>CM062097.1:6126930-6726930 GCA_031163375.1 Conogethes punctiferalis | reverse complement strand
GCTCCTCGGGTCGGAGACCCGTGTTTGGCCACCCTATAGTTACGCCACTGGTTGATTGTAGCAAATCAAAGTTTTTTTTTTATTTATTGTTTTTTTTTTATAGTAGCTCGACATTATGGCTTCCCTTCGCCAGATGGAAAGCGAAAGAGAAGCCCTAGTCACTGTGACAACTGGCAAGTAACTGGTTAGTTACCTGTCAGTTGCCACTGCCATGCCGGCCCAACCCTAACCCCCCCACAAGTTAGTGAAACATTATGCGTGCATTTCATCAATCTCAATGAGATTCCGATTATTTGCTACATATTACACATCGTTATACTTATAAACCATTTAAGTACCTTCAATGTTATAGCGAAGCATTAATGAAGCAACCATAGTACGGAAACTGCGTTGTTATGAAAGCATCGAGTAAATAAACGCTTGGCGCTTACAATAACACCTGCATTATTATCCATTTTAATAAAACATGGCGCATCTAAAGTTATGCTACCGTTTTATCCATTTTGATGGTTTAACGTTAGGTAAACACCTATCTACCTACTTGAAAGTACTGAACATTACGACTGAATACTGATATACTGTAAAAACCATAGGTAAACTACAACCATTGGATTAAAAAACGCTAGTATTTTATACACGTTCAGCTGTCAGCGAAATGTTCTCCTGCTGTTTACTTTCTTATTTGAGGAGGAATTCTGATTAACATTTGTTTTACTGATAATTAAGTGAACTATATTGAATAGTTCATGACACAAAATTATAAGAAAGCAGGTAGTTCACCCACTGCACTCTTCTTCGCCCTAGCGTTTTCCCGGCCTGGTGCCAGGATCCGCTTTCCTACACAATCCCCTCTACTTTCTCCGGTGTGAGATTGTTCTCTGCCATGTCCGCTCTAACGGCATCCAGCCAGCCAACTACTCTATTGCAGAGTTACGCGATTAATCAAGCCATATAGCATTGGTTGGATAGAGTCAGCTCGGGAGTGTGATAATCGCCTAAGTACAAACATCAAAACAAACTTTCACATTAATATAGATTGAGTTGAACAAAACATTTCACATGTGTGCGTAAGAGTTGATGATATAAATCCACTATTGATCTATTCACGGACGTTAAACAGGTAACCGCCTCCTTCCGTGAGTTACTAGTAACTAGTTTATGCAAACCACTTTCTCTACTGGTAGCTCACGTTGCACCTTTGCAAATATTGGCAAATAGGCACCATTTTTGACTCATTAATTGGCTATCTACATAGATCATCTTCCATTTCGTAGACTTTGGTTAAAGGAAATGTGTTAGGTGAAAATTTTGTTTTCCCGTCCTTTTCTTTATATGTTGAAGGAAATTCTATGTATATGGGCCTTATCCAGTGTCAAAGGGCATCATAATCTTATTAATATTGGTACATACCTAAATACGCTTCATTTCAGCAAATAATAATATTAATACATTCCCTGTTCAGTAACTCTAAAACTCAGTTAAAATTAAATAAACGACTTTTTTTTTAATAGAAACACATTTACAATTAACTTAAGCACGGTTATTTTATTATACAAGCCTATATTAGATTAAAGGTTCAGTTCATTTATTACAGTAATATAGAAAGTTAATTATACAAAGTTCAATGACCGAAACCAAAATACAATTTTATTATAATGAGTAGACATTGAATTATTAGCAAGCGATTCCGATTTACATAAATTTTCAATAATATTAATCTTTAATGATTTATTATTAGCCTATAAAACATGTTAAGCTTTCTAGTTTTCACCAATTTATAACATCTTTATCTATACATTAAGAGATTTACAGAAAGAAAGACACCACGCTTGTCAGGGAGGTTGGTAATAGATAGTTTTAACTATATCCGTCGATCGAAAAATTGTACCTAAAGAGTTACTTCAAACCTTTTTTTTATACCAAACTAGCAAACCCGGCGAACTCCGTTTCGCCACCAGGTGGCTGTAAATTTTTTTTTCCTAAATTTTCTTTGCTATAAACCTCACAGAGTCCGAGACCTTTCCAACGAATGCAAAACCGTGGAAATCGGTTCATGCGTTCTGGAGTTATAGCGTCAGGGAGGAAAACCCGACTTATTTTTATATAGTAGATAAGTGGCAAACACTGTTGTTAAGCGGTGACCGCAGCCTATGGACGCCTGCAACACCAGAGGTATCACACGCGAATTGCGACTCTAACCCCACCGGCTGCCGATGCAGCACACACCCCACGGGCTTACCTTGATAAAGGAATCGAACTCGTTCTCCTTGGGGAACTTTTCGCTGCCCATGAAGACCATGTGCTCGACGAAGTGCGCCAGCCCCTGGATGTCGGGCGGGTCGCTGTAGCTGCCCACGTTGACGCTGAGCGCACACGCGGCCTGCAACAAACACACGTACATCATAAATATCATCATCATCATCATCATTAACCTTCATCCGTATCAGCATATATCCTCTACCTGAAGGTTGTCTGGAAGAGATCGCTTTCGGCGATAAGACCGCCTACATTGTGCTACTAATATCTGTATAAAACCTCTTTCCTGTACATGTTTCATTCTGGTACAATAAAGAGTTTCTATGTATCTATCTTAATAGTTGGAAGTCTTCCACGGTACAGGTCAGTTAACTAAAGCTGGCACGTTCAGCATATTTACACTATTTTTTACATTTACACTCGTTCACACCAACGGATATCCATGTAAAATGTCGGCAAATGTACGCCAAAACGAGCGGGGGAACGAACGGGGATGTAAGCGAGCGACCTATCACCTTTTCGCTCCAAGCCATCCTCAACTGCCCGTGGTGCATCCTGCCGAACAACAAACGAGGCTCTGGCAAACCGACTGGTGGCGGTAAAACCATCACGATAGAAGGCGTAGCTCAATACCACAGACCGATGACGGGCAGCAGCGTTACCGGAGCGAGAAACTACGCCCTGCGATCGCCAACCCGCCTGCCCAGCGTGGCGATTATGGGTATATCCTCCAGATGTTGGCCCTAAGTGGCGAACAGCTGGAGAGGCCTGTGTCCAGTAGTGGACTTCAATAGGCTAATGATGATGATGATGTACGCCAAAACTAATGCATCTTGGTACACCCAAGAACATTTGTTACAACAAACGATCAATTCCAAGAAATGTAAGCGAACCACATCAGAAAATCTTACGATATAGACCTACATATCATCAGCATTTTAAATATTTAAATCACTTCAGAGCGCTAACACGTATCCGTATCCACTATATCTGCTGGCAACCGGAATAAAATTGCTTTCGATTATACTGAAGAGTCTTATGCTATTTATTCAATTTAGACTTTCTCATAACAGCTTTGTAAGGCCTTATCTACGCAGAGCTTGTGAACGATTTCAATACGTATTTACACCGAAAACCTTTGACCCGGAATTTTCAGCGTTAAGAAAACACTTAAGGTGCGTTTCCATAGAAGCGGCAATACTCAAATCAGAATCACACATCTCATTTCCCCTCCAGCAAGGCTACCCACAAATGTGGTGAGAACGATCTCTCGGAGAAGCACGCAAGTAGATTCAAATTCGGCATTAGTCTCATTCAACGTTTCCGAATCTGCAGGGATGTAAGGGAGGGACCTATCACCTTTTCGCTCCAAGCCATCCTCACCTGCCCGTGGTGCATCGTGCCGAACAACAAACGAGACTCTGGCAGACCGAATGGTGGCGGTAAAACCATCACGATAGAAGGCGTAGCGTAGCTAAATACCACAGGCCGAAGACGGGCAGCAGCAAGAGCCCCGATGACGCGCCCTGCGAACGCCAACCCGCCTGCCCAGGGTGGCGATTATGGGTATATCCGCCAGAAGTTTGCCCTAGGCGGCGAACAACTGGAGAGGCCTATGTCCAGCAGTGGACTGCAATAGGCTGATGATGATGGTGATGAATCTGCAGTTCAGTGGAACAATATCATTGGTTTTATCTTAACTCCGCGCAGCTCCGTTTCTGTGGAAACGCGCCCTTAGAGAAAGAAATCTGCATTTTCTGATGACTCTCCTAGCAGTATGACTACACTTTTTCTAACGGAATACGGAAGACAGATGGCAATCGTTCCATTGTAACAATCAGTAGGTAATCAATATTCAGAAAGGCCATGACCCCGGATTTTTAAGGATGCAACCGTGTTAATGGTGATTTAAGACGGACTATTGAACTGGTACTATTATCAAAAGTACCAGTTACCTAGAAATGCGATAATATATTCAATAATGAACGGTGAACTGATGTATGACTAATAGTGAAAGTGGTATTCTACTGATACTAAACTGCCAATATATACAAAACAACAATACATCGACACAAAAACATGTATAAAAAAATTAAATACATTCATATTTTAATGTTTTAAAACTCTAAGTGATACTTTCATTAACAAATAAACTAAATAGGAATCACTACATAAACAAAGTCGCTTTTTCAGTCCCTATATCCCTATGTGTGCTTAAATCTTTAAATCTACGGAACCGATTTAGATGCGGTTTTTTTAATAGATAGAGTAATTCAAGAGGAAGGTTTATATATAATGATATATTTATATATAATTATATTGAAATACCCGAAGCGTAGTGTGGGCAGGTCGCTAGTTTATTATAAAAAATAAATATTACATATACCTAGCTAGCTCACTTTAATTCATGTTACCTACGTAAAGTTTATATTTTCACTAAGCACCGCAGACGAAATCGTACTGATTTCGTCTGCAGTGCTTAGTGAAAATATAGTGCTTAGTATAAATAAGTTCGCCCCCAAAAATAGTTCTTTTTATTATAAAGTTTACTGTAACTAACTTTGTAAAATAAAGCATATACCTGCTTTTGTTCAAATATTTATTCTAGCAGATTCGATGTACGAGCACCTACCTAAGCATCTTGTTTTTAGCAACATTGCATATAAAAGATGTTTTTTTTTTTTTTTTATAGTAGCTCGACATAATGGCTTCCCTACGCCTGATGGAAAGCTAAAGAGAAGCCCAAGTCGCTGTGACAACTGGCAAGTAGCTGGTTAGTTACCTGTCAGTTTCCACTGCCATGCCGGCCCAACCCTAACCCCCCACGAGCTCCGGAGACCCTACTCACCAGCAGAAACACGACCCGGAGGTCATTTGGCTGCGGTATTCTATAGGGTGGAGGTCCTTCCCCGGACGGGCAGCTCAATACGAGCGAAGATTCGCTATGCCCTACCTCTCTTAAATGTAATGTAATAACAAACAGCCACAAATAAAGCTTCTGTGCGACGTGGGATGGTGATATGATATCAGCGTATTACCAGTATTTATATTGTGTACTAGCTGTGCCAGCGGCGTCGCTCGCGTGGATATCGGGTTTCAAAAATAACGGACTTCCATATAATACCCATCTATACCTTGTGCCTAAGTTTTAAGTTAGACCTCTAGCAATACATTGGTGAAAACCGCATTCAATTCTATGCAGTAGTTTTCGCGTAATGCGCGTTCAAACATACAGGTTTAAATTTTTCGCGTTTTCCCAACACTTCCCGTCATTGCTCCGCTCCTATTGATTGTAGCGTGATGAAAAGTATCCTATAACCTGCCCAGGAGTATGAAGAATAATTGTACCAAGTTTCGTCAAAATCTGTTCAGTAGTTTTTTTTTTCTATAAAGAACATACAGACAGACAGACAGACAGACAGACAGACAGACAGACAAAAATTTTACTGATTGCATTTTTGGTATCAGTATCGATCACTTATCACCCCCTGATAGTTATTTTGAAAAAATATTTTATGTACAGAATTGACCTCCCTACAGATTTATTATAAGTATAGATGTGGAGAAAATTTAAAAGGAAAATTTGTTCCCAAACCAAACACTCGAGTCGTCAACCAACACTTGTTCGGGACAAATATTGCCAATTTTCCTTTGGTAGACAAACGCTTTTATTCAAATTTTCAAGTTCATTTCCAAGATTATTGTTACTGGGACATCATCGTGGCCGTCCATCTTAACTAATATTATAAAGCTGAAGAGTTTGTTTGTTTGTTTGTTTGTTTGTTTGTTTGAACGCGCTAATCTCAGGAACTACTGGTCCGAATTGAAAAATTCTTTTTTTTGTGTTGAATAGACCATTTATCGAGGAAGGCTTTAGGCTATATAACATCACGCTGCAACTATTAGGAGCGAAGAAATAATGGAAAATGTAAAAAAAAAACTGGGAAAAAATAACTAATCCACGCGGACGAAGTCGCGAGCACAGCTAGTATAAAATAATTACGCAAGTCAATCACGTGTGAGACAACCATAAGCCAGACAAGTGCCAAGTTTCTAACGCACATCGCATTTACATACTCCTAATTAGTTCTGCGCCTAAGACCTACTCAAGCCTTACTATCACCAACAGGTCTATCTATACTAACTTTACATAGGTACGAGTGAATTGATCGAATACTCAACTATTAATGTTCAAACCGGCTGTATTTCATACCGTGTCGAGAGAAAGCTCGCCTCTGAGTAGCTTGCATCGCTTTCGAGACATTTTGTCGTAAGCGATCTTGAAAAGCCTAAGCATATTTCTTTTGTAGCGATAGACCTGTTGATAGTATAAACATTTTACTGTTATATCAAAAAACTGTAAGGACGTAGATCATGGTAGGTACAGAGCAGGGTTGCCAGATCTGTCGATTTCCCGGGAGATCTCCCGATTTTGGTCAACATCTCCCGATGTCTCCCGGATTCGGTCCAAAACTCCCGATTCTTTTTACCTCCCGTATCGTATAAATATGACCAAACGGAGCAAAATCTCAACGATTTTCTTAGACGTATGGCTTTTATTGCTCTCCAAGCAACTAAATGGGAAAATTTTTAGTTAGTAATCATCATTCCTATGCAAAAAGATTATCTCCCGCTTTTTTCACAAGTATTGCCATACATCTCCCGGATTTTGATTATACACCTGCCGAAAAGTCAACATTTTGATCTGGCAACCCTGGTACAGAGAATGCATCAAACAATAAATAAGCAGATATTCTTTAAGTTCCTAAATAATAAGGAAACATACGACCAAATACAACTAAAAGTCGTAATTATCAATTTAGGAGGGATTTCTACACGCAGGTAAAGAACTGAAGGCATTAAATTGATGGATATCCAAAGTGCGATGGAAAAGTTTCGTTTGGAGAGGTTGTTGCCTTACTCAAACAAAATAAACAACATCTGCTTGAGCTTGATAACGTACTGTGCCCAAGCAAGTCCCATACTAAAAGGGACTAACACTTATTTATATGTATTAATCTTTACTGTGTCTTCACAATTGCAAACGTTTGGAAGGCTACTAATGCTTTAGCTGGCGTGGTCAAAACCAATATATGTAGTGCCACCTGCTTTCCACAGATGGCGGTGTACCCCTTTACATCGCGAGTGCTTTGCGTTTTGCCGGCCGTATAAGGGCGAGGGTAGTTAGCCCTTAAATCATACAATCTAATCACTTTAATCACTTTGGTACACAGTGGACTAAACCGAGCAATCGGTTTAGTTAATTTGGTTATTATATTACTTATTTTTGGATGGCGTGTGCTGGTCAAACTTCACACCTATATTTTAAAGGAGGAACATTATCTACACAAAGCAATACCAATCCTCTTTTTTTGGATGGCGTGTGCTGGTCAAACTTCACACCTTTATTTTAAAGGAGGAACCTTTGCTACACAAAGCAATACCAATCCTCTTCATATGCGATTCTATTTAAACGAAACGTGAAAAAGCATCTCAGGGGTGTCAAACTATTAAGTTAGGTGCTTGATATCTAACCAGAAATCAAACGACTTTGGGTTTATTTACTCAGTTTCCATCAAAAGTGTGTTACCCACATAAAAAGTTGACTTTGGATTTGCCTACATGTGGAATAGATTTTTGCATTGCATTAATTTCAACTCGGCTAGTGGTATAAATTATGTGAATTCTATTTTTCTTGCCATTGAGACAATCTATGTACACGAATTCTGACAAGTATTCAGTCACGTGAACTGCATCCCCGGTAACAGTTCCCTATCCTAACCCTATCCCGTTACACCGAAGCCATTGTTTGTCCAACGCCCTGCGCGATCTCTTAATCTCGCCCTACCCAAGCCCTACGCCTTTCTATTCTACGGTCACGATCACGATAAAACTTACATATCCAGGTAGATTAACAAAACTATGCAATGTCATTACAAATCAACATTACGTGAAAATAGCCAGCGAAAGGTGCACCAGTCGCGACCTAGATTCACAGCCTATAAGTGAAATAGATCACAACGATTATCCAATACAGTGCATTGGATATCGCCATGCCCATTATCCAATCAAGACATTCTAGATTTCTACAAGGGTGAAGGCAAAACTTATCTAGCATTAAACAGATATCCGACAATATATTGACCCCCTGCCAAATTTTCTTAAGCACTTGTGTTATGAAAATGGGATCTAACAAGGTACCACAAATATAATATTTACTCGTAAATGGAATATTAGCGCCCAGACACTGCACAAATAGGTACGTAGTAGATTAATATTAAATTCATCACATTGTAATATACTATGTATTTGTAGAGATCGAACTCATGACCTTGGGGTCAGAAGCCAGGCTATCAAATGAACCTGGGCCCATCAAAAGTGAATATGTAGTCAATATATCGGCAGATTAGAGTAGGGTTAGGTTATCATTTATCAGGGATCCGAGGTGGCTCCTGGCGTAATTACGCCAGAATAAGTTAATTAGTTAATTAACTATGACTCCCGTAAAAATTCCGTACCTGACTAGTTTTGGATTGAGAAAATTATGTCACCGTCACTCTACACAACGACAACGCTGGGAAACACAAATGAAATATGTATTGTATACCGTTAAATTATAATCTATTTGGCGATATTGTAAACTGGCGAAAGATTTTGAACTGTAACATAATGCTTACAGTTTAACAATTATTTTTCGATATACTCATCGACCGAAGTGAATTTCTTAAATTAAAATCTAACTCGCATTAAATTATCAACAGTTCCACTATGGCCGATCACAATCTACCGAAAAATAATACGTTAAATCGTTAGCAGTTGTTGCGGTTCACAATCTTCCGACAGTTTACGATCTCGCAAGATGGATAGTAACGGTATTTACAATTTCACGGTGACACATACATACAAAGGTTAAAGTAGAGATACGATGTGTAAATGTGTTCTTAGAGTTGCATCAGTAACATCATAAACCATTCAGTTTGCTCAGGTGTAAGTGTCGTGGTATAGGTGTTCGTATTACTTATCAGTCCATTCAAATTATTGTTATAAGTAATAATCTTAAATAGCGGCAGGAATAATTAATAGAATGTTCCATTCTTGGTCCACTATCATCAGCTCTCTTTAATGATTCAGTAGGCGAAACATACCGATCAGATCAAGTTTACACATTCAAAAGCAATAAAAATATGCGAATTTCGTCATTCACTCATAAAATGGCCTTTAAACAGTTTTGGTCCATTTTAAAGCAATACAACATCAAGTATCATTAAATAGCGACTATTAAAAGACCGCTAACAAAAACTAGACAGGTGTAATTTGCAAACTTTTTGTCTATGGTAAAACCAAAGTAACGATGTCACAAAAAACAATTACTAAAGATCCCGCAGCTAAACAGGTCCAACCTGATTTCTAATTTTGACAAGTGCAAAAAATAGGCACCAAAACAACATACAATTCGACCGACCAGTTCCATTGTTACCGAATCGATAGTCCGTTATGCAACGCATCTATATACCAAGGTCTCAGGTCAAGGTCGCAGTCTCCACATCTGTTTCATGGCCGCGAACCTTACCTATATTGTTAACAATAAAATAGTGCATTGTCTGCCTAACAATAAGTGCATTTAACTGCGAACGTATTAGGCAGCCAACTTGATCACATTAAAAAACTACTTTTATGGACGAAGCCCTGTGCGTGCGATCTATCAATTACGTGGGTACTTCTTGAAATTTAAAATGAAACATTACTGTTAGGTAACTTATGTTTTTTATCATGCCATTAAAGACTTTGCTATTATAGCCGCGACTTACGGTTGGCCACCCCTGATATTAGGAATTCAGTTGATTTATTCAAGTTAAGGATACTATTGCTAAAAGAGACCCGCAAACCACAGAAAAGATGAGATTTTTTTTATGAAAGCATTCTTTGGTGTTGCAAAGAAGAACGAGTCGCAGTTTGATCGACTATAAAAGAAATTGCTTACGATAGTCGTCTTACGGAAGTAGATAGGCTTAGCCCACGCGCGACAGAATTTTTTTTTGTTGTGTTCAAATCTTGCGATCACAGTTGACAATGAGCAGATGGGTTGAATGAAATTGGATGGGTAGAGGTGAACCCTACTAGGAACACTTTTTTAGGTAGGTACTCAGCCTAGATGCTATCAGAATTTTTCGCGTCTTGTAGCGATTCGGACAGTTCAAGTGAGCTTAGGGCCCCTACCACCAAAATCGAAAACGATCGTTCGTTGAATGGATCACGTACTTTGGTACCATAAATCCCGCCCATTTGTCGCTCCCGTGTTCGAATATACGAACTAAAATTCGTCAACTAACTAACTAACTAGATCGGCGCAGTGACCCAAGCCGAGTCTTGGCCTCCAACAATAAGAGCCTCCATCTAGGTCTGTCCTGCGCAACCTCCTGCCAGCTGTCCGCACGGAGCTCACGCAAATCCTTTTGGACTTCATCCGCCCAGCGATACCTGGGACGGCCGACCGGCCGTGTGCCACTCGGCCGTCCCACGTACGCTCGCTTCACTGCACGATCATTCCCCATTCTTTCTAAATGCCCGAGCCAGCGAAGTCTGTGGGATTTCGTTTCGGCAATGACATTGCCGAAAATTCGTCAAAGTCGATTTTAATTAATTTAATTCATATATAAGAACACGGGAGGGGCAAATGGGATAGATTTATTTTGCAAAATTACGCGTTCCGTTCAACGAACGATCGTTTTCGATTTTGGCGAGCTGGTTGGAATGAGTATGAGAAGAAAGCCTGGCCCTTCAGGTCATATGGAGTGACGTTTTGCATAGGACATGTGACAAGTGCTAGATGCCAGAAGCCCAGGATCGATCAAAGAGGCGAACATTAGGAGAGGCCTATGTCCAGCAATGGTCTGATAAGAGCTGATGATGATGAGAAAGTCTGGCTTTAGGTATTTGTTTGAGAATGCATCACTTCCTTTACAGTGGACATTCTGAAATGTTCAAGAACTTCAGTGTTTTGTATGAACCAGGAGGCGGTAAAGATCTGATTCAGGTTCAGAGTTCTTTATATTATGGAGATATTTGAATTGCATTAGACTGGATTCGTGACTCATTTGGTAGTGACCTCTGCCTTCTTAGTCAAGGGTTGTGGGTTCGATTCCCACACAATACAAACATTTGTATTCATGAAGATGTCTGTTTGTATTGGTCTGGGTGTTTACTATGTATGATATGTATCTATTTACAAAAAGAAAAGTATTTAAGTAAGTTTATCCGTTGTCTAGTACCCATAGTTATAAGCTTTGGCCTAGTTTGGGGCTAGACGGTGCTGTGTAGCCTAGAATGGGATGTCTTGGGTATTAATAACAGAACCCAACAGTGCAACAGTACAATGTGTGACAGTATAATATGTATCTCTTCTTTTCATTGTGAAAGTGCAAAAGAGATAAAACTGGACAAAAAGACACCAGTGATCACAAAGACAAATAAATAAAGAAATAATAGCTTCATTCATCATACCAAATACCTACCCCATTGTATAAACTCCTCCCTAATATTGACGATAAGTTCTAATACTGCATAAGTGGAAAATTACAACTTCTCAGAAGAGCTACAAAACCATGCCTTCTTTTATACATTACAAACATATTTTATGCTATGATTTTGTTATCAAAATATAATGCATCTATTGGTTAAAATCCTTGTTTAAATATTGTGTCTTTCGATTCCCTATCAAATGATTCCCTAGCAAAGGTCATAATGACCATTTTTGGACTAATGTGGTTTATGTGGTGTGGAACGATATGCTCCTATTCCCTTTTCCTACATTATTACCAAGGCTAATATAAAAAAACCTTAATGTGACATAACTACAACAGATAGCTATTACAGTTGTGACATTTTTGTATCAGGATTGTTATATTGTGCTAAGGGATGAAATGTGACTTTGTTTAAGTTTACTATTTAGTGAAAAAATTAAACTTACCATCTTTTCCTCATCAAATTCCCCTCTCCGTTTGCTGCCATGCTGATCGCTGGCAGCCGACTGCCCTGATTTGCCACTATCACTCTCTGGTCCTGTAGTCTCATCTGAACCACTTGTATCTTCCTCACTAGAGCTAGTGTCCTCTGTCTCGGCCGGCCGGCTTGGATCAGATATCAGTAGAGCAGTCAGACCATTTTCTAATCTTATTGTCCTAAAAACATTTATAAGACATTAATAACAAGCTAAAAAAATTATTACTTTTTAGTGTTATTTACTTTTAGTTAAAACATAGGCATTTAAACAGGTACGGTAATATTCATTTATTATTAATTAATTAAAGTAATTAAAACTAAACAGAATAATAAATAAAACTTAACTTTATTTATTTGTATAGAAATAATGAAAAACTTCAGGGAAGTTATGTAGGTCAAAATGCATTATAAAACTCAATGATAGATTTATATAAAATCTATCTATGCACAATTACAGCAAATATTGTCAATATTATACTTGTTTGTCTTTGACCTCAATTAGTTAATTTAAAGTAATCAATTCATCCAGATAAAACAATCAATCACACCTAATTACATCATTAGACATGGGATATTCCTAAATATTCCAAATATTATTGCAAAAATATAATTCAAAACAACGTCGTAGTATCAAGCAATAGGTAGGTATGCAAAGTAAACACATTTTAAAAATATTTTAATGACTAAAATACAGCACGCCATGAATAGGACTCAGGGAAAATTAATATTGGCTATCGAAACATTTTATTACCTATACACGAAACTTAAAATGTGGTTATCAACTTACTTGTAAACTTTCTTATCAGATTCAGACTTGATAGGTTCAGGCAGAACCTCCACTTTCTCCTTCCTAGTCACTATTGAAACAGACTGTTTGGAGCGAGTGCTCACCACTTTCATCTCTGGCTTAAATTTAGGTGTTTTATGAAAACCGCTTCTACGGGACATGGCTACTAACGCTGTTGGATATGCCTTCAGAAAACCAGATGTTTTTTGAATAAAATTAGACAGAAATTTTGACATTTATTGGAGCATGGTTCTGGGTTGCCCATATTAAAAATCTTCCAACTACAATGGTAGTTTTATAAAAAAAAAATATTTCTTTAATGACTTAACCCTTTAAATATTCCGAGTTGTCACGACATACGTAAAGGGTTAACGATAAAATTTATTATTTTATTACTGTAAAATGCAGTAGCCGTAGTTATTATTTATGCGCACATTTTCTTACCTAATATTTAACTGGCTCCGCAGAATACCAGTGGTCGTGGTGTATATCACGGCCTTATGCTGAGCGGGGACCATTTTGGTACCTACTTTAGATTTATAATCTGCTAAATGATGTATACTTACACATTTCCTATTTTGTGAATACCAAATAAATTCGTTCTATTCTATTCTATTCCTTTGCTTCAATACTTGTTTTTATTAATGGATTAAAATCTTGTGGCTCCAATTTCCAAATAAAAAAACCAATGTCAAACGACACGCTTGTCAAATTTACGAAATGTCAGAAAGTGCGCCGTTTCTGAGAAATTTGTATTTTTTATAACTTTGTTTGTTGTGCTCTAATGTTTTATTAAATTTACAGTGTCTTTGCTTTAAAATATTTACTGCATCATGGATCAGTCTTACTCTGAAAGTGATATATCTCTCTCGCCTTCTCAAATATTAGAAAGATTGCAAGTTTTACGCCAGCTACAGTTAATGCAGAGAGGGAAACTTCAAAAACAACGTCTAGAATACCAAGAAACATCCGATAATACATCAGGTGTTACTGAAATTGTTAGTCATTTCAGTAATAGCACAAGCTACAATACATTTCGTAGCTTACTTCAGTCCCCCCACGATTCTTCTAACGACGGTACACCACGATTAAACGACAGTAATTTATCTAAAATTGTTAGAGAAAGAGACTTAATTGAAGGTGTTTCCGTGTTAAATCTATCGCAAGAATCTGAATTCATCTTAAATTCACCGATTTCGAGCAGAAGTAGAGTGTCGGCACCATCTAGAAATGAAAACGTTACTTCACCGGTGCCGACTGCCACTGAAGTTAAGACATTGGCGAAAAAACAAATAGCTCTCGATGACATGCCGATTTTGTCGCCTAAAAAGGACTTTGAAGCATTGTTATTGGAAAAACTGCAAGTTGAAAAGAATGTTTCAAAAGCAAAAAGTCCACAGAAACAATCCTTGGCAAAAACACAGAATAAAAGACCATTTCTAAGGAGAGGAGAAGGTATGTCTAGATTTGGAGTACAAAAGAAAGATTTGGTCATACAAAACACTAAGTCCTTGCCTTGGCGAAGACAAAACTTAGATAGTAAGAACATTCAGTCTCCTATTAGTAAAGAAATAAAGAAATTGCCTAAGAATAAAGATAACAAAATGAGGGTTGAAATTATTGTAACAGAGTCTCCCAAGGCTAAAAGCATGTCACATTCAAAAGAATTTGAAAGAAAAGAGAGGAAAAGTATTGAACAGTCTCCAGTAAATGAGTCGAGTCATACAGCCTCTTTACAGAATTCCGAAATAAAATCAGGAAGTAGCTCAAAACTATTTATTCCTAAACTTGAACTGCCTAAAGGTAAACATCCATTACAAGCTATCAAAGGCAAGACATGGGCTTCCGTACTAAATAAAGAACAAAATGAGTTCTTACGACAGTTGAAACAGAGTGAGTATTATAAGAACTTTGTATCTCCAACAAAAAGTGTCATTTCGGATGCCAGTTGCGATGAAACTCTTACAAAACTGAGACAAGAAAAGGAATTAGCTGAGCAGAACATGTTTGATTTATTAGAAAACAAAGTTTCCAATGAGAGCTTCAGCTTAGAAAATTCTTTCTTTAATAGGTTTTTGAGGAAAAGCAAATTGGAATGCTCTGGTGAAAGTACTCCTTTGGTCATGCAACAGTGTTTAGTAAATAATCCAGATTTAATGCAACTACATCCTGACTTCAAACATAGAAAGAGAAATGATACATGCCAAAGTGATGCTGAAACATGTAACAGTGAATATACAGACTGTTGTAGCGAAACCTGTACTTCAGTATGCAGCTGTTGTTCTTGTAAAACTGTAGAGGAGACCAATATCATTCGTACAGAAAATAAAAAGAATGATACAGCACACAGAAGTAAAGCAAAGAAACAGGATAAAGAAGTCCAAAGCAAAGAGGTTGATAATGAATCTTGTAAAGAAGCTAAAAGTGACATAGGCACTGTCAATGAGAATGACAGCTTACAAGTAAACATGGTGGAGATGAATGCTAAGTTAATTGCCACCAGTGAACTATTAAAAGATAGATTAAGAGAGTTAGAAGATGAAATTGAGACTTTTAGACAAGAAAATGCTAATCTTACCAAGATGCGTGAAGAAATTGATGCGGAAAGACATAAATTTTATGAAGAGAAAACCATTTTTGAACAAAAATTCAATGAGGAGAAAATTTTGTCAGAATATTATATAGCAGAAGAAAAGGAGAAACTAACGAAGCAGAAGCAAATCTATGACAAATATGTGAGGGAGATGAGAGGACGCTTGAATAAGAAGGATAAAGATGAAGTTGTTAGTTTGAAAAAAGAAATAAGTGATCTCAAGGAAGAGATACGGTTGAAAGATGCTAAGTCTACATCAACTATTGCAAGACTACGGAATCAATTGAAATTAGCCGAAAAAGAAAAAAAGGAATTAGAGGATCAAATTGCAAAATTAAAGAAAGAAAACAGGAGAATACAACATAGCAATGATATGACCAGAAGAATGACAAATATTAAGTATCTTGAAGAGATAAATAAAAAGTTGTCTAATATGACGGCAAAGGAAACTCAATCAGAAATTACCTTAGATAGCAATGCTAAATACAAAACATTTGAAATCGAACAGCAAAGCAGAAGCAAAAAAGTACAACAGAATACCAACAATTATAATCCAACTATGAGAACCAGAGCAAAAAGTGTGCCAAATCTCAATGTAACTTCAAGATATGCAAAATATTTCAGTAAAAGGGATGTCGCTAGTGATCTAGAAAGAAATAAAACATTGAATGTTGAACCTTTCAGCACATACACTAGTCCATCTGACAATGAAGACATGGAAGAAGAAATAGTAAATATTGACAAGAACTCAATGCAATATAAAGATGATTCAGAGACTGAAAGTGAAAATAACTTGGAAAAACTCTATATGGAAAGGTTTCACTCTGTCTCACCTAGTTTGAGATCAAGCATATCTAATCCCAGTTCTTACAACAACTCTCAAAATAGTAATCCGGACACTTTCTTCATTTCCAATCCCAATACAAGTTCTAATCGAGATTCTAGATCGCCAAGTAATATTTCTCCATTTAATAATTCCAATAATTCAAATAAATCAACTACACACAGACCTCATTCATCCACATTGACTCATAGATCAAGTGATCAAAGATCTCCAAGGACTATGACTGAGCATATTAATTTACGTAAAGATAGTTCTTCTAGAAATACAGAGAACATTTCCCGAAACTCTACCAATCGCCAATCCAGATCACCAGTTTCAATTTTGACTAATAAATCATCTAGTATTCAGAAACCTGCTACAGTTATTTATAATGACCAGTATAGAGATAAATTGGCTAGTATTAGTCCTGATTCATCAGGGAGTAAATCTAATTTGACCAAAACTAATTTGAATCCAACGGAAATTAGAAAACCAGATGGTTCTAGAGAACTCAGGTTTCCTAATGGCAATATAAAGTTCCTGTCATCAGATGGCAAGTACAGCAAGTTTGTGTACTATAATGGCGATGTGAAGGAGAATTTTTACAATGAAGGCAGAATCAAATATTTCTATGCAGAAACGAAGACTTATCACACCACTCATGCTGATGGATTGGAAGTTTTGGAATTTCCTGAGTAAGTTCTACCTGTTCTGTAAGACTAGGGTTTACCTTGTCTTCCCTTAAGGCTCGTTTGGGGCATCACGCGTCGCAAGTCCTGGTTAGTCAGCAAAAACGCTGCTCCTTACAAGACTGCATATTTTTTCATAATATGTTTTTTGGTCGACCTGCTTTAAGCGTACGCGTGACGCCCCGTCTCCTTAAACGAGGCCATAGTGCCAATTGACAAGTAAACATATAACCCGAGACAGGTTACATTCTGCTACAAAACGCCATCCAGTCCCAAATTAAGCCTTTACTATCAAATCAAACACCCAGACTGATACAGATATGTTCATACCCACAAATATATGTATTGTCCAGGTGGCAGGGGATCAAACCTGTGACCACTGTTTCAGAGGCAACCACTGAACCATAGTGGTTTTCTAAGAAGTTAAGAAAATGTTAAAAAAATAGCATTAATTTTGTAAATCAGTCCATTACTGGACAAAGGCCTCTATATAAATGTATACTATTTTGTAAATAAAATTTGTCATATTCTATCTTTCAGTGGGCAAGTAGAGAAGCGTTACAAGGACGGCTCGTCGGAGATCCGTTTGCCCAACGGCAGTGTGCGCTACTTCGACCCCAAGAACGAGCACGTGCGCGAAGAGTGGCGGTTCCCGGACGGCGCCGCGCTCACCATCTCCGCGGCCGGCGAGCAGCGGATAGTCTTCAGCAACGGACAGGTGGAGGTGCATGCTAAGGATCATAAGGTAAGATTTACTATTTACCTAGCTGGTAGCAGCAAGTTCGTTTGCATTCATCATCATCAGCCTTTCGCAGTCCACTGTTGGACATAGGACATCTACAGTTGTTCACCACCTGGCAAACACCTGGAGAATATACCCATAATCGCACGGTAGGTGGGTTGGGCATTCGAAGGCCGCAGTTTCTCGCTCCGGTGACGTTGCTGCCCGTCATCGGCCTGTGGTACTTAGCTACGCCTTCAATTGTGATGGTTATACCGCCGCCAGTCGGTTGCCAGTGCCTCGTTTGTTGTTCGGCAAGATGCACCACGGGCAGGCGAGGTTGACTTGGTAGGTCGCTCCCTTAGATCCCATTTGCATTATGGATAGGTTTGCGTACTTCGCAAATTGTACTGTACCATCTCCTGCACAAAGTTAATACTACTTATTACATAATGTATGTATAATAATGTACATATTTTAATTATACTGTGAAAAACAACTATTTTGTTCAGTAAGTATGTAGTAAGGATGTTTTTATAATAGTCTAGAATCAGTATTTTTGTATACTCATACACTATAGCTTAGATACATAGCAATAATTTGCTTGTATATTATAAAAATATTTTCTTTGTTAAATGAAAAAATAATAATCCAGAAGGCATTTTGAATAAAATGATCAATTTAAAAAAAAACGATTTTTAATAAGTGTTACTTTTTCAGCGGCGGGAGTTCCCGGATGGAACAGTAAAGCTGGTGTACACGGACGGCACGTCAGAGACGCGGTACGCTTCAGGCCGCGTGCGCATCAAGGACAAGCTCGGGAACCTCATCATGGACTCTGCGCCTGCGTGACGTCAGCACTCACTTGTCTAGTACAAGGGAAACTCTTTGCAGACTAGTATTCGATCAATGGACTAATGGAAGTCGACTATCGGTAGGCTGTCAAGGTTTAGAAATTAGTGAAAAAAGAACACCATCATCAGCCTCTATCAGTCCACTAGTGGACAAAGGCCTCTCTGAACAAATGCTGAAAATTCAAAAGTTATTTGCGGCAAACTGTATTCTCTGATGCATAGATAAATAAGAGTCCTTTTTTCCATAATGTGTCGCTAATGCATTAAAATGGGGTTTGGGAATGTAAAATTAATGGAATTGATAAATTTGTGATACAACCCATTTTAAAAGTTGTTAATGTTTCATGATATTTTTTTTACTATATCTATCTGAATAATTAATTAAAAAGTGCCTTGATTGTGAATTTAATTTATAATGATATAAGAATGCAATTTTAATAATGTGTCTTTATTTGTTAAGAGAAGTATATTATTTCTAATGTGATATTCTATTAATAAAATGAAAAATTTAATTAAATACGAATAATTTTATTCCTATGTCTAATCTAACTTTAAAACTGTATTTTAGCTGGCGGATATTTTGTATCGGGTTTGTTGTTGTCGCTTTGGTATCCCTTCGAGTTGAAAGTTGATTGGTTTCATGTGATCTTGGGTCCCAAAGATATTCTTGAGAGCTTCTCTAGCCGCCATTTCTTTAGCAGTTGCAATGGATTCTCCAAACCCTGGTACAAAAATTAATGTTTAGTGTTTTTTTTACAAGAATCTTAACTAAATTAATTTACAGAACATCTAAATATATAAAAGGAGAAACTGACTGACATATTAACACAGTCTAAACGGCTAAATGTAGGCATTTGAAATTTGTACCCTAGAGGTGCACTAAGGAAAGAATTCCTGAAATTCCGACGGGAACAGGAGTTAGCGGGAAATAAAACTATCGAACCCGTGCGAATCCGGGGCGGGTCGCTAGTCATTCATAATGCCAATTTTTGACGCCCTCGGTGATGCAATGCCTAAACGTTCTCCCGTATAGCGGGGCCAGACAAAGGTTCCGGCTGCTATTTCCTGTCAAGTGGATGACAAACCCTATCATTTTATACTCAAAATCTAAGTTTAAGATCGGCAGTTGGTGTGAATAATTAATCATTATAATTAATTAATCGTTGAATAATGCCAATAATATTTAAACAAATATAATCAATATAATGTATGGAGTTCTTTCATTTATCTAGAAGTCCTACCAATAAATTTCCAGAAGCGTACGAATACAATAAACTGATACAAGTAAATTAGTCAAAAAGTACCTGAAGACAACATTTTCTTATCCACATAAAGGCCAACTCTGTAGCAGGCCAGGAGTGTGTTCTTTCCAACCTGGCCGATCAGACGAGGCTCAATCGTTACTCCATCCTTTTCCACTAGCCCTGTGAGCATCGCCCAAGGGTCTTCTATGTGCCAATACTCATTCACGTCTTGACCTGTAAAATGACATTTTATATAAGTAGGTAGACAAAAATTAGGAGAGATAGGTAGTATTACCTAAATCAAAATCAGCCTGCAAACAAGGCACATGAGATGGTGAATGCAGTAGCTTTTATTTGTACCCAGGTAAATGCTGCTGCCTTTCTCCCGTAAGGGAACTTACTTGTCTTCTATGACACCCATGGGATGGGATAAGACAGAGTGGTCTTATTCTAAAGGTGCATCTTCTTCTCTTCTCTGTCGAAAAGGCTCTTGGCAGAGTGGTCATGGTCACATAGAGGCATCCACATCAGTGGCTTCTACACAGCTCTCGACACAATCTCCCGCCATCTCTCCCTATTGGCAGACTGTCTGGCGCAGTCAGATACAGTGTTTCTGACAATTTAACCTGGTCAATCCAATGCATAGGTGATCTTCCGCATGGCCTTGTCCCATCCCCCTTTCTCTAAACGACCAGGCGCTCTATGGAATCATTAACCGGCCTAAAGATCTGGGACTGTAGAAATGGACTAAGGATAGATTGAATAGTCAGTAGGAATTAAAACTGATATTTGCCAAATACCTTGCAGTTGTGTAACAAGAAAGTCTCGTACAAAATGTGCAGCCCTTTCTTCTCCAGCAGACTGCAATAGTGCACCGACAACAGCTTTGAATGTGTTTGCTAGAGTGAAGTTATCCACTGGGTAATCCTGAAAAATAAAAATGACACTATTTAATGATACATATCACCATGTAATGAATTTGTTGTTGTTGAGTGTAATTTATAGTGACCATGTACACACAAGCAGTTTCACTTTAATATCATTTTGAATTTGTGTTAACTCAGAGACTGAAATGCTTACTAATTTCTTTCTATCTTTACCAATTTTACTTTGAATGGAGCAGTCTATCAACATAAAAAATGATAATCTAGCTTGCATATTAAAATAGCTCCAGATTATATAATCTGGAGCTGCAATAGATATAGATAGATGCAATAGATAGATATGATATCATCATCAGCCTATTGCAGTCCACTGCTGGACAGAGGCCTCTCCAGTTTGCAACTTGGGGCATACATCTGGAGGATATACTCATGATTCCCACGCTGGGTGGCGATCACAGGGTATAGCTTCTTGCTCTGGTGATGCTACTGCCTGTCATCTGTCTGTGGTATTTAGCTATGTCTTCAACTGTGATGATTATAGCATCACCAGTTGGTTGCCAGCCCCTCGTTGGTTGTTTGGGCAGGCTCTTAGATCCCCTAGACCTCTTATTATATTTTTTAATGTGAAATTATCCTCAATAATTTCACATTAAAAAATGGCTTATCGTCGCTGCGCGTGCAATACCGCGGAAGAGCACTTTGTTAATACTGTGTAACAGCAAAATTGAAGTATCGCACAAAATGTAGGTAAATGAAAGATAATATTATGTTTTTTCTGTCTCCTGTAAATTCGCGAAAACGCAGATACGCGGTTTTTACAAACTGCTCTTTCGCGGTATTGCACGCGCAGCGACGTTATGTCTTCTCAAGCTCTAGACTGCAGTATACTGATTTAATTTAAATTGAGTCAGTAATTCCGGTATGAAAGAGTGACAGACAGACTGAGTTACTTTCGCATTTATAAATCAGATAACTCACAGCAGCTAGTATGATATCTTTAGTGCCAAGATGTTGTGACACATGCGCCAAGACATTTTCACTGATGAGATGTTGTCTAACTCCTGCTATACCTTCCAGGGGAAACTTTGGCAGTGTTGCTTCTAGGTATAACTGCACATATTCTTTGATAAACTTCTCACCTGAAATTGAGACTTCTATTAGTTAATAGGTAATGTGTAGAACAAAAGATAAGCCTTTGCATCATTTTCATCTTTACATCATTTCTCATCATCATTATCATCTGAGTGAGATGCCTTTTTAGTATCAGCGCAATTGATTGTTTCTTGTCACTTTATTATGTAACAAAATGTGTGATGCTAAATAAATAACTATTCTATTCTATTCATCATGAAATGGTTCTCTCAAGTTGTGTAAACTATCATCTATTGAATCATGAGAGTGAAATAACAGATAATACACCTATGATTACATACAATTGTGCACTTTAATATTTCCTGTGTACCAGGCTAGTCACGTCGAAGAGATCGGAAAAGTATTCTTAGATCAAAACTCACCTTCATCTGCTAATTTTCTGTTATCTTTCATTTTTATGTCCATATTTAGCTCCTTCTGTTTCATTTCCTCTTTAATTACATACGACCTGTCTGTGAAGGCCTCCAATAACAAGTCGGCATCGAAGTCTTCATTCAATCGCTTCCCAAATGCATATAGTTCAGCTTCCAAGTTCCATTCTAAAAAAGAGTTACGTGGGTTTTGTACCTTTCCTCCTAATTTCGCCTCCCTCTTTTTCAGTTCGAATAAAGTAGGAGCAACCCAACGGTGAATTTTTTGAGCTATAAATCCAAAAGAAATCACGTTATTAGATACCGAGGGTACAATTCGCACAAAATTTTGTTTACATAGGTATTGTCACTTACACTGTGCTGTGACTGGAACAATTTTCACCGCTTTTGTTAACAATGGCCTACAACGCGTAATGAAAGCCATAGTGTATAAATTATTTTTGCTATTCTTTAGATATCATAAAAATAAACAACAGGCAAAATTTAACCATCCATCTCCTTTCAATATCTGTCATAGTAAAATTTGAGGTTACTATAAAGTTACCAAAATAAAATTTCTAATTTCTACCATGTGTAAACTTAATTGTTTTTTTTTTTAAAGTTACAGCTCTGGCTAAATGTCAAGTATTTTAAATACAAAACATTCTGCTTCGAATCAATAAGTCCGTTACGTACAAAGACATTACGCTTATCTTAAACGTCCTTGGTTACGTACGACTTGTATGCCGAAGTATACTAATAACTTTGTTAAAGTTTATATATGTGATTCCTTAACAGCATAACAGGTTACAAAGAAGGCTTATAATGACAAGTATTATTGCATGCGTCAGAGAATTCCCAATAACCTGATATCAAACTAAAGTTTTTTTTTTATAAAGAGTACCAAATACGGGGGCTTCTCCAAATCGCAAACCATCCTCGACCGAAGTTCGATCCCAGAACATCCGGATCGCGCACACTTTTAGGCTCAACGCTCTATCCATATCAAAAATAATATCTAATGTTTACCTACCTAATATTTAAAATATTTCTAATAATTAAATTAAGAAATGTTTCAAGAAATTAACGATTTTATTATATTTTCACAAAACAGTATTTTATAAAAAAACACGAATAAATTCATATAGTTAGGTAAATTGTAAAATAATAAAACAAGAAATGCACACATTCCATCTGTGCTTCCATCATAAAATAAGTGCTATTTATGAATACTTCGAAGTTCAACTCTTACGATTGGTGAGGAACTCTCTTACTGAATTGAAGAAACCTCGTTTCATTTTGCTATTGACTGGATAAACACTGTGGTTCGTATAAAATGAAGCGGAAGTATCGTATATCGAAGATGACACTTCTATAGCCTGGAAATTTAAAGCGAAAAATTATGTATGACAGTCATTACACGCGAGTCTTTTGTCCCTTACTTGGAACACTTCAGGAACTCGATAGTATTCATCATCATTAGCCTGCAAACATCCACTTCTGGACATGGACCTCTCCTCATTGTCATTTGGGGGGAATTGCCTTAGTCACCACGCTTGGCAGGCCGGTTGGCGACCGCAGTGGGTTTTATTCGTACCGAAGGTTTCCTGATAATGTTCTTATTCGTCTTCTAGGACACCCACGGGGTGAAATGGGGTGGTCCTATACTAAATCTGGAACCCATTGGGACACACAAACCTATCTATTCTAATACAGTTAGTGTCCTGAATAGATGGGTTGGTTTCTAACCTTGTACCTACCTACAGCGATTACTAGATGATGACTATGACTGGACACTTCTAAAACCCCAGGTAACTTAGGCCAAATAATTGCCAACTTCTGTCATCAACATGATGTGTTGCCAACATAAAGTTTACGTGATAACAGTTACACACCATGGATGGATGGACCTGGGTGTGACCATTGATAGGAAGGTAACATTCAGACCACACATGGAAAATATAATTAAGAAAGCATCTGGCATGTTAGGATTTGTTCTAAGAAATGTAAGATTATTCCGAAAACCATCAACTAAAATACTGCTTTATAATTGCTTGGTGCGCAGTGTTTTAGAATATTGTAGTGTCGTATGGCGTCCACACTATGCTGTACACAGTCTAAGAATTGAAAGAATTCAGAAAAGATTCCTGTGGCACTTGGCTTCTACTACCGGCATTTCTAGGACAGTGAGATCTTATACAAAACGGCTACAGCACTTCAAAATGGACTCACTAGACTTACGGAGAAAGTTAACCGACATAGTTTTCTTTTTCAAGCTTTTAAACTGTGAAATTGACTGCCCCCCTCTGCTTACTAAAGTAAGATTTCGGGTACCTAGAAGATACCCGCGTAAGCCGGCTACGCTATTTGCGCCACCACTCAGGAAAACTATTCTGGGTTCCAGCTCCCCTATACCTAGAATGTGTAAACTGGCCAACGAGTGTAGTGGTACATCTGATATTTTCGCCAACTCCATACTTCAGTTTAAAAAACTCGTAAAGGCCACTTTGGCCGATTAGATAACGCAGTTAAGTTAGATTTTAAGATTTTTGTTACTGTATTATATCATAATTTATTGTATGCATGCTGTGTTTGCTTATAATTGCGTTACGCATAAGGCACAGAACCATTGTTCCATGTTAGTTATAAGGATTTATGTGTAATGTGTTAGCAAACCTAATAAATAAATAAAATAAAATAAAATGGATTCCCATGAACACCTGTAAGACAGTCATGCATTTGGCCGACCCTTTAAGCCTATTCACTTGAAAAGCCTTACATTCCCATGAGAAAATCTCAGCATGAAGCCTACTATTCCACAAAAGCATACTTCCTAAATAAAAGCCTAAAACAATTTAAGGTTCATCATCATCAGCCCGTGTCAGTCCACTGCTGGACACAGGCCTCTCCTAATGTTCGCCACCTTGATCGATTTTGGGTCTCTCGCAAAAAAAAAATTAAAGTTAGGACGATTAGAAAACCTAGAAACTTACTCCCAGTGAAGTGCTAATGTGATAGGAGTCGATGGAGCTCTCCACTGTTGGCACTTTGGGCGAAGGGTTAGCTGCGTTATGCATGTCGGAGACGTGGGTCGACCGCATCACCAGGCACGACATCAGTCTGCGAAGGAATGGCTTTTTCTTCGGCTCTCGAAGATTCTGTGGCACAGGCATTGGTTTCACCTCCTCGGAACATAACGAGTATATCGATGTACCTAAATTCGGCGTGTGGCATTTTCTGTGACCTGGAAATAAATTATATGCTCATTCTTTGCTTTACTAGATGAAGATCTATGGTCAAGTGTAGTACCTTATGTGTAGAGCCTGCCAATACGGCATTACGAACCTTTGTTATATAAAAATTTTGCGACCATTTTACCGTTCCGCACCCAAAGGCTTCATTCAGTTTGAGTTTTACGGAACTTTTTAATATATGTACTGCACACGTGTTTTCCTATTTCGGACCCAATAAATACTTACCCGTTATTAAAAAGTAAAAAAATATCGACGTATTAAAATTGGAAACAAATTACATACCTACATAAAGATTATTTTTTACTTACCTTTGAAAAGTGTGTGAAGAGAATGCGATTCCTTTTGTGCCAACGCCGCTGTAGTTGAACCAACTTCGACATTAGTCGACGAAAAAGTCACGTGATTCATGTAAGACATGCTCGCAAATCGAAGATCAATGGAAGATACCGCTTGTCTAGGACTTGTGAGTTCTGGTATGCTGTCTACAAGGCAAATCGGTGGTTCCTTAGTTTCCTTAGAGAACAATACCAAAGTGTGTTTACTTGGCTTATGTTTCACTTCGCACGCACACTCTCTCTCCACTATTCTGACGCTTTTGCCCGACAAACTGCTACTTCTCTTCGCGGCAACTCCTAGATCCCTTTTATCTGTCTTACTGTGTCTTTCGTAATAAGCCACATGATCTTGCTTTGTCTTCTTTCTCACATCGCCAACTGATACTCTGCAAATGCATTTCTTACGCTTGTGCTCTCGTCTGTTGGCTATTGTGTTCTCTATCGTTTTCTTCACTTTGTCATACTGCTTTCGCGACAGTACCACCGGTCTCTGCTTAGAAAATTGTTCCACTTGCAAGAAGACTTGTATGTTTCTGTTTAGGATTAGCTGCTGATACAAAGAAGTCTGTCGCACTTGAGTCTCGTATTGGGTACCTGTATGATTATTGCCCATGAAGTTTTCATCGTGGATTGCTGATTTTCTCGTTGTTTCCTCTTCCGGGCCTGGGGAATCGGTATCCTCCAGGTTATTATTATTATTAGCGTGTTGTGAAAAAGGATGTACATTGTGGCCGTCCATCGGGGAATCCTGCGGCATCACGTGATGATGACTGCCCGGCTCATGATGACTGCCCGTCACATGATGATGACTGCCCGTTACATGATGTTGACTGCCCGTTACATGATGATGACTGCCCGGTACATGATGACTGCCCGTGGCGTGATAATGACTGTCCGGTACATGATGATTGCCCGTCAAACGATGATGACTGCCCGTCAAATGATGATGACTACCCGGCACATGATGACTACCAGACACATGATGACTGCCCGGCACTTCATGAGTGCCCGTCACTTGATGATCACCCATCACCTGATGACTGCTGCCACTGCTACTGGTATTGTAATATTTTTTTCTGATATCACAGCATACACATGGCGGAACTCCCATATAGTTAATTCCGGTCAATATTTTCTTCTCACTAAAATAAAAATGTTATAATTTTACATTCACATTATTTATTGCTTGGTCGTTTTAATACAGATTCATCAACGAGCAATTGTTATGAAAATAATTAAAAATAAATAAAAATAAACCATGTTTTGTTGAAGTAATAGTGCAGAGGAACGGCGTACTTCCTTTTTTGAAACTTTACATCCTAAAAGAAACATAAAAGAGTTTAAAAGTAGAATAACATTTTAGAAGTACCTAACAGTTTTATTCACAAGGCCACGCATCGGGTTATTTTATTTCAATGCATAATGCACTGTATGTTGCTGGAAATATAGTTGAAATTTGGTTATGGGTAAAGATGTGGCCGTCTGTATGCTTTATAAAGAGACAAACCTGAGCTATAGAAGCGTGGACACCTTTATCTATACCGAGCAGTGTCCTGATCTCTTTATCTCGTTTGATTGGATCAGTGATAGGGCATTTGTCTCCTCTATAATGTTTGATAGGTGCTGAAAAATCATAATGCGCTTATTGAATGGAATCCTCTTGACTAAGAAGCCACTTATAGCAATTGAAATCACGGGCAGCAGAGTCACCGGGACGAGGAGATACGCCTGCGATCGCCCAGCGTGGCAATTATGGGCGAAGCCTCCAAATGTTTGACCAAAGTGGCGACCATCTGGAGAGGCCTATGTCCAGCAGCGGACGATAACTAAATTACAATATAAAATGAGACATTTAAAAATTAATATTTACCAGAAAATGGCTCACTGCTGTCATCTTTATTTTGGACAGTTTTGGTTGAAACATGTTTGTCGGTTTGAACATCGTGTCTACAAATGAAATATATTACAATGATTAAAACATAAACAATGAAGGTATGCAGATATTAGAAAGAAGCAATATAAAAAAAGTAAAATAAAAGGACTACCTGTGAGATATTTCTAAACTATCCCTCATTTGTAATCTTGAAAATGGATTTATCAATGGTGGATCATTCAACTGCTGAAATTAGAATAAACAGCGCATCTATAGCATAGAATGGTTGCGAATTTAATAAACCAAGGTCAGGGTACAAATGTAGCTGAACCTGAAAAAAATCTACAGACGACTTTCGCTGGAAACTAACCTCATTTCTTCTTCTTTGATCATCAGAAACTACCAATACTTTTTTAGTTGATGGAAAAATATCAACAAAATTATCATTCTGCCTGTTTTGTGCACTTTTGACAGTTTTTTTAACTTTAAAATCTGTAGTCGCATTATCTTGTTGGAAGTAAACATCGTAATGTTCGTTTTCCGCATCAATGTCCACCGCAATTTTGGAAGTATCGTTTTTCGGGAATCTAAGCTTTTTCTCCAAATTATTATCCATATAAGCAGTTAACTTTTTTGTGTAGTTATCCACAATTGTTTTTTTCGTTAGATTGTGGTCGGTGTTAGTTCCTTTGGTATCTTTGTTTGAATATTTTTGTGGAGATTTGTCTCTCGTACGTTCTCTGTTATTAATTGGCTTTGTTACATTTCTTTCTTTATTATTTCTGACTTGTCGGTTATTTGTGGCTGCAGGCACTTCTCGCACAGGGCTAGCTCTTCGGCTTCTTAAGGTTTTAGGCTCCGTTAAGCTTGTTCTATTCACAGTTCTTGTTTGGTTTCTGTTAGGTGACGGTGTTTGAGTAATAGGTTTTACAACTTTATTTTCATTTCTTTTCTCTCTGACAGGACTGTTACCAGCAAGAGGACGTTTTACGTTTTGATCACGGACGATCGTTCTCCTAGTCCCAGGATTGTTAATCGCATCCTGGTCATATTCCAACAGTGCATTGTTGTCAGAGCAATCTGGCAATGGGTATACTGATATTATAACAAGAGGACTTTGACATCCTTTTACGGAATTAGACTCGGAATCGCTTTCAGATGGACTTGCCCGCATATCTACGTTAGTGCAGCGACATTGAACTATTTCGTCCTTATATGGAAACATAGTCTTACATTGTCCTAGATCAGAGGTAATGCCTATGTTAAAGTCAACTTCTGTTACTTGAGTTTCTTTGCTAGAAGAACAAATTTTTAGGTAGGTAGGTATAGGTATCTCATGAAATGGAAAATGTAGAGGGATTTTCTACACAGTTATAGGTACCTGAATGTTGTAGGCTCTTTCTTCAAGGGTGGCGAACACATCATGTTAATGTTTTGAAGATCAGTTTGGACATTACAGTCTCTCTTTTGACTGCAATGAAAACATTAGTTACTAACTGTTTAATAATGGAGATAAATTAAATTTTAATATACCTAGTAGACCCCATCATGTATTACATAGGTACTTCATCATTATCAATCATTAAATCAATCTCACTGCTTAGGTAAACAGGTGTTCTGTTTTCGTCTGCCAAACCCTACAGTCAGTTATCCGCCCAAATTTCCGTATTAATGCGTACTTACCTTAAATTTTTAGGAGTAGTATTACTGTAGCAGCGAGTTGAGCAAGTGTTCACGTCACATACATTGAGAAACCTGTGTGCAACATTAAGCAATATTTATCAAAAACAAAAAAATCCACCTTAGTAATCATCGTAAAGAAAATCTTATTCACTTACCGTCGCTCTTCGTAGCAAGCAACTTGTGGACCCTTGTCTATTGTAGTAAAATCTGTTGCAACTGTAAGAAAGAATATTAAGTAAATAACCCTGTACCTACCTAAAATGGGACCATATATATATTTTTGAGTACTGTAGTTTTGGGACCTTTTTGTATATATTATTGGAAATGTATGAAATCTCGGAACTGTACACAATTCCTAAGAAATGTATACAATTCCGAAACTGTATGGGAAATGTATGAAATATTCTTTTAAAAATCTATATTATAATAAATCTGTAGAGATGTCAATTCTGTAGGTACATGAAATATATTTTCAAAATAACTATCAGGGGGTGATCGATACTGATGTTAAAAAATGCAATCAGTAAAATTTTTGTCTGTCTGTCTGTATGTTCGTTATAGAAAAAAAAACTACTGGACGGATTTTGACGAAACTTAGTACAATTATTCTTCATACTCCTGGGCAGGTTATAGTATACTTTTCATCACGTTACAATCAATAGGAGCAGAGCAGTGATGGAAAGTATTGGGAAAACGGGAAGAAATTATTACCTGTATGTTAGAACGCGCATCACGCGAAAACTACTGCATGGAATTAAATGCGGTTTTCACCAATGTATTGCTAGAAGTCTGACTTAAAATTTAAGTAGGTAAGTACTATTTTATGGAAGTCCGTTATTTATAAAACCCGATATCCGCCGGCACAGCTATAATTTAATACAAACATATCCTAGGAAATGTATAAATATCCTAGGAATTGTATAAAATTCCAATATCCTATTAGGAAATGTATGAAAAAATGGTTTCTGTAATGAAAATACGTTGTTAAAATAAGGCTTAAAGTTCTAGACTTTCGATAGGAAACGTGTTACGAGATGCCCTCCAGCGTGGTAGACTGACGACATCGTAAAAGTAGCAGGATGAGGCTGGGTGAGGGCAGCTTGTAGATAAAAATATCAACATACCTAAAGGTTTTTTGATTAGGGAGTTTCTGAAATGTACAACGTTATGTAGGTATGATATGTATATTGTATACTCGCCTGGTTTGTCGTTAACGGTTGCAGCACAGCTTAAAACGTAACGATCGTCCTCGCTCAACCCCAGCCGCCCTGTGATCCTCACAAAGCTTTTCCTATTGGACACATTCGGCGATATCTCTCCTCTACCTTCTTGGAAACACATGCATTCACAGTATTCCCTATTCCCTCCAATGTCCTTCAACAGCTCCGAGCCATCAGGATCGAATTGAGATCTTCTCCTTTTCTTTTTGTTCTTTTCTTTCTTTCTCTCCATGTTCAATGAGTCTAGAACTAATTTGAGGCTTGATAACTGCTGTATAGGGATCACTTCATCTTTGATTTGGTTGTAAGAGTTAGCGAACTTTGCGCTTTCCGTGGTTTTAATCTGGTATACTTTATCCTTCGTGCGACCTGTAGGCACGACGAGATAAACGTTTTTGGTGTGCAAAGAGTTCTCCTGATTGGAAACTGTGGTTTGAATCCTCTTCGCTAGATGTTTTCGTTTCTTTAAAACGCTGGTCGTTTGAGTCTCTTTAGGTATGACGGTCACTTTGATCAAGGGCTGTTTGGCTACAGTTGTATTGGCATGACTTAATTTTGGAATTCGTTTCTTGTAGAAGAGATTTGTAAAACTTAATACCGAGTATCTTTCTGTTATCTGTGGGATTATAAGAGTAGAGTGGATATGTTTCGAAACAGGGAAATACCAACGTGATGTGGAAATCATGGTAATGCTTTAAAGGTAAGTAGGTATTCGTTATTTATTTATTTATTAAATTACCAACGCCTGTTTACACTTTTACACATAGATAATAAAACACAAAGATCCTGCTTAGCGTAACAGACAATTATAAGTAGGTAAGTACCACATGCTGTATAAATCTATATATATAAAAGGAGAAACTGACTGACTGACTGACTGACTGACTGACTGACATATCAACGCACAGCCCAAACGGCTAAACGTAGGCACTTGAAATTTGGAAGGGACGTAGCTTAGGTACCGTAGGGGTGCACTAAGAAAGGAATTCCCGAAATTCCCACGGGAACGGGAATTAGCGGGAAAATCCTTTTGTATGAAAAATCTAAACCGCTTAAGTTAGACGCTTGAAATTTGGCATGCAGGTACCTTAGTAAATATAAAGTTTAGTTATGGCTGTATTTTGAGAAATTCCCACGGGAACGGGAGTTAGCGGGAAAAAACTTTTGTATGTATAAATTTAAACACGCGGACGAAGTCGCGGGCAAAAGCTAGTACAATATAAAAAGACTCTAAAATACCGACTACATTATAATAAAGACAATACATTTACAGAGAGAGTAATTTAGAAACAATTGTTGAGCGGATTCTGCTAGTTGAGTTATACCTAATATTTCAAGCCGTTCTAACTAGAACAGTACATACCTACCTACAGAGCATGGAGATAAAACCTACTTACTTACTACTAGGTGTATACGAGTATGCACTAAACTTCACTCACGTTAAACATATATTTTATCGTTGCTACGACATTAGAGGATACTAGGTAAGTAAAAGGTAATATTCAACAAAAGCATACCTACCCTAAACATGATGGAATGCTAGAAACCTACTGTCTCAGTACGGAGGAGGTAGGTAAAAGGAATATTTTATGTACTAAGAAATACGTACTGACACGATATTACTCATTACCTACCTTTTCCTTGGTTTGGTTAAAAATAAGCGACGTCGATGTCTCGGCACCTCTAATTTTGACCAGTGGATATTGAGTTCCAGCCGACTTATTATTACAATAATCTTTAAAAGTTTTCCTGCAATACTTTTGTGCGTCTAGGTAAGCCGCAGTCTCTCTATTTATATTCCTGAAATTCCTTTGCACTGGTGGTCTTAAAAATTCCAGTGACTCTAAAAATGTACAAAAACAAAGTAAAACAAAAATGTTTACAACAAAAAACAAACAAAAACTAGAGAGACGGCTAACCGATCAATTCTGAATTAACGCTACTGTAATCCATCTTAGAAATTTTGATAATTCATAAAATAAAAATAGCCCGACGAATATACCGACATGGTAGGTACACGTTTTGGCACTGACGTTCATTGATGACTGTTGTCAGCTACGGTAGATAAACAAGGCTTTGAAAACCGGTTTGAAAAAGGTTCCATAACAAAAGTTTTAAGTCCTTACCTATTTATGTGACTCCATTTTTGTAAATAAAGCAAGTAGAATGTACCTATAATGAATCAATTAATTCACTTCTGCCATAATATAAGTAGAAAATACTAAAACTTATTTACATCGAGATTGTGCAGTAATTATTCTTAGAATTTATTTTCGATTATCACTCATACTCATCCACGTCACAAAATGTCACCTAAAATGCCTTCATTTGGCATAAATCCGTGCATTCATAAATTTCGTTAACGACTCTGCCTTCCTGCTTACCTAATATTTTCCAAATTAAAATGTGTTGATAGAACGACGATTGATAGAAAAACATAATGGCGCTGGTTCTAGAAGACCGCTTAAGAACTCAGATGGTGATCCCAGTATCAAAGGGCACCTATTTCAACACGAACTGGACACCGACCGAGGCTCCCCTCTGCCCTTACGACATGCTTTATCACCCCCCAGATTACAACCCCAAGTCGGCTCGTTCGGACCGACAGGAGCCGAAGATAATCAAGAGAAATATATGGACCCAAGTTGGTAGCTGTTTTTATTAAATAACTATTGGGCTGATAGCTTTCTGCCCCCGAATTGCCCATCATCGTCCTACTCATTTAGGAAAAAATAAAACGATTATTATGGACGTAATTGCTCATACTAGATTACGGTGGTGGCTCCATCGGTCGCGCTACCGTGGTGTCTTGATACGAGCTACCAAAGGCTGGCAGCGGCTCCAGAATTCGATTTGAGTTGTGTTGTGGGTGGCGGGGTTGACTAAGTTGCTTACCATCATCACATTTGCTCGTCTGCCGCCTCTTGCACAAAAATAAAAGAAGTCTAAATAGAGAGCGAAGTAGAGTGACTACTGACTAGTCGTTGGTTAGTTTGTTGTGGCATACACAGTGAGTCCTTTTTCCTATATGTATCTTTCTTTTTTTATTTCCCAGGAATTGCACAAAGGTATACCGTCGACCACCCATTTCCAACTAGGCCGGCCCAAGTGGAAACCGTTCGATATACCGACAAAACAATTTGTCAGGGCTCAAGGTAAATATTCAGAATCTACAAGAACAGTGGTTGTAAATTAAGTAGTAGGATAGGTTTTTGTTGCTGGTTTCCCTTCCAGTAGGTAAATTAAATAATGTCAAATTTGAACGAACGTGCGAGGAATTTTCCCAATCCGCGCGGAAATATGATTGTGAATAGCCCCACTGATTCTGTTTTCGGTTAAGAACAACGTTCGATCTTATATATTTGTATAGGTACGATCAAACAACACAGTCAGACAATAACCGTTAGGGGCGGCGCAGACGACAGACGATCCGTGACGCACTTTTTAGTCTGTGATGCAATGCACACAGCAGAGTCAGCAGATCTCTCGAGCGAGGCATCCGCGGAAGAAGACCAGCGTCGCGGCGTCCCAGACACGCCTCGGCACATGCTGAGCGAGATGCCTTTTTAGTATCAGCGCAATTGCTTGTGTTCGGTCATTTTCATAGGTAACAAAACGTGTAATGCTAAATAAATAACTATTCTATTCTATGTATATGCAGTAACGCAAAGGACGCGCAAAAATCTGTCGCGGAAATTTCACAGACTCAACGCACATCTTCGATCATTCTTGCGGCAGACCGGTAGGGACCTCGATGCTCTTTTTAAATGTGTCAGACGCAGACTCTATCGCACAAAAAATCTGTCGTCTGCGCAGCCCCTTGCCATACCGAAACGATAACCGTTGGGATAAACGATTTCTGGAGTGGATACCGCTTCGTAGTAGTCGCAAACGTAGTGTAGGACGCCCTCAGGCAAGGTCGTGTTATGATATGCGAAGGGCGGCTGGCAAGTGTTGGACGCGAGAAGCCCAAGATCGATCGGAGTGGCGAAGAATTGGAAAGGCCTATCAAGCAGTGGAATTCGAAAGGTTGATGATGATGATCGGCCTTCAGATGGGCCAAGGACTAAATATTAAAAAAAATCAGAACTAACTGCTAAAAAAAGTTAACATTTACTTTATTTTGTTTACAGTGAAAAACGAAAATCCTCACATGCGAATAGAAAAGGTCTTGGAATGGGCCGTACTCCTGAACGAAGGAAAGCCTATGTGTTTATAAGTTAGAAAATAACCAAATGGTAAAATAAATCTAGGATTAGCCCCGTGCACACGTGATAATTATTTTTTTACTAAGTACATATATGAAAATGAAGGTGTTTTCATAAAGTTTCCATCAGGCGGGCCGAATGCTTGTTTTTGTATAAAAAAAGTAAATTTTCTATATTCATATCTAAGGATTCCTTACATGGGGCGCTGTGAATACGGAGTAAATGCAAAATAAGTACCTATACTAATATAATAAGTAGGTAGGTATGTACCTATGCTTTGTATTTGCTCCGAGGTTGTGAGTCGCCGTGTGTCGTGTTCGCTTTTGTTAGACACAAAAGCTTCTCCTTGAACGCCATCATACTTCGCCCTACTTTGTGTATTGCGCGATCCGCTTCGTCTTAACCAATGTCTTAATAAACATTTGAATTTAGTCATTTTATTTATTATTAATCTTTGCCGAAACTGAAGGCTGATTAACTTAGGAGAACTAGACGCTCTATTGCGAACAATGCAGAAATAGTCGAATAAGATATATTTGTGCTTTTTCTTTTCTTATGTAGGTATCATAGACAATTTGACGATGACAAGGCGTAGTTAAGGAAATCAATAAGTAATATTTCCGTTGTATTCTGACTTTCGGGGGCGGATAGCTTACATCGTGCCTTACACTTAGCTAGTATAGAAAAGTACATAGCCACGGCCAATAATAACGCCGCATCGTAGAGTTTAGCGCTTCATTAACGATCTCGTCATCTCATTAAAAGGGATTGTTCATAAAAATGGTCACCTTAAAGTAGATGAGAATATTCTATTTTTACAGAGTTAAGCGCAGGCCACACCGCCAGCTGAGCGGGCGAAGCTAACGAAGCTAGCAAAGCTAACGAAACTATTCGCTAGCTTCGTAGCAGGCTCAACGAGGAGCTTAGCAGAACGGGTATTGCGTTAGCTTCGCTCACGTCGCTCGCAACGCTGACGTAGCTTAGCTCGTTAGTTGGCGATGTGAACCCAACTATGAAAAAAGAGTTGAAACTATGTCGCCCGCCTTTATAGTTCATTCGCGTTAAGAAAATAGTGACTCATCACCGACTGCCGGCCAAGCCACACCCCCTAGCCAATTAAAACGCTAGAAATTATAATTTCTAATTGGCTAGGGGGTGTGGCTAACGCTAGAAATTATAATTTCTAGCGTTTTAATTGGCTAGGGGGTGTGGCTTGGCCGGCAGTCGGTGATGAGTCACTATTTTCTTAACGCGAATGAACTATAGTTACCTTCATCTCAAAGAGATCTTTTAGTTTGGACTTCTAATAAATTAGCATCGGGGACCTAGTTTATAATTAAATGAAACAAAATATTAATAATTAAGTTTGTAATAAATACATACATGATTACATGACTACATAATACACACGCTAGGCACATATAACGATTTTACTTAGTAAACTCTATAATATATTTGAGTTAATTTATTTTCGATAAATACATGTAAAAATGCTTAATGACTCTATAAAATGCAGAGTTTGTTATTTGAGATTGAAACACACATTTATCGAAAATAAATGAAACAAATTCATAAACAAAACATGTGCTCTTATAACTCAAAATCAATTCATTTTAAAGACACAAGGAGTTTTAGTTCTACCAAATCAAGGAATGATCATAATACTATTATACCAATCACTTAATTTCTTGAACTACATCAAAAAATAGCAAGAAATCAATATGGCAAAACAAACTTATAGTTAAATGGAATTACAATTCGACAAATGCATGATTATAAGTATACCTTTTGAAATGCAAGATTTAAATTATTTACTAGGTTCTAAAATTAGCACCCCTGAGATTATTCTGAAAATTTTCGTATAAAATCAACTTAAATTCTATCATGATTTTACTCATCAGTTTATTAGTCTGTAAAATATATAAATCGTACAATTTTAAAGTCCTAGCAGGTTACCATTCTACAATACTAAAGTTGGAATACCTACAAATATTCATCAATGTTGTAACATAAATGCATTGAATGGGACACTTTAGTCTTTCGTTTTAGTATAATTATTTCAATATAGATTTCTCTGATTTTATAAATGATAGCAACTGAGAATGCTCCCATTTCTCTGCATCCAGCAGAATGACGTTTGGGTTTGATCAGAAATAGAGTAACAATGATTTATTAAGACAGAAAAAAGAAGGCTCGGCGTGTGCGAAAGTTATGACGTCATTAGTGACGTCATCGCCTCGATCGCAATAACCGCGGTCGCTATGTGGAACGGCATAACGAGTGTTTTGATGAGCGTTGTGATCGCTTAGTGGTCGCGAACTAAATGTGTTGAACGCGCCAGCTTTCTGTACACAGTGAGTTGTCAAATTTCCTGGACTAATAATAATGAACCTGCATCGGACCCGTCGAACGTCTTACTGCTCGTCCTTGTCCTTCGCGCCGTGCTTGAGTATGCGCGTGAACTCGACGTAGTCGAAGAGCCCGTCGCGGATGGGCGCCTCGCGCAGCATCTCGTCCACGTCGTCGTCGGTGAAGCGGTCACCCATCGTCGTCAGCAGCTCGCGGAGCCGCTCCTCGTTGATCACGCCCATGTTGTCCTCGTCGAAGCATCTGGAACAATGTGGTGTTCGTAACTTTGAAAAAAAAAAACCAAAAAAATCTTTATTTCATAACATACTATTTTCACAAACCAATTTTGATGAAATGATGAATGTACCTACCTAATGGTATGTAAATATCGTTCTGCCTGAACCTTTAAGGGGAATAAGCCCTCTCTTGATTGCTCAACTAGTTGAGTTGAGCAGGATATAATTTATTTGTCTGAATATTTTATACTCTATAGCTTTTATTGCTGACGCAATTAAACTGAGGGACATGATAATAGTAGTTATTAAATTAAGATTTGAATATTTTTTAACCGACTTCGAAAAAGGAGGAGGTTCTCAGTTCGTATGTATGTATAATATTTTTTTTGTATGTTTTACTATGCACATACCCTGTTCAGCAATGGGTATGTGCATCTGCTCAACTGTTGTAGTTTATCAATGACCAGTTGAGAATATCCACTGCTCAACTGGAGCTCACCCTTGAGCAGTCAGTGGGTCAGGCAGGAGTATCTGCATGTCTACATTTTTTTATTTATTTTAAATATATAAATAAATATCAGACAACATCACATACATTGCTCTAATCCCAAAGTAAGTAGCTTAAGCACTTGTGTAATGGGTATCAGAACAACGAAGGTACCACAAATAAATACTTAAATACAAATATAAACACCCAGACACGGAACAAACACAAGTGTTCATCACACGAGTGTTTGTCCCGGGTGGGAATCGAACCCACGACTCTTGGTTCAGTAGGCAGGGGTCACTACCAATTGAGCCACCGAGCCAGTCAAATTCTTTCTTCTACTGTTGAGCTCTTGGTAGGCTAGTTGTGGTCATCATGAGGGAAAGTAGCTGGCTGCTGTTAATTGCACGTCTAATGTTAAGTTTGTTGCACAGTTAAGCGTTTCTGCATTAATTGGCGAAAACGGGTGTCGAAAGCGAATATTTATGGAGATGAATCCCATAATTATATCATGTGCATAGTTGCTTCGGGCAGTACTTTTTGTCCGATAACTGAGTCGATAATGTAGGCCTGCTTGTGTAGCAATACTAACAGACATCACTTTATAGTACAAAACAAAGTTGCTTTTTTTCTATCTATCCCTATGTATGCTAATATCTTTAAAGGTATGCAATGGATTTTGATGCGTTTTTTTAATAGATTGTGGCATTCAAAAGGAAGGTTTATGTGTACAATATTATAGGGGTGAGAGCCTTTCGCTCCCTCAACAGTCCGGTGATGATGACAAGGACGCCCTGGCCATCATCTTAGTCATTTAGAATAATAAGTAGGGTTTTCTTAACATAATATGCCTCTAGACGCTAGGTAAATGCCTGTGTATGCTTCAATAACATTTATATGAAATGACAGGACAGTTTTTTTTAATAGGGCCAGTGAAAAGATAAGGATGGTTAATAAAATATTTTCAACAAAAGGTCATTTTATTCCCTTCGGCCGTCTATGTAACCGTAGTCTCGTAACCAATTGCGAATGGGGAATAAATGATCTTTATACGTAACCGGTTTCGCACAAAAAATTATTTTTCTTTGTACGAAACCCACTAGTTACGAAAAAACCAATTACGAATGAGGAATAAATGATCTTAATATGTAACCGGGAGGTATTCAAACTCATGATTCATAAAATCCTGGCCAGTTATCATAAATAAGAGCCCGTCTGGTAACGAGATAAACAAATTTAACGCATACTTTAGAAAGCAATGGATGAATAAAATTGATTTTTCTAAAACATGTAATTGCGAGAAAGAAACCATTAGAACCACCAACAATGTAGAAGGGTGGCACAGTCGAATTAATCGACATATTGGCCGAAGCAAACCCAATATCGCCATTTTATTAGAAATATTATCTAAAGAGACAAAAATTATGGATATCTTCAAGAAGCGTACCAAAAAAGCGGCAAACTACATTGAAATAGATCAAGAAATTGATAATTCAATAATGGAATTAAAAGAGAACAAAATATCAGTTGGACATTGTTTGGAAATAGTTTCCCCATTTTCATTTTAATCTATTAGAAACGATACTAGCGTTTTGACTTAAAATATAATATTACATTCTTGATTGACTTGAATTTTTTACTATTATTTTTGAACCATCTTTTCATAGGGTTAATGTTCGGGTAGGTACATAACAAAGGAAGAAAGAATAAATATAAAATAAATTCCTTGTACGTAGCCATAGTTTCGTACAAAGAAAAATAATTTTTTGTGCGAAACCGGTTACGTATAAAGATCATTTATTCCCCATTCGCAATTGGTTACGAGACTACGGTTACATAGACGGCCGAAGGGATTTTATTCAGCTCCCCATGAGTCAGACAACTAATAATGATAACAATTATCAGAGCTACTAATTATCAGGTCAGAAATATTTGCATTGTTGTTGAATCAGTGAGATACTCAAGTATCTAAAATGTAATTAGTATTTATCCTCTTCAACTTAGGAATGAGTTATGTAAGTACTTGCTTGTTCAATAAAGATAATATTCTATTCTTGTTTATAAAAATTCTAGCTCAGTTAAATCTACAAGTACATTTGTGGTGCTTTTGAGATATACACACTTTGAACTTGAGCTGCATATTTTTAGAGAAACTTCCCCTTAATATTTTTTTTTTTCCTTTGATTATCTATTTCTTGGCAATCTGTTGTCTGTTGTTCTAAAATAAGTCCCACGACATTTATTATAGTAGAGGAGGGAATCCAATTAGCTCAAAATAAATTCATCATTACAATAATTATATAGGTAGTCATTTTCTTCTTAATTTACCTATACAAAATGTTGTGTATATGACTTTTTTCCTCCTTATAACTAATGATACAGTTAACTTATTCAAGTTAAGAGTGACTAAGTAAATTTAAAGTTGTAAGACCTAGAATGGTTAGAATTCTAGACACACTAGATAAAACAATGGGATTTGGATCACATGAGGACATTAGGCCTTACAAGGTTAAAGGGTATGGTAGTGAGGTTGAATAGTGTCAACTGTACAGATATGAATAATATTCTGTAGCACAACTCACCCAAATGCATTCTTGATCACATCTTCCGGGTCTGTGCCCTGCAGGCGCTCGCCGAACAGTGTCAGGAACATGGTGAAGTTGATGGGGCCCGGGGCCTCATTCATCATGCCTTCTAAGTAGTCCTCCGTTGGGTTTTTGCCTAATGAAGTAATGGAAAAATGCACCATACAATATTATCTTGTTGAATGTATAAGCTGGGAGTTATGGCATTTGTATCTTAACCAACAGAAACTTTGATCATGTACATTTGTAGTAAGTCTTTGATGTTGAGGATTTTTTTATTTGTTTTACTAACAATGAAACTAAGTTCTTTACAACTAAGATTGGTCAATGACTGTATCTTTTGTGTTCCCTCTTATGCACACAGCATACAAAAAGCTGAGTTATATAATATATTTTATAGTAATAATAGCTAAGTACCTTATGCAATAACAAATCCAGGAGGGTGTCAAGTAATAAATGTATGTCTTAGTTAGAAGGTACCTAAGACTGCTTAACTTGTACATCAATATATCTTTGTATAAAAGTTATAAAGTTATAAAATATAAGTTAAATGTTTGGTGTGCAATAAAGTATGTATAACTATCTTTCTTTTTTCCTCGGGAATTCCTTTATGCATACAAAAGGACTCTGGGTATGGGACACCTGGGTACCTTTAGTTACAGAAGGCACCTAATAAACAATTTTCATTCAATTTCACTTACCAAGAGAGGCCAACATGTCATGGAGGTCATCTTTGTCCACAAATCCATCTCTGTTCTGGTCAATCATGTTGAAGGCCTCTTTGAACTCGGCAATTTGGGCCTGGTCAAACATAGCGAACACATTTGACGTGGCACGCTGGGCGCGCTTCTTGTTGGTGCCACGGCGGCCGGCTGTTTTGCGGGAAGACATGATGTATATCTAAAACAAGGACCATGAATTAAGAATAGTTTTTATCTGCATACTGTCTTCTTTGACTATGAACAGATTTGTTGAGTAGTAACAATGAGGAGACTCCTTAGCTGGACCTCAGAAGATTCACTAGTTTGCATGTCTTGAGGACTAGGACATCAGGCTTTTCTAGTAGGTACCTAATGTTGAACAGCTGACTTGCAAGGTTGTTTAGGTGATATTCAGGCTTACATTAATTTATTAAGACACTGAACATGGTTTACTATTGAAACAGAATTTAAAAATCATGCAGGAAAACGATTTGACTAAGCACTGCAAGTGTACCTGAATCAAAAAATAAGGAAAGATTCGGAGAGGTCTCTAACAAGTAGATACTGGACTGACAAAGTGAAACAAGATGTATGAAATGAAAAGTGAATGTGTTTAAAATTACATGCCCTTACTGACAGTAATTTTTAACAAAGAACTTCTTAGTACTTACACTCACTCTTACACGTTATGACGACAAGGTGGAAAATAAGCGTCTAACGAACGACGTTGATCAAGTTTATAAATAAAATAACGAACTCACTCGATGACGGATAAGTTACCGTCACACGCGTCTCTAATGAACGTGACTCATTTGTGATCGAGCGAGCGACAGGAATTCTTGGTTTTCGGCGTTAGTTATCTAGGGCAGGGCACACGGGTGTCACAACACAACTAAGGATTTCCATTTATGGCTATACTTTTACACTTGGTCACACATGTTCATATTTGACTATTTTATGATATTCTTAATGAGATAAACATTACATACCTGTATTTAAATTGTTCACAATTGAAAAATTGTGCTTATTTTAAGGAACGATTAATTCTAAATAACGAATTATTAGGATTATTTGTTGCGATCTGCTTTGTGATGTGACTAATACTTTGACGTCATTCATGCAAATTGCAAACAACTGTCAATATTTTTGTGCCACAGACTACAGATCGACTATACTAACCGGATATCAGAGACAAAGGTAAGGAAAGGGCTGGTTGCCATTAACAAAAAAAAACATAGACTGACGTCTTCGGACTAGGGATGATCGATATACAAAAAACATCGATGTCATAATCGAAAGCTCAACATCGATTTTCGATATTTATCGAAAACCGAACATCAATGTTGGATCCATCGATAATTTTTACATTAAAACTTGAATAAGTTCAACCCAATGTACAAGTTTGAAATGTACTTAATTGAAATTGTCGATTTGTGGATGCGTTTATAGAAGTGTTACCGATTCCTTGGCTCTATGGTTTCTGGATCTGTGATGATAAACTTGCTGTTAAGTCTATGGAACGATTTGGTTTGAAAAGAGTTTGGCGGGTGGAAGGATAACTTTGCTCGAGCCTTGAGAAAGATGGGAACAGCCTATACAATCTTAGTACAAATTGTATGGCAATCACATAAATACTACTGACCAAATTTAATTGTACACAAATATCTAGATGCACACATTAGAGCTTATGTCTTTTCAATTTACCTGGGTTATGCCATGTTAGTTCCATATTTGAATTCTAGGTGGAGTTTATATTCATTGCTTAAAGTTGGTATCTATTTTCTATACAATAGTAAGGATTAAATTGCCTTTCAAATTCAGTAGCATATTTTATTTGCGACGTTTCGACAATATTGTACAGTTTGTGTAGTTTTTTTTTCATTTACGGTCCTTTTATTTAAATTAAGAAACCAAATGAGCGCTTGTTATATTTTACTTTAATTTCATTTATTCCTTAGGTAATATATTACTACACTTAATTTATTGAATATTTGGTTAAATAACATATTGTTTTTCATTTTCAGTATTCAGTGATTTTAAACTGTAAATTATAGATTCAAATTTCTGGCAACACAGTTAAAAATGGGGTGTTTTTAAATTTTTCTTTCAGTCAATATTACTCAATAATAATTTATCGAGTTTTCAAAAGTTTGAGCTTATAATAGAATTTGAAACTCCTAGCATTTTTTAAAACGGTCGTACAAGAAGCAGATTATAATGTGATTGCTAAAGTTTGTGACCAAGGGTCTAAAATCCGCAAGAAAACTGTAATTGCAAGAAACCCGCGAAAAGTTTAATCTACATTCGAAAGAAAATGTGATTTTAAGAACTTATATGATTATGAAACCAATATTTTAATTTTATAGTGTGGTGTGTAAAAATGTGAAAGTTAATAAAAGTTTCTAAGATTTTACACTTATCTTTTATTTTTCAAATGTTTAATGATTTGCCAATCTTAGTTTGTGTTTATATGCCTAAGTTAATAAATGATTCAGAAAAATATGCTTGCGGTTGGCAATTCATAGCAAAAATTCATCATTCCTTAATGAAATAATACTAGAGTTTGCTGTAGGTAGTTATATCGCTAGAGATATGTATATTGACGAAAAGTTGCCGTAAGGTACCGTCGAGTGGCGCTGTATTTGTTACCTCTTTTGACAGCCAAGATTGGTCTCTATTTCAGTATAATACAAAGTACTCTGTGGATGGGAATATCGGATTGAAGACCAGGAATAGTTGTAGTTATGATTCCTGGGTGGTTTGTGATTGTCCTGGACGGATGATAGGCTATTCCACCCTATGAATAAAAAAAATTAAAATTATGTTTATATGATAAATCATGAAAAAGTAAACCAAGAATATTAATATCAATTCATTAAAGTGAAAAATAAATTTAATATTTCCATTTTAAAATTCATGTTTTTTAATCTGTCTCCAATTTGGTGAAAACGCTGTTCGTCATGTTGGCTAAAGTTTTGACGTAATCTGTCTTGTAAACAAATAATCTCAGTACTGTGTCTACTACATTTACTACAATAATTCGAAAATTCTTAGTTATTATTAACACGTTTCTCGATATTCCGGCGCCATAATATAATTTCATCATGGAAGATGGTTTTATCAAAGCAGAAAGCACTAATCTTCCACGAAGACATAACCTATGAAATATTAGTTTTGCAATATTGTGAATATAATTTTGCAAGTTTTGAAGGTCTATTAAATTGCATACTTACATCAAAATGATCTTCACAAAAATAGTATTTACTCTTTGTGGACAATAACTTCGGATCTCTTCATGCTATCTTTAGCCACGTATTTCTCATTTTTAAATCTGTTGGCACTTGTATCCATAACTTTTCCGGCGTTTTAACATTTGTATTCTTACATTCAGACACAAGACACCAATGATATGGACTATAGTTCATTTTGTATTTGGGAAAATAACTTTAATCTCTCAGTGAAGCGTGATGTTTACTATAAGTGTGACGTAAAAGTCACGGCGGACTAGAGTTGTGCTGTTTTCGAGCAAGTAATTTAATTGAAAAATTAAAAGTCGTTTTTCTTTATTATTTGATATTAATAAAATATATCTCTATTTTTCCGTGGTATTTTATCACTAAAAGATGCATTTGAACTACTTTTTGAATGAGACCGGAATAGCCTATTCTTGCCTAGTAATTTATTGTTAACCGTTTAAAACTAACCTCACTTCTGGTTTCAGATAATTTTTTTTCTAAGTTGCAATGGTTTGGACGTGCGTGTCGTGCCAGAGATGAGGCCGTAAGTTAACATCAATGATCGATTCCGTTTATATCGATGTAGTGATATTTTTCGTATGGTAACATCGATATTTTTTCTCTCAACATCGATGATCAATTGATCATCTAACATCGATGTTCATCGAGCATCCCTACTTCTGACATTGAATGTATTTTTTGACAGCTGACAGTTGTTTTGAGTATGTAGCCTTGAAAAATGAATCTTTGATTTATGACGAAAATGTTAATTTTCGTCAAAAACTCCATTAAATGTTAATCTAATTATTTATCAAAATTTTACCAGTATCTTGATCGAAGGTAGATTCATTATTCCTTGGTATTTCTAACCTAAATTTGGCTATTATCTGTGTGTTGATCATATGTTTTCCCTATCAGATGCTATGTAATGGAAAAACAAGGTTGGTCTCAGGAGTAGTAAGGACGTTGAGCACATCCTCGAAGGTCTATGCAAGCCACTATGATGTTTTGGGCATCACACCAAGGGCGACGCAGGGCGACATCAAGTCCGCTTATTACAAGTTATCCAAACTTTACCATCCGGACAAATCGCCTGTATGTATCGCTTAACTCTTACCTAACAGGTGCCTAATAAGTTTAAATTTTCGCACATTTTTATCCAATAATAATACTTGATGTAACCATTCTTCTGCTATGTAAATAAATAGTGTTTTTTATACAAACATGTTTTTTAGGATGAAGCATCTGCCAAAAAGTTCAGAGAAATCACAGAGGCCTATGAAGTTCTAGGAAATGTTAATCTTAAGAAAATGTATGATAAAGGTACACAATAACTAGTACTTAAGTAGTAGTAGTATTAGTTTTTAGTATGTAAGTACCAAATTACATACATTATTTATACCATGTAGGTAAGTACCTACATGCTCAATGAGAAACCAGTGAGATTGTTGTAAAAAATTTTGTCTAAGTAACATTTCTTTAAAAGTAACTTTACTGCACACATTGCCTATTTATTTTACAGGTCTGCTAGTGGGTCGTGAGAATACATCTAGAATGGGCTACAAGCCTGAACCTGAACCTACAGACCCTACACTCAAGTTTTACAAGTCTCACGCTAAGAGACAAGTTATGCCCACTATGGATGGAAAGACTCCCATCTACGACTTTGATGCCTGGTAAATAATACTGGTCAATATGATACATAGTGTGTACCTGTAGTGGTCTTTGTATTTATTCAGTTACACTGACAGATTACTGTCTTAACTTAGGCATGATATGAGAATCTTTAGCTTAAAAGACATTTAAATTCCTAGTATTCATATAAATGAAACTATGAGAGTCCGACAAGACCTACATGTCTGTAAACATAGATAACTCATGTATAAAATAAAGAAAAAGCAATTCTAAATTATTGTAACTTGGTGAAGCTGTTCCTGTACAGTTAGGCATATAAAATTGTGTATTATTTTTAACCAAATGAATAATTTTTAAACTATTAGATAACATTTTGCTGGTATACCAACCACTAAATATTATGTTTTTTGTTAGATCACATTTGATGATGTTAACATTATTCTTTCAGGTCTAAAAATCATTATGGTGACCTGTTCCAAAAATCTCAGTATGAGAAAGAGCAACTTAGAAAACAAAGGGTGAAACAAGAAGATAGTGCCATTGCATACAATCAAGAAGCAATCATGTATTTGTTATGTGCCATAGGGGGACTGTTCATATTCTGTGCTATTAATGGAACTACTAACTATGACAAAGATACTGTCCAGAAAAACGGGAAACCAAAAGTAAACACTGATTGATTTAAAGAATAATAATAATAGGGAAATTTTAAAGTTACAATTAAGATCATAGTTTCTTAGAAGGCTTTTTATTTATTCAATTATGTATATAATATTCATATGTATTGTACATAATATTGTTTCTAATACACTATTAGATGTATGTAGTTAAATTGTGATAATAATATAAATAAAGAGCATTATATATTTTTCTGTTTAATTATTTTCACCTAACTGATTAAAATAGGAATACATAATATAAATATTATTATTTAGACTTAGGGATTGTAGTAGTATACACTTCCAACCGGATACCAATTCAATACATATATAATTAAAAATATTAAAATATGTAATTATAATGGAGATTGTCTTATTGTGACTGAACTGCAAACTGTAGTAGCTTGTTATCTATAGAACCAGTATCTATGGACTATGACATACAATAAATAAAAACTCTGACACAACAAAAAAGGTCAGTTTGAGACATATTATATGATTTACTATATTATTTTTCTCCATCTATTTTACAGTATCTTATATAAATGTGTATTAATTTTCTACTGGTGCATTAATTTACATTATATTTATACTAATTATTTTTTTACACAAGCACCAACAAGTGGACTGTTCAAAGATAACTAAAAATTTTGCACATTAAAATTTCTTCATATATTTTCATTATGATTTTAAAAGTAATTTATGCATGAAATACTTAGCATATATTTTTTATGAATATTACACTTAGCACATACATATTTATGTAAGTGAACAGATTTATATAAAAAGTAAATACATACATAAAATATTTGAAGTATTTTAGTACAGTCAAGTATTTAAAAGACTCATATCCCCAAATTTTACCTATTGAAAATTTACATTAATGTACAACATGGTAATTTTGAAGATAAGATATATTTATGCAGTTGACTGAACTAAGTAATTTATTAATATTCATTCTTTCATAAAGGATGAAATCCAGATATTTTCTTCCTTATATAATTTTTAATAACAAGCCATAATACAATTGATCACAATCATTTATGTATGGCCTTCTCAACACAAATAAAATCACTAAAGAATAAATGAACACAAATTCAAAAATGATTTCCATAAATGCCTGGCATGGGCATATTGAGTGGCCCCATGGGGTATGGCACAGAAGGGACTGAAGGAGGCCCATAGCTAGGATATGGTAGGTAAGGCTTGGAGTACCCATTACCATATGAACTCTGACCTCCACTCCTCATAAGTTCGCTCATTTTCTCAGCTTTAAATTTACGCAAGTGCATCTTTTTACGAATCGGTTCAAAATCTTCAAGAAATTTGTCTACATCTATCTTTCCAGATAGGAAGTCTTGAGCGATGTTGTCGGACTCTTCTTCCGTTTCAGCGGCTGAAGTTTGTATCAAAGCAAGAGTTGTGTCTGCTGATATGCCTGCAGACTTTGTTTCTGGAACAAATATTTTTGAATATAATTTAGGTAATTTAAAATAAAAGACTATTTACCTGTAATCTTTAATAGTTTTGAGTTGGAAAGCTTTATTCTTAGTGTTAGTAACTTTTGGTACCTATAGCAAAAAATTACTTAATTTTCTCTGTGTCACAGGCTAATAATAAATTTCAAAGTCCTTGTAAATTCCAAAAAAGGTGTTATACCTTTTTATTACCAAAACTGTCTTCAAATACTTTCAGTATTATATGCATACAGTATTTATGTAACTTATTGCACAATAAAAATAATATAATAAAAAAAAAAAAATATAATAGGTGGACTAAAAATATTTCTGACACCCTTTTTTAGTTGCAAGGAATTGAAACAAATGTTGATACATAATTTTTTTACATACTGTACTCTTCCAGCAACTCCTGTATCCTGGAGCAGAGCTGTTCTCCGGCTTCTGATCTTTCCAAGACTTCTTGTTTCAACTGCTCTAAAACTGATTCCTTGCTTAAATTAAACTCTGCCAGTGATCTGTTGCTTATTATTATTTCGTCTTTTTCTTCAGCCCAATCTTTAACCTATATAAACAAAGACAGATATACCTATCGTTCAAATAATAATATGTATTTGGTTTTTTGCTATTGACTTCACTTGCCTTTAGCAAAAACCTATTGACAACAATGACAACACAATAATGAATGAGTCATAGATATAAACCAATTAGGAAGTCTTATTATTTATGATCGGTAATATCACCATGATCGACGCTTAAACAACGAGCTTAGTAGTACAGAGGTGTGTAGAAAATATAGAGAATATTACAAAAGTTTACCTGTTTTACATCTTTCAGGACGGCATCGAATTTGGTGTCGTCATTCAGCATTTCCTTCAATTCATCCGAATTTAAATGGGTTAAAAGACCCATGGCAGCAGGTAAATCTGGCTGAATCATTTTGTTTTCGCTTACACGGCTATCTGCTAGGAAAAATTAAATAATTACATACGAACAAAAGCACTTCAAGTACTTGACAAAACAAGAAATAATTATGAGTATGACAGTTTTGAAACGTCAAAACGCATGGACGTTTACGTTCATGTCAAAACGCGAACAGAGTTGCTGGTTCAAAAAATGTTGCATACGGAGCAGCAGTGACAGTCACAGACATCCTTCATGGATGTCTGTGACTGTCTGTAAGCCAAGGATTCATCATCATCAGCCCGTCGTCTCAGTCCTCTGCTAGATGCTCTTGCACCTTGCTCGATTTTGGCGTTCTCGTATCCAGTAAGGTTCAATGAGAGCACATGAGAGTTAAGATGTACGGCTAAAAACGTTAGATACCAGAGCCTTAAAAAGTGTTATAGAATAAAAAAACTTGCTGGCATTGCACAAACAAAATGTCAAAATGATAGTACCAAATTCCAGATAGTACAATTCTATTTTAAAATTTAAAATAGTGTAAATAAGATTTTATTTAAAAAGACTTCTTTATTTAATGTCTAGTTTATTGTACTATTATTCAAAACAAAAGTTTCTTACATTCTAGTCAGAAATGTTAAATAATACGTCGTCGTACGACTCCGAGTTTTTGTATAGCTTTTACTTGATATTTGTTGCGGAAACTTTGTTGTACTTTAGGAATTTTGCTTTGTATATTAGTTTGTGGCTTGTGGGGTACTTGGTGGTGTGCTGCGCGGTGTACCGGCGGTACGCGCGGCGGCTCCCGACGCGGACCCGCGGAGCGCTCCGGGCTATGCGTGTCTTGGTGGTTGTGGCTCATCCCGACGACGAATGCATGTTCTTTGGGCCCACGATCTTTAGATTGTGTGAACAGGGTGCTGATGTACACTTGCTTTGTTTATCTAATGGTAAGGATGCATTTCTGTTTATATTACAACCAGTGAATCTTGCAGATAATTACACAGATTGTTAGTTTTCTAATATAAAGTGCGGTTCCCGCACCACCAAGCGGGTATACATTATCCACAGTAGCCTAAAGTATGCATTCTTTTCAGGTAACTTTGAGGGTAAGGGCAATGTAAGAAGACTAGAGCTATGGAATGCATGTATAGAACTAGGTGTACCAGATCAGAACATTTGCCTGGTGAATGACACCAGGTTACAAGACAATCCAAAAGGGCAATGGCTTGTCTCCGTAATAGCTAAACTGATACAGCACCAGTTAGAAGCCCTAGACATAGATACACTAGTAACATTTGACCGAGGAGGGGTGTCGTCACATCCAAACCATGTTGCCTGTTTTTATGCTGTTGCGTATATGTTTCTTGAGAAAATTATGCCTAAAAGTAAGTAACTGCTAATGCTTTTGTTAAAAAATAAACCCTATTTTGTAAATAAGGTATTAAGCATTCTTTTTTATTTTTCAGAATGTACTGTTTATACATTGGATTCTGTAAATATTATAAGAAAATACATTGGCTACCTCGACTTGCCACTTAGCTTTTTATTGTCTTCCAAAAGGTAAGTGTTATAATGTCCCTGTCATCAGATTTAAAACTAATGTAGCATCAATTAAAATTACCAATTACTGAGGATATCTATTCAAACTTTCATTTCCAAATTACAGCCAGCATAAACACTTAAAGGAAATCCTTGCTATATTAACCCATGAAGATTAGCTATCAATTGAACTTTAGTTTGGCCTGTAAAAATTAAAAACTTGCCTGTTCAGATATCAAATTCGAATCCAAGACTGGCAAGGGAAAATATGGAAAGATTCCCCTGCAGCTCGAATGAACGCTGACAATCCTATTACCGTCGCCATGCTGGCTGCCGCCGAACAGCTCGTGACACAATCGCACACATCAAATCCGTCGTTCTGTCCCTGCTGGCGGGGAACCTGCGCCGCGTCATCCCTTAGCTTCCACGTTCGGACCGCAAAACCGGAGCGCAACTGGTCGCCCCCTATTCTCGAAACACCTTCCCAGCAACGCCCTTAGCCGAGGTCTGCTAGACATTGGCCTCTCCAGTTCGCCACCTTATCCAAACTGGAGGATTTACCCATGATCGCCAAGCTGGGCAAGCGGTTGGCGATCGCAGGGCGTAGCTTCTCGCACCGCCGGGGACGCTGCTGCCCGTCACCGGCTTGTGGTATTTAGCTACGCCTTTAATCGTTACGGTTATACCGCCACCAGTCGGTGGCCAGCGCCAAAGTTTGTTATTCGGCAGGATGCACCACAGGCAGGTGAAGTTGGCTTGATAAAAAGATGATGGGTCGCTCCCTTACATCCCAATCCCCAATCTAGTACTAGTATTTCTCTATGGATATTGATTCCTCATTACAATCTTGTCTGATACGATGACATTTGTCAGGTACTTCCTTCGCTGGACGGAGAGCCGCCGCGTAATTCGCGCGATGAAGCAGCACCGGTCGCAGATGGTATGGTTCCGCTACCTGTATGTAATGTTCTCGCGGTATATGGTCATTAACACGCTACGGAGGATCAGCTTAGCCGATATAGAGCTTGAATTGGAAGTGGACGATTGATGATGGAATGATGTGTAAAAGGAATTGAGACACCTCTCTTCTATAAACAACTAAACAGGTTTTTTTTTAATAGTAGCTCGACATAATGGCTTCCCTACGCCTGATGGAAAGCTAAAGAAGCCCAAGTCGCGTGCGTTCAGCTAGTCAAATGACTGGGTAATAAAAGGAATTTAGAATAGTAGGTATTAGAGTAGGTGCCTACAGTGCTTTATTTCATTATATGATTAAACAGTCAACCTATTTGACCTTTTGTTAACTTTGTGGAATTTGTAGGTGGATTTTTAATATTAAGTTGCACTTAAATAAAATTTTCACTGCAATTTAACCTTGAGGTGTAAATGTTTTTCCCAAGGCCATGCCAATCCACTAGTACTGAGATATTATTTTAAGATTTTCTTAGGAGAATGTTCACTGCCAGTTTAATTGAATTATGAAGGTATGTACAAACATTTTTAGAACTCTGGTTGCAAACTTCTATACATTATGTGGAGGCGCGTGTTTCCTTCTAGAGTCGTTTAACCGCTATATACCTAGCTATAACAGTTTACACTGAATAATAATTTTCCTGCCTTGTTTCAAGATCATTTGGGATTGATGCATCAAACTTATCTCTTAATATTAGGATCAATTTCTACTATAAATTAAAATAGCAGCGTTTTACCTACCATTAAAACGCTTATTAAGTACTTACCTGATTCAAATCCCAATAAAATATATGAGAGAGGGCAACACTGATTCCGTCTCTTTCATTCCCATTCGTCGATATCCTAGTGCTGTCTCGCTCGCACATCGCCCCACTACCACCACCAGGCAGTGTCAAACTTAGTTTCGTTTGACTTCCCTCATTGTATCTCAGTATAATTAATAGTCCAGCAGGCAGGACTTAAGTTATTGGGATTTGAATCAGGTAAGTACTTAATAAGCGTTTTAATGGTAGGTAAAACGCTGCTATTAAGTTCTGTACCGTGATTCAAATCCCAATAAAATATATGAGAAATGTTTGTTATCGCCGCTGGTGGTGAGGGATGCCAATGTGATATGTTTAGTAGAGTAACATGTTGAATTGCACTGTGAAGAATTAAGATGGTTCAGAATATGAGCCATTTATGGGGCTTGTGCGAGATGTTTATATGAGGTTTCTAATTTATATTTAAATAAAACCATTTCCTTGATTATAATTGCTATATTATATAGAATTGTTGTAATATACGTTGGATGAATACACATGATTCAATTTACATAAAATTGCTCCCTTGAACACTTATTTCAATTAAAAACATTCAGTTTCTTCTTCATTTATTGTGGCCTGATCAGCCTACCTTTCGATTTACCTGATCAACAGGTGTGAACAGACAGGGTATTGCGTAATTCATAGCGGTCTGATTCCCCTGATTTACAATAATTTCCCTTTGATAAAGTTTTTGAAAGTATTTTCCCTCCGCCAGATAGATAGATAGATACTCTTTATTGCACCAAAATAAAACATGTACAGGAAAAAGATGTTATACAGATATAGTAGTACAATGTAGGCGGTCTTATCGCCGAAAGCGATCTCTTCCAGACAACCTTCAGGTAGAGGATATATGCTGAAGAGAGGGGTAAAGTAGTGCAGAACTGATTACAATTAAGATAAATACTATTTATATGCCAGTTGCCTCTGGCCAAAATATCGTCAATGGGAAAGTTTTCAGCCCAGTTGTTTTTAGATGCGACCGCTGCTCTAACACTACCAGGTGCAGCAGTGATACCTGCATCTTTTAGGATTGATTTCACCCAACCTCCGATTATTGAGCGACTAGCAGCGGCAGGTGGTCCCGTTGTACGGATGAATAGGTTATTGCATTTTGCTGTTAGATCGCTCCTTGGAAAGGGTGATTAGTCAATTTATCCAATAAATAGGGTCTAGGGCTTTACATGTCTTGTCAGAGCTTAGTCTCCAGCCTGACTGTCTATGATCCGATGTATCGGTTTTCGAGCTGAAAGATGGCCAGAATACTATAATATCCTCGGATATCGATATCATATTATTCGAGTCGCATTGTAGGAGGGTCAGATCGTGAACTCGTCTGCCTGAACATAGCAATAATAAGGTTCCTGTATGTCTACAGCAATCTGGTATCGTATAGGTTACTATTCGGATTTCTTAGGCTTAAGTGACTTGATCAATATCCCAAATAGGTGGTTTTGACATTTTAGGTTTTTTAGTTGCGATAGCTTTTAACACTTGTTTTACTAAGATGTGTGAGCTTAACTTTGTGGCTGACTCAAAGTTAGAGAAGGTGGATACTACTGATTTATGTACCAGTATTGTATTATATGATAGACCCTCTATGTTGTGTAGGTCTGCCAGGTATCTTGCCAAATCGCCTCTGGATGGGTCTCTTATTTTAACGTTATTTGCTTGGGCCCAGCGGTTCCGTCGAGCCCATGCGGGTCTATATGTGTTTAGAGTTGAGATCCTCCAGGATGACTTAAGTAGATCTTTTTGCGTCACTGTCCAGTTATCTAGGGCCGTTGTCCACCCCCACATTTACAGATCTCTAGGGTTATATCGTTGATTCCCTGAGGAGCCCGGTTGATTGTGACGTCCAGAAGAACTCTCTCCAGGTTTTCCACCGTGTAAGGGGCTGCTATAGCGCGATTGCGCAGATCTGCACGCTAAAAGACTCGATCTCAACGAGGTACCACAATCAGGAATACCCCTGTCGCTTGATTCATATGCATCAACACTCTCGGTATCAGATGTGGCGGCGGAAAGACCCAAGCCAGAGGGTAGTTCCAAGGTTCCCCCAAAACATTGAAGATTTTGGCTTTTTTGTCTCTCCTGTCGAATGTTCCGCACGCCGGGACGACGTGAGCGTTTTTGGAGGCAAATAAATCTATTACGGGGGTACCCCATTTGCGAAAGACTTTCCGAGTCGCCTCTGGTAGTAAGTGCCAATCTGGGACTTTTTGTTGCCTGGACAGGCCGTCGGCTTCGGTATTGCCGCATCGGGCATTTAGCCCGGTATGTGATGTATTGTGAAATGAATCTAATATGTATCCATCATTTGGAATATTTTGTAAGCCAGATCCATGAGAGTTACCGACCTTGTACCTCCTTCGTTGCGGAGATATGCCATGACCGTTTTGTTGTCGGTTTGTATCAGGATCGAGCTGGATATCAGGGTTTGACAGTGATCTTGCAAGCATTTTAGAATTACGGACATCTGCTTGGCGTTGGAATGTAGGTTTTTCTCTGTTATATCCCAAGTACCTGATACGTGTAAGTCGTTCGGTGTCGCACCCCAAGCGATGTCTGACGCGTCGGTCATCAGAAGGTGGTCTGGATGGGGTATGTGAAGCAAAGTCCGGTTTCGGCAGTTTCTTTTCCACCGTATCAAATCTATTATAGATGCACGGGTTAAAGGGAACTTTTTCAGAGGTTGATTTTCTGGCAGCGTGCGTTGCTGCTTTAAGACTTCGATAGTTCAGCCTGCCTCTGTGTACGGCAAAGCATGCAAAGTTCAGTAGGCCTAGTAACCTCTCTAGCTCCTTCCTTGAGACGTATCCTGCTCCGAGTATCTCCCGTGACATCTTTATTACCTTTTGACATTTCTTTTCTGTGAGAGATATTTGGTTTTCCCATGGGTGCCATTCCACTCCAAGGTATTTTAATGATTTATGAGGTATCAATATAGACTTTTGCCAATTTATTTGCCATCCCAACTTGAGTAGGGGTTTTAATGCCTTGTTTACATGGTGGTGTAATACTGTCGGATCCTGGCATGCCATAAGAAAATAGTCGAGGTAGACGATTACCCTGATGCCTTGATCTCTCAACGTTTGAGCAATCCAATTTGTGAGGGTAGCAAATCTCTTTGGCGCTGTACTGAGCCCGAAGGGTAGGCACCTCATTTGCGATAGTTCGCCCTCGTAGATTAGTCGTAGGAAGCACCTGTGTGCCCTTGCTATTGTGAGGTTACCACCTTTACCTAATCAACAGGTACTACCTGAGCCTATACTACCGTATGCTTGAGACAGATCTATTTTGCAAAGGTAGTCGTTCGGTTGTACAAATTTGGGAATTTGGTACATATTTAGTAATTTGAAGGGGCTCGTGTGTACGTAGTAGTTGAGTGCCCTGAGGTTGAAGATTGCTCGGAAACTACCGTCGTCCTTTTCTTTTAAGAATAAGGTAGAAAGAAAGCTCGGATTTTGTCCCGCTTCCTCGATTACTTTCTCCGATTTGAGTGTCCGAATTATTTCGGTCATCTCTTTGGAAGACTATGTTTGAAATGGACAATTTTCTAGGTTCGGCTTCAGCAGTGGTGGTTTTTGAGTAAAAGGTATGCGATACCCTTGAATCATATTCCAAATTATTGTTGGGGCGCCCATTTTTTTCCATTGAAAATGGTGTTGGGACATTTGGCCCGCTTGAAATTGCTTGGGGTCAATATTTGCGTCGCTTATTGTTCGACTTGTCCCTATAAGATGGGGAGCCTGATTGCTTTCCGCCACCCCGAGATGTATTTTTGCCTCCTCTTCTAGATTGACTTCTCGCATGACCGCGAAAAGAGTCCTGACCTTGACTTGCGTGCGTACGTCCAGCATCGCGATATGTGCTGGGCTCATGATGATGACCCAGACTGCAGTTGCATTGTTTAGGTATAGAACAGCAGTTACTAACACCTTGCGCAGGTGCGTGTAGTTTAATGCTCCTATTGCCACCTTGCGCAGGGGCATATGTAGTGGTTCCCTGCGCGGGATACCTAGAAGTCCCACTAGTTCCTGGTTGCGCACCAGAATTTCGGGACTGAGCCTTTGGTTGGGGCCAGAAGGCTTTCTTTACGCTTCCCGCCTTTTCAAGCGCGGAGCAGAACGCACTGGGTTCGAAAAGGTACGAACAAATTGGAGGTATCTTCCGGAGAGCTCTTCGTACTAGCGGGTCTCTTGTTAACGATAAAATGGCGTCGCGCCGTTGCTCGACAATGTCAGCTCTTCGACCGCACACTAATTGTAGGGCATTTGTGGTAACTTTGTGAAACTCACCTCCTAAAATGGTGGCATTCATTTTTTCCGTGATGGATTCGTATGTTAATTCGCCACCGTCTGCAGAGTTCCGAATATAGGTCATGAAATCTTTTACACCGGCGTGAAGGGCTTCTTGTTGTTTAAGAAGTGCTAGGGTTAATGCAGCGTATGACCTCTCTGAAAGGTAAAGGTGACGAGGCCCCTCTAATGCTTTCACTTCGTCATTGCATTTGCAAATTGCAAATGCAGTTCCAAAAAACCCGGCGAACAGGTAAACCATTTTTGAGCATCCGCATACCGGATGCCGTTCCACTCAGAGTTTTCAAAGCGCTGAAGGTTTTGTAACGCTACTATGTAAGTACTCAGGGGCTGAGTATAAATGTCCCTGAGTACTTCGTGTGTAAATCGTGTACCTGTTTCGATAGTTTCTCCAGAAGGCTGTCGTTACGCCTATGACGTCGTTTAGTTATTTTCCATGATACACTGAAACAGCACTCAGATAATACCTTAAATCAAACGCACACGTTAATTCGTGTCTCAATCGTATTACGGTAAAATTGCTTAAGTATTTTTACTCACCCGCAATTTATGGAAATAATTATTTATTGGTTTTCGAACGGATACCGTTAAAATAAAAAGTAAAACCAATATAAGAACTATTAATCTATTAACTAAGTTGTAATTCTGATCGACGAATGTAGGAATGTATTAGGTCGTTAAACTCGTATGTAAAATGTTACTTACGGAATAATTAGAAGCGACCTTTCCGAATGAAGAATCGGATGCCAATGAGGGAAGTCAAGCGAAACTAAGTTTGACACTGCCTGGTGGTGGTAGTGGGGCGATGTGCGAGCGAGACAGCACTAGGATATCGACGAATGGGAATGAAAGAGACGGAATCAGTGTTGCCCTCTCTCATATATTTTATTGGGATTTGAATCACGGTACAGAACTTAATATAATTTTGACGCAAATTCAAAATGTGAAAGTAGGTAAACTTAACAACACAGTTTAGTTAGTTAAAATTTAGATGAAACTTGAAGAAGAGTTTTTCACGATTTTTCCATTTTAGCTTAATATAAGGTGAAAGGTCATCCACCTTATGAAGGTTTCTTGAATAGATAGATAGAAGGGAGGTGTCAGTTTTCTTCATCCGTTGATAATGCGCTTATTTTGAGCTTAGAGATAAGTTTAGAAAGGCACTCACTATAGGTAGTTGTTTTTGAGAGGGAATTAAAGAAGATTAGAAGTTTCTTTTTCTTATGATTTTGTAATGTCGAAAAATTTTAATCGTAATTGTGAAGTTGTGTACGTTTGCATGATTTGTGAACTCAAGATCTAGTCTAAGGTGTCTATGAAAACTGACTTAGTATTATGTAGTTTGTAACTTACCAATTGTTATGTACAAATGTAAAATGTGAGTTTAGACAACTGGTTTTAAGAATGTAGTGATTTATATTGGAAAGGTGTTTCCTCATTACCTTTTGGTATGCCATCACGTTTTTATCAGATTTTGAAGAAAACTGTGTATTACTTTTAATTGTGCAATGTCCGATGTATTTGCGAGAAAGGGATTATGATTTAAGCATAGATATTGCGCTGATCGATCTTTAAAGCTAATGTAATTTGTTGTATCTAGGCAACTAAAGGCTCTTAGGGTGATAAAATTAATGTTACCAGACCAATCGATCAATCATCGATCGATGGAAGGATCAATTGTTTAGAATCGGCGTCCATCAGTGTGGAAGAAACTAGCAAATGTCGTCGACCAATTGGTTCTTTTATCAGTCGATCGATTTGGTCTGGTAACATTTATTTCATGTCTTTTAACCTAGCAGGTCACTTAATTTAAGTGTTGGTTTTTTAGTTACCTGTAATACTCGAGATTCCGTAAGTGACTTCCTAAACTTCAATGATTCCATTTGTCCACTTATATTTACTACTTGCTATAAACCAATCGTTGGACAATTACTTATGTATAACTAAGTATCCCTGTATTTACGCTAGAATTAATAAGTATTTTTTCTATGGCATGTTCGCAGTGCACAAAATCAAACTTGTTATTTTTGCTGTGATATACTCGCTCGTTGCTCTTTGATCTTGACAATGTGCAATTTTATAAGATTATTGTATTTATATCGTTAAGATAACGAAAATATCGCAGATACCTACATATAGAAAATTATCAATTAGCTTTTGTTATTCATTTGAGAAGTGAAAAATGTTAATTTGTCTGCAATATAAGACCAACTCAATCGATATATTTGTTTCATTATTATTCACCTACAGGAATGGCGCCAAGACATCACTACACTACAAACCAAACAAAACATAACAGATTAAATTAATTTTATTTCTGTTGGCCTCAAAATATTCATAGTACATTTTACAACAAATGTTATTACAATATTATTATACTTACATCTCAATGCAGAAACGCTCAAAACTTTTAATTAGCTAAACATTTTTAAAATTGACAATTTTAGCGATCTATTTGCCTATGTATATTCGTGGAATTATTTAATACCACATAATTGCTACCGACACAAAAACTATCTAAACAATACTGATTATTCGAATATTTGGACAAATTCATGTTTTAAAAAGACGAAGAAGCGGAAATAATAGTACAATCACAAACATGCACCCCACGTTACGTGGACGCCGTAGACGTCTTAAAAGGTTCAAATAAAAAAATATTGAAGTATACTTAATTTTATTTGGTAACTACCACAAATAAGCTACAACAATAAAAAAAAAAGCAACGGCACTTTATAATACAGTCAAAATATACAAATCTGAAGAATCCTATGTGGTCGCGAGATAACTGAATTGTATTGGTCCGAAAAGATCTGCTAGGGAATACTTATCGAACTGCGCTAACTTGCGCTTCTCCTATCAACTCGACGTTATTAAATCCTATATTATTGTGCTCTTCATGTTACTGAATGAATAATATTAAGTACTTGTAAACTGTCAAGATAGTACCTACGATATCAACATGGAAACACAAGCACTAGGCGATGCTAAAAGCGGGATGCGAACAATTTCTAAAGTCTACTAATAAAAGACTACGTTCAAATATATATATCACGCTGTATTTGATGTAAAACTTATTACAACATAAGTAAAAAAACTTAAAAACAAAATAAGTGCATAATTAAGCAAAAAATAAACGATTCTTGTTCAAAACCCAAGCCGACAACAAATCCGTGGAAGAACTTGCTTCGCACCGCTGGTGTCACTGTCGCCTTGGGTCCTGCGCAGTACTAACGAAAGCATATAAATACACGGCCACAGAATTGTACAATGGTTAAAATGAAGGAACATCAACAACAAAACTTCCGACTTCATCATTGAGAAAGTGAAAACTCACATAATAACTAATTTGATAACATATATTGTACTGATCATATGTAAAATATAACTTGATTTATATGCATATCTGCATAACACATCGGGAACCACACAGAGAGCTATAAAATTAATAGAAAAATTAGATCAAGTAGCAAATCAGACTAACAACTTTATCATCGGTAGAATCTGGAATGTCACACATATTAAAATACTGATTTGTTAAACAACAAAACTTATTAATAAAATATACATGCAATCACTATTCTAGGGTGTTGCAAATTGAACCGTAGCCCGATAGGAATAAATATCATATTACCCACTATACCCAACACAGCGACCGACGACCGTAAATAAGTTAGTACATTCACCTTGCAACACCCCGAGACGATAACCCAAACTACATCTCATTTCGCGGGTTGCCATTGTTAAAAAATATATTGCACCGTCAATTTTATTACTCGTCGTAACCGTGCCAGAACTAAGTTACTATTGCGCAAAATACTTACAGTAAGTGTTTATTTATAATATAAATACACAACAGCCAAAACACCTGCTCTACACAGGACATTCACCTAACAGAACGTATTAATATTAAACAGTGAAATGTATAGGTACAATTTGGGCACAGAGACACCATCCATATTTTCACTGATTCTCGTTGATAATGAGGAGTTGTCAAAAATGTTTTTGAATTATTATTAATTAGGTAACGACAACACTACCTGTTAACCATTGACTACATCGACTTATTAGTTATTCATTTAAATAGAATCTATACCACATCTGTATGACATTATTTTTCTAAAGGTTAAACCGTGCCCTCGCCTCGGCGTCGCTAAACGTGACTTGCCCATCTCATATCGCTTTGGTGCTCGCTATCATAACATCTTTCAAACGAATTAGTAGTTTACGTAAAATATGAGCAAACGACTGCCAGCAGTCTCGTCAATCTACTAAGATAAATAATTAAATTTTATTCATCTACAATATCAAAATAATTAGCACGAAACTTTAATTTCTACAAATCTAAGTGGATATTTTTATTCGCAGGGCGACTGAGGTTCAGGCGACGAGTGAGCGTGAGAACGTACCGGCCGCGCAACTAATCATTAGAAATTGTCTAGTAGCTATTATATTTTCAAGGGCATTCATTTCATTGCGACTAGTAATTTTCCATCCTCATCATGGCTCTAATTGATCTATTTCTATCATTAGTTGTAGTCCAGATAGCTAAAAACCATTTCCGCAAGTTCAAAAACGGTATAGATCGTCTAAAACTGACTCCAGGTGAGAAAACACAACTTTCTTCCTATTTATAAATGTTAATTGCATTTTGCTTTATAGTTGACCATGAACGTGTCTGAACTGGCGTTACACACACAACAAATGAGTTACAAGAAGAGAACATGATCTTGCGTAAGCAAATTCTTTAAAAGGATTAACATCCGTATTCACAAACAATACTTCTCTATGAAAACTAACAATACTATGCGAATAAAGAGCATTTACAATGCCGACCGCCAATCAAGTGTTGTCTACGAATAGGTTTTTGGGTACCTGTGCGTCCGTACGCACTGTGAAACCTGAGAAACCTCGTGGTAATGTTTGTAAATCCTGGTGTTATCTTCCTTTTGAAATAGAGTTCAATATGCCACGAAATTGAGCCGCCGTTTTTTACTAGAATGAAGGAAAACTCCGGTCGCGAATGATACTTCATATATACGGTTCTCGATATAGTTGCGGTTGCGCGTCCGAACACGCACACACAAGGTTGTTCCCGCCTTACTCACAGATACATGCGTAAATCTATTTAAGAAACACATTTCTACTCAACTCGCCCAATGAACTTCACAAATACATAGATGTCTGGTGACGTACAAAAATCTGCACATCAAACGCTTTCCGACTAATGTTGGTCGCAATTATTATGTAGCACAACTTAACCAAATTCACGCACGTACACAGCTAATCCACTTCTCTGGTTGGCTTCATCACACCTTAATATTAGAGCCCAAGCTTCTCATAGACAACACTAGTGTTTTTTTAATCTAATGCAGTACCCCATAATAGCGTCTCTGAAACTATAAGAAATGCCAACTTATGTCACCAATACTTGTTGACAGGGCACATACCACGAAGAACAGTTACAGATGGGTTGGAAAAGTTCTAGGCAAGAATCTTAGGATGGACTGGCTGGCTAGTACGCTAGTACAGGGGATGATGCAGAATTGCAGACCTAATGAAGCTTGAATTGTAGAGACTGGACTTTAAGGAATTTGAACCACACACCTAGGAACTTCAGATGTTAAGGCCAACACGAACGGGGCAGATGTTGTGTGGACCAGGTATTTGAACTATGGTTGAAACTCCAGACCATTTACCTGGCCTTGAGAAAATTGAGCCACGCACATAGGAACTTTATACACCGGATGTCGTGTGGAAGCTTTGGTCGAAACACCGGACCTTGAGAAGCTTGAGCCATCTAGGATGTTAAGGCCAACACGATCGGGCCGGATATTGTGCGGACCGGGAATCCGAACTTTGAGCCACGCACCTATGAACCTAGGGTGTTAAGGCTTGAGCGAACCAGATGTTGTGTGGACAAGGTATCCAAAGCTTTTGTCGAAACACCAGACCTTGAAAAGCTTGAGCGACGCACCTAAGAACTTCTTCGGGTGTTAAGTCCTACATGAAAGGGCCAGATGTTGTGTGGACCGGGCGTTCGAAACTTTGGTCTAACCACCGGACCTTGAGAAGCTTGTGTCCCGCAAATTCGGGTGTTAAGGCCAATACGAACCATAGTGCTTCGAAGTTGGTCGAAACACCAGACTGTTCACCGGACGTTGAGAAGCTTGAGCCACGCACCTAGGTACTTCGGAAATGGGCCAGATGTTGGTTGGACCGGGCGGTAGAAGCTTGAGCCACGCACCTAGGTACTTCGGAAATGGGCCAGATGTTGGTTGGACCGGGCGGTAGAAGCTTGAGCCACGCACCTAGGTACTTCGGAAATGGGCCAGATGTTGGTTGGACCGGGCGGTAGAAGCTTGAGCCACGCACCTAGGTACTTCGGAAATGGGCCAGATGTTGGTTGGACCGGGCGGTAGAAGCTTGAGCCACGCACCTAGGTACTTCGGAAATGGGCCCGATGTTGTTTAGACCGGGCGGTAGAAGCTTGAGCCACGCACCTAGGTACTTCGGATATGGGCCAGATGTTGTTTGGACCGGGCGGTGGAAGCTTGAGCCACGCACCTAGGTACTTCGGATATGGGCCAGATGTTGGTTGGACCGGGCGGTAGAAGCTTGAGCCACGCACCTAGGTACTTCGGAAATGGGCCAGATGTTGGTTGGACCGGGCGGTAGAAGCTTGAGCCACGCACCTAGGTACTTCGGAAATGGGCCAGATGTTGGTTGGACCGGGCGGTAGAAGCTTGAGCCACGCACCTAGGTACTTCGGAAATGGGCCCGATGTTGTTTAGACCGGGCGGTAGAAGCTTGAGCCACGCACCTAGGTACTTCGGATATGGGCCAGATGTTGTTTGGACCGGGCGGTGGAAGCTTGAGCCACGCACCTAGGTACTTCGGAAATGGGCCAGATGTTGTTTGGACCGGGCGGTAGAAGCTTGAGCCACGCACCTAGGTACTTCGGAAATGGGCCAGATGTTGGTTGGGCCGGGCGGTAGAAGCTTGGCGGCTCGGGCGGAGGCTGCGGGCAGGCTTACTCGTTCTCGGCGCGCATGCCGCGGACCTCGCCCTCGCGGCGCAGCTTCTCCAGCTCCTCCTTGGTGCGGTCCTCGATGGCGCGGATGTCCGCCATAGTCATGCCGAACCAGTCGTCCATGGAGCAGAACACTTGTCTGGAAACGAGTACGGTTCCATTTGTATAAGACGTTACACTTACTAAAAAAAAAAAGTCACAACTTCCTCTTCCGGTCTGGCTTTTGTAATAGCCACACGCATCATGTGAAGCTAGAGACAAATAAATCGATGTATCTTCAACGCAATTACACGACACAATTACTATTTTGAGCATATTATCATCATCATTAGCCTATCGCAGTCCACTGCCAGACATAGGCCTCTCCAGCCTCCCTACTTTGAGCAAACACCTGGAAGATTTACCCATAATCGCCATGCTGGGCTTCAATTACCATTTTGAACATATCATCATCAGCCTATCGCAATCCACTGCCGGACATAGGCCTCTCCAGTAGTTCGCCACTTTGGGAAAACACCTGGAAGATTTACCCATAATCGCCAAGCTAGGCATGCGGGTTGGCGATCGCAGGGCGTAGCTTCTCGGTAGGCCTTCAATCGTAATGGTTATACCGCCACCAGTCGTTTGCCAGAGCCTCATTTGTTATTCAGCCGGATGTACCACAGGCAGGTAAGAGTGGTTTGGAGCGAAAAGATGATGGGTCGCTCAAATTTTAGTTTTGGAGAAGGGAAGAGGTTACCAAAGTTGGATTGGTTGGGGAGGCGTTGGATAATTTTTCTTGTAAAAATAGTCCAAAACAGGTAGGTTACCTATTCTCTATATATTCGTATAATAATTCACTATTTATTGCAGCATTATGCGACTTATTAGGGCGACTCATATCACCATGACTCCCAATACGAAATAGCATTGTTCTAAACAATTGATATTGATAATAAATTATAAATAGATATGGTTCCATTATCGATAATGTTCGATAAACGATAAGTTACTTTATCAGTTAATATTACAAACGATTAAGTCACTATGATAAGGCCTTCTTATATTTAATATGCCGATAATGACTTAAACCAGTCATACTCGTAACACAAGCGAAAATGCCTGAGATATAGTAGTTCTACTGTGCAAAGCATTTTATGACGCATCTATTTATTATTACTTTAATTATTATATTATGTACAGCGTATTGGCTTCCCTTAGCCTAATGGAAGGCGAAAAAAAAGATCAAGTTAGTACAGAAAATAGTAACCAAATCAAAATTGTCTGTGGGAATTCGCCCATGTCGATCTTTATGATAGCTCTGGCTATGAACCGACTGATATAGATATAATTGAATAAATATTTACCTATGGAAGATGGTGAACAACCGCCGTTCTGACTTCTGGATGACATTTTCTACTTTACTCTGAAAGTAAAAAGAATTTCATAAATTAGTTAATATGTTCATAGGACAAGTGTATGATATTATAAATCAAGAGGAAAGCAGTAGCAGGTCACGAAAAGCTCGTAAAGGTCATGACGAGTTTGTAGCAGGTTATACCATGTATGTAGCAAGTCATGACGAGTTTAAAGAAGGTCATGACAATCTTGTTGCAGGTCATATTATCTCACCTGCAGCCCGAACCACTTGAACTCGGCCGTGACGAGCTTGGAGCATGTCATGACGAGTTTAAAGCAGGCTATGAAGATTTTGTAGCAGGTGTTGACAAGTTTGTAGCAGGTCATGACAAGTCTACAGCACATCATAGTCATTATTATCTCACCTGCAGCACGAACCACTTGAACTCGGCCGTGACGAGTTTGTAGCAGGTTATGACGAGTTTGTAGCACGTCATTACAAGTTTGTAGCAGGACGAAGATAAGCTTGTTGCAGGTCATATTATCTCACCTGCAGCCCGAACCACTTGAACTCGGCCGTGACGAGTTTGTAGCACGTCATGACCGGCTTGGCCTCGTTCTTCCAGTTGGGGCCGACGAGCGGTCCGCGGCCCGTCTTCGCGGACTTGAACTTGGTGGGATCCGTCTCGGCCTTGTAGTCCGCGGACGGCAGCGGGTCGTTGGCTATGTCGATGTTCACCACCTCGCGGATCTTTAGCTTCTCGGGGGGGAGCTCGTGTACCTTTGAACAAAATTCTTTTTGAATATTGGCTTCCTTTCGCCTGATGGAAACAAAAAAGAAGCCCAAGTCGCTCTGGAAACGGGCGGGAAACCTTACTTTCCAGTGAGTCACCACAGCCATGCCGGCCCACAAGGTGTTCTACACGCGTCAGAAGAGAATATAGATAAATAGATATTCTTATTGTATACGAAACAGTCAACTTAAAACTAAATACCGAGACATATCGTACTAGAAATTAGGCGGCCTTATCGCTTAAAGCGATCTCTTCCATTCAACCTTGTAACATAATGTAAAATTTTAATAAACGTTTGTGCGTTTCTAAAACGTATCTTTCCGAACGCTTTTGTGAAAGTGTGGCCCGCTAAGTTGTGACGTTCAAACGTCAAGATGACAGAATGGCAAATATCACAACTGACTGTTGAGGCCGCGCTGATGTCATTGAGACCTTAGAACTTTTACTGCCATGAATCCTCCTCTCGGATCTCAGGTATCTCATCAAGTGTAGGTACACAGAATAAAAATACCTAGTTTGAAGCCAGATTAATGGCGTGTATCGCCTGACGCATGCATTTATTTATTTAAAAATATTTGCATATATAATAATACCTTTGACGACATATTATACTTGACAAAAACCACCTTTTAACCTGTGGTGAAGTTGCTTAACAACAATCATTTATTTACCTGTCTGTCACTGTTATATGACGTATATTTGACGTTTACGCAACACACTGGGTACCAACAATAATATAACCGATTATTTTTAAGGTGGTGTGCATAATTTACTATGTAATCATAAATTTAATTATTCATCCAAAACACAGGCCAATTTAGAATAACTTATTATATCAAGTATAACGTGTCTATTTTATCACTCTACTTGGCGGAATTAACTTTGTGCCATCAAGGTCAAATAAATACCATAAAGAAAAAAAATGTTACAAACTATTCACGTAACTAGATATACTTACAAGATGTAGTTGTATTCAAGTTCATTGCCAGTTTAATTACTAAACATAGCAAGTCATCGTAACTACACTTGTTGGGTGGTAATTAAATCTCCGTAGGAATAGCTCTATTGAAACCTATTATGTTGTGGCTACTATAGCTAGCGGCTACTAGAGTTAGCTGAATACTAAGTTATGTATAAAGAGGATCAGTACGGTTAACAGCAAAAGTATTTTATCATCAGTGCATTTAAAAAAGTACTACTAAATAATAGTGACTCGAGAAATTGTATAATCTACATTTCATTGTTAACTGTACAAACCACTCATCTACCTAACCTTATGTGTCAAATTTCCTCTTCAAAACTACATATATGGATAATACTACACTAAATAACTATGGTCTTTAAAAATTTTATAGAATTTGTCAAAATGGGATCGAGTGTTGACATATTCGCTTCTTATCAAAATGTAGGTAAGTCCCTATTACAGACTTTTTTGTGGATAAATAGCACTTTATTAGAAATGGAAAACTAATTAAATTGACAATCTATTCCAACTAAAGGGATAAAGCAACTGATAATAATGATACCCTATTATTATTATCTTTTAAAATGGCCGTATCGTGGTATAATTAATGATTGTCATGAGAACTCGTGGAGATACAATATCGTTATTGAAGTCTTGTAATTGAAGATTATTTATCGATGTAGGTAAGTGATGGTCATTCAGCCCCGTCTGCCGTCGAGAGGAGATCAAAGGTCGTACTAATGTAACTTCAGCATTGCTAATAATATGCTAGGTATTGTATTGGCAACTCCAATACTAGTAAGCGAACTCTACAATGTTAAAATTTATTTCAATAATTCTCTACGGAATATGTAGGAAGTAAAAATTAAGCCGCCAGTTCCCCCTATTCAGAAGTCTACGGAAAGATTGCGATGTCTGTGTTTTGTTACTGTCAAACTTTAGGTTAGAAAAAGACAGAGCACAGATAATTTACCAACATAATTTTAAACTGTATAGCTGTGTCCAAAACCAACGAAATATTTACGTGGTCACGGTTAAGGCTTACTATGTCCAGAGAAAGACTTCCATGCTAAAAAACAGTTGACAGTAACCTTCAAAACGAATGAAAGACGAAACGAAGTCTGTCAGGGCAGTTATAGTCCACAAAAGGTAACATGATTAAAATGACAGCTGTCAGTAAAAAGGACCTCGTAAGGACGTTCCGAATTTATATGATTTTGACCATTTGAAAAATCATCAGTTTATGAGGAGTACAAATATTTATAGTATGTACGTACATAATGTTATATTTTATTGACTGTAGTTACAAATATTACTCAACGAAATCAAAATACAACTCCATGGGTACTTACGTTATATTGGTCCCCAACATCTGGTAAATGCAGTGACTCTATGCAAATTACGAAGTTTTCTTTCATGTAACCCGGATTCTGAAAACAAAAGAATATAATTTTATAGTCATCCACACTCATTTGGTAGTAGTCCCTGCTTTCTGAATCAAAGGTCGTGGATTCGGTACCTCTCACTAGGTAGCCTAGGCATACATCAGTAGGTAGGGGATAGTGACATCTACCGGTAAAATGATGAAGTTAGATGTTTATGTACATAATCGTGACTATTTCTAGAGATTATCAGCCTGATGACGTGTGCGGGCTGTTGATGATGATGTACTAAAGTACTGTTGAGTACTGTACCGTGAGGTAAGGGTACGCGTTCCACGCCTCTTCGTGGACCTCGGGGACTCCTTTGGGCGCCCCAGCAGCCTGAAGACGATGATGATGATGTACTAAAGTACTGTTGTGTACCGTACCGTGAGCACAGTTCTGCAGTAAGGGTACGCGTTCCACGCCTCTTCGTGGACCTCGAGGGCTTCTTTGGGCGCCCCAGCAGCCTGAAGACGATGATGATGATGTACTAAAGTACTGTTGTGTACCGTACCGTGAGCACAGTTCTGCAGTAAGGGTACGCGTTCCACGCCTCTTCGTGGACCTCGAGGGCTCCTTTGGGCGCCAGCAGCCTGATGAACGCGGGCACCTTCGACGCTAAGTGGTAGATCTTGTATGTGTACTGGCCGGATGTGTATCTGCCGCCTGCAAAACAGGAAAATAACTTAACAATGTCACAATACACGTTTGAGGAAAAACGCCGTAAGTGATCTTTTGACACAGTCTTTTGATGTGGATGTTGTAAAAGTTACAATTAAAATATTTGTGACTTTCATTTGATATGGCATGTTAATGATGTATAATTCGTCATGTTTACATGTCCAAAGAAAGTTTGCATTTATTGATAGGTAGATAAATCTAAAACCAGATTAAGAGAGTATCTAAAGATAGTAGTATATAAAGGCCTTGTTATCGTCAGCAAAAACGCTGCTCCATAAACGCGTCGGTACTTCGCTGTATGTTTATATTTTCGCGAATCGCGACAGATCGCATCGTGCACCGCGAGGCCTACTTCAAAACAGGGCATTTTCCGACGTCTAAGAGCGCCTATTTTGCGTTTAGACAGCGAGTCCTAACAAATATATAGAATTTAAGTGTCTTCTTTATTGACACTAATGTACACACATTGTCAAATCTATTAATTTGTGCATTGTTTGTGTTTTTTAAGTGTTTTGTTAAGAAAATCATCGCTACTCAAAATATGTAAACAAGAACCATTGTCGGCACTTACGGCGTTTTTCAAACAGAGAGCCAATGTGATCTCTACGATTACTCGTATCGTTACCGCAATAGATAACTAAGTAGTTATCATACGTAGTAAGTCTAGTGCCGTAATTACGCTACTGCTTAAAGCTATTACGTACCTACTTGCTAAATGATAACGAACGACATACTGAAACAACACGTTACTATTTTCTATGTTTAAATAAATCAACAGTGTAAGTAGTAAGTCTAGGTCTGGTCTAAACGAAAGTAGGTCTCAATGTGGAAGTCCCTATATTTATTTGACTAGCCCAATGGCTCGTTTGGTAGTGACCTCTGCCTCCTGAGTCAAGGGTCGTGGGTTTGATCCCCGCACAGTACTACTCGTGACATTTGTGAGCATAAACAAACATATCTGTTTGTATTGGTCTGGGTGTTTGCTATGTATAATACTTACGTAATAATTTACAAAAAATAAAAGCATCTAAGTAAGTTTATCAGTTAGGGCTAGATGACGCTGTGTGGCCCAGCGTGCATGTCGTGGGTATTGTTATTATTATTTATTTATAGAGATCAAAATTCAATACCCCGCGGCTCAGTCCCGCTTTTCGGGGATAAATAAACGTAACGTGCTGAGAAAGCACGGTCAGATGGCAAAGTCACTCACACAACAGACAATCCTGGCTGAGTGAGAGTCCGCTGTTCCACACTCAATGGAGCTCACATGACAGTTCTGAGTGAGACAGAAAAGCTATCTTTAACCTTTGCGAAGCGTATTATGAAACGATACTATTACGTGCTGTCAATCCTACTTCTTGATTTCATCCTACGCTGTCGTCAGCGGCAGATAATTTAAAGCGTTGCAATGTGGCGGTACCTAGAACTATTGTATATTGGTACGGTTGATTGAAGGCAGCTTACAGCTTAGTTAGCAGCACCTTTATCTTTTTTTTATGGTAGCTAGACATAATGGCTTCCCTACGTCTAATGGATAGGTAAAGAGAAGCCCAAGAAGCTGTGCAGTTGCCATTGCCATGCCGGCCCAACACTAACCCCCCACGAGCTCCGGAAACCCTACTCACCGGCAGCAACACGACCCGGTCATTAGGCTGCGGTATTACTACTATAGGGGAGGTCTTTCCCCAGACGGGCGGCTCAATTCGTGCGAAGATTTGCTATGCCCTACCTCTTATCTAATTAAACTATTCTCCGTACCACTGATTTTAATTAAATATCTAAACAAAAGACTATCAGTGAGCGGATTTAGAGTTCTTGAGAGTCCGTTGTTTTTTTAGTTTGTTCAAACTGTCGACTAATTCTGCTTAAAAGTCGTGATGTAACTACTTTCAGACGGCTCTTAGATGTGCAATAATGATCAAATCGGTCCGCTGTTGTATGGCGAAGGTCAACTAGCTGTCGCTACAATGTAATCACTAGAATATCAGTAGATAACTAGGAATATTTAGACTTTTAAATGTCTATCAGGAGGAGAACACGCTGTGGGGAGATGATGTGGATTATACGTAGATCGTACGAATATCGACTAGTGAATTTAGTTAAATTATTCGCGTTAAATCGATAAAATGGAAATCCATTTTACATTATTCTCCACTGAAATTGTCTCACTTAAAACTGTCCCCACTCAAGATGTCTTGTAAATCGTATGCAGTGCAATATTTTGGTTAAAGGAAGCTACGCCAAATAAAACATTTGATTTAATGAACGTGACCAAAACAATATACCTACCAGGTAAGGGGATTTGCAATAAATTGTTGTTTTGACAAATGTACGTTTTCCAAATGAAACTTTTCGTAATATACTAGTAGCTTGCGATGTCATAATTTAGGAAACAGATTTCTGTCCAATCATTAGTAATCCAAAGACATTGCATATTTTCTTTGAGGGCAGTTTTGCTAAATCAGAGAATGCCTATAGAAAACTATTATAGCCCATTTCACATACGTGCGGGACACATTTGTCGACAAATCCATACGCAATTTGTATTTCCAAAGATAAATAATCTTGAAACAAAAAAAAAACAAAACAAGATCGGATTTGTTCTCAAGATGTTGCACAAACAACTGCTAACATGGCGGCATCCGATGGCCGACATATTGCAAATATTTTTAAGGTCAATGAGTTGGCATTAAATTTTTTATGAGACTACAACTAGTTCAGTTCGCGTTACTTAATTAACTACAAATGAGCTGGAAAAACTGTTATTAAACATGTCATTATAACTTGATAACGATACTCTAATTAATTTTATAATGCTATTTATAACTATCCCGAAAAAATATTAATGTGAACGTAATAATTTATAATGTTCGAGTTAATTTAATGCTATATTTAGTTTTACTTTAATTCTTGGCTTTTGGCTTTTTATTGGCTTGCAAAAGATAGATATTTTTCATTGTAAAGAATACATACATATACAGGAAAAGGGGGTGTGAGCCTTCCGCTCCCCCAACAGACCGGTGATGATGATAAGGCCGCCCTGGCCATCATCGTAGTCATTCAGAAAAAAAAAATATATATATACAGGAAAAGATATTACAGACATCTTGTGGTACATTCTGGTCCTATCTAGCTATTGTAATCTATTGCTTTATTATAATTGTCCCCTTACTAAATAAATTCAATTATAAATAAAATTGATTTTGTAGAAGTTGAGTTGATTCTATTAATTATTAAACGAGAAAATAATTATAATCAGTGTATTAAAATGTCGAAGTAACACTCACTGATTAATCACAAAACCTCAGAAACTATAACACCTATAAACTTTAAATTTGGAATGTTAAACATCTGCTAGGAACGGATTTTACGAAACTCAACGCCTAACGGGGTAAAAGGGAGTTGGATGTTTGAGTTAATTTTTAATATCGCATTGCACCCATGCAAAGCCGTTGCGATGCCAGACGCTAGTTCTTTATGAAATAAAGCTCTAGTTCTCTTCATCAATCTTTTCCCTCGAGAGACGTCTTGATCGAATTGAATTCCAAGTTGAGGAATTGTTTGCGTCTACGATGTATTTCGTATTAAATTATGATTCTCCACAGGGGATACACAATAAAAGTTTCCCAATTTATTTGACAAACAATGGAAACTAATCACAACCATTAATAAATTTAAGTTCTAATTAACAAACTGTAACGACAGTGTTGCATTTATAAATGACGTCTGTTAAGATAAGGGGCTGCACAGACGACAGACTTTTTGTGCGATAGAGTCTGCGTCTGAGACATTTAAAAAGAGCATCTAGGTCCCTACAGCTCTGCCGACAGAATGATCAAAGATGTGCGTTGAGTCTGTGAAATATCCGCGACAGATTTTTGCGCGTCGGGTGCGTTACTGCATATAATTGCATCACAGACTAAAAAGTGCGTCACGGATGGTTTGTCGTCTGCGCTGGCCCTTATACTGACTTCGTCGAAGTAGGGCGTCTACGTAATGTAAAACAATGCTTAGATCAGCACTCGTATGTGTCACCTAAATGAGGTATCAATACAAGATAACCATAGAATAATTTTATCCAAGCTGAACAACAATGACCAATTAAACATAGGGTTGCCAACTGCAATGTCAAAAAAAAACTATGTATTGTTTTAAGCTGGCACGGTCTCTATCTTATTAATCATCATCATCATCATCATCAGCATGTAAACGTCTAAAGATGGACATAGGCCCAATGACAATGGGCATGGTGCCGAAAAAAAGTAATTAGTCCGTCTTTTAGATTGTTAAAAAATAAAAGACACGTATTTTTTCATTTGTAAAGTAGACCAAAAATGACAAAGATATAGCCCATTAAAATTACGCGTGACGTCAGATTTTGAGAGCTTTTTGACAAATGAGTGACGTCAAAGACTCCTACATTTTGATACCTTGTATCTTTGTTATTTTTTGTTTAAATGAAAAAAGGAAAAATACGTGTCCAATATATTTTTATAATCTAAAATACGGACTGAATATAATGTAATTATTTTGACCCTGGAAACATCCATAATCCCTTAGTCGTCTACGACACGGGATGAAGTGGGTGGTCCTATTCTAAATCCGAAAACCCCACGAGCTTCTGGGGACCCTAAACACTAATAAATTCAGTCTTCTAACACAGACAACACAGTCCATGACCTTATTTAGTAAGATACGTTTCAATAGAACATTCTTGCCGCGTACACCGGGCTATGGAATGAGCTTCCCGCCGAGGCTCACCCCCAAGACTACAGTATGGGTTCTTTCAAAAAGGTTTTGAAGAAGTTTCAAAGGGTCGGCAACGAACGTGTGATACCCTGGTGTTGCAGATGTCCATAGGCTGCGGTAACCGCTTAACATCAGGCTGGCCGTAGGCTTTTTTGCCACCTTAGTGGTATAAAAAAAAAGTAAGAAAGGACGGTACCGATTTAAACTTTTACAAAAAGAAAGACCTGGCAACCGACTGGCGGCGGTATAACCATCACGATTGAAGGTGTAGCCAAATGCCACAGGCCGATGACGGGCAGCAGCGTCATAGATGCGAGGAGCTACGTCCTGCGATCAAACCCAACCCGCTCAGGCGTGGCGGTTATTACCTATGGGTAAAGCCTCCAGATGTTTGACCAAAGTGGCGAACAAGTGGAGCGGTATATGTCCAGCAGTGGACTGCGATAAGCTGATGATGATGAAACAAAGTATTCATAGATTATTTTCATCGTGTTTCTTTTCTCTATATTTTATCGCTTCATATAGCTCTCAAGTTTTAGAATCGCGATAGGCTTTGTTGTAAGATATTATTTTTAGAACTCAATAGCGGTCGGGGTTAAGACGAGAGAGAGACCTTCGGGAGCACTCCAGCTGTCTGTTATCCGATTTGTTAAATCTGTTTTCGGGACACTAAATATAAAAACGGATTGTTTATAAAACGCTAATTAAAAATGTTTATTTATATCTTTTTTTTATTTTATTACTGGTACAGATGGGTGGTGGTGTGGTTTATTTATTTAATCTTTTTTTTGCACAATAGAAATTGTGTACAAAAGGCGGACTTAATGACGCATAGGCATTGTCTATCTTTGGGCTGAGCAGAAATAGACGTAGGTAGGTATTATTTATTAGATCCATCTATCTATGGTCAAATAAGGGGATAAAAATTAGATAGTAATAGAAATTACACTAGTACTACTATTAGTCTGGAAGAAAATGCTTACTACTAATAAGACTACCTAAATTGTACTACAAGCTGTCTGTAATACTTTTTTCCTGTAAATGTTTGTATTTTGTGCAATAAAGAATATCTATCTATACTTAGTATTAAAGGCAGTCGTTTGGGTAAACTCATTCGAGTTATTTATTAGGAACAGTATTCTTTTGGATGGAGTCAGTGATAAACTCGGAATTTCCTCTCAGTCGCCTGGTACAGATCCTCCATAGAGCAACCCTTTGGACAGTTAAAGCAACTGCAACCCCTTGTAAAAGGGGTGCAAGAAGGGATGGATGTTTCTTGGTAATTCACGTGAATAGGCATCGTTATATCGTAGGCTAAACTATGGAGCTCTTTGCCGGGCTCCTTGTTCCCCGAGAAATATATAATCTTCCGATGTTCAAGGCGAGAGTGAACCCGTTTTTGCTGGGTGGTCGCGTTCCATCGTAGACAACGATATCGCTTACCATCAGGCGAATTGCAGTCGAGCGCAAACTCATTTTGAATTTAAAAAAAGTACTAGACGGATTTATCATACATCAGATTCCTTCCAGGGCCCATATGTTGACATAGCTAACTTAATTTAAGACCTTTATAATACATACATATGTGATGCAATGAATAAATGAATATGAATATGAGATTAACACACACGCTATAATTTATAAAGATGCTTTTTGCACATTGATGCAGATTAGGTAGTTCGAATAAATATTCACGCGGGCTAAGCCGCTCACTGTTGTCATAGTTAGAAATATAAAAAAAAATATTTTTAGGCAACATCAAGTATTTGAATAAACATAATTTTTGTATTCATCATCATCATCATCAGCCCGTGTCAGTCCACTGCTGGACATAGGCCTCTCCTAATGTTCGCTACTTAGGTCGATTTTTGGCTTCTCGCATCGCAATTTTTGTATTAATTGTCCATAATTTTAGTACATGTTAGTATGTACGTAAAACAGTAAGGAGCACTTCTTGACAGCACGCTCATTATACTAACAGCAAACGTAGGATACACCCATATTTTAAAAAAAAGTTTAAACTTGTAGTTTTAAATTATTCAAACGTGACGCGTCGTCGTGCACAATGTAAATTTCCTATGACTTAAAATTTTTATTTTTAATGTATTGTTTCTATGTGTACAGTTTGGAGATCAGACTGAACATTTGACTCACACAGCTTAGCAGCTGAATAAACTGGCGAAATGGCGTCACCGCATAGCATAACCAAAAAACACAAATAAATCGTTTTGAACAGTTGCGTAAATCAATACCCATAAGGTCTAAATCGTGAATCAGGTTTTATTACGGTAAGTAATCTTGATGTTGCATTAATAGGTCAGTCTTCTTCGTAGGACTAACGATTAAATTACATAAAATTTACGATATTTAAGATAGGATAGTCTGAGTGGAGCGATAGCTGGCATATTATTATACGTCACGCCTGTGAATAGGACATAGTCTTTAGAGACTGCTCCACTCCACTCCAGTTTGCCTTGAATCTGTCAATTTAGTCCATTATTCATCAATTATGTTTTGTTATGTTTCTGACTGACTTAAATTGTTGTATTGGTAAAGGAAACTGTTATCATCATTGGAGTTGAAAATGAAAAGACTTAACAGTTTTTTGCCGGTTTCTTCTTCCACCATTTAGGTACAGTACTAAAGGTGGATATTTCAAATGTGTATAAGATACGATACGACACAAATATTACCGTGTAGAGTTACGTAAACAACAATTTACTTGTCGACAGACGTATGCATAAACATAGGTATTATAGGTATTGTTGAAATTTTGGTTAATCAACCTCTACCTATTATTGTATATGACAGGAAAAAAAAACGGAAATTGTAAAAAACCCGACTGCATAAATAAAGACAATCAATTAAATAAAAAAGAAAAAAAAACAAGCTTTTTCAACAGTTCAGAGTCATATGTAGTAGGTATGACCTTTCACAGTCGGGAACCAATTATCAAGAAGATTTGTGCTGGTTTCCATTTTAAGTAGTTAGGTCAGTATTTTAGGTAGAAAAAAAATACACATATCTATGATTACACTTATCGTCTAGTTTTCAATAGAACGTGGAACCAGCTCACATAAAATGTTCGATGACGTACAATATCAGCAAAGGTATTTACTCACGAGCGTTCAATTTTAGACCTTATCACAATCACTGAATGCTTAATTTTTCTGTTAAATAAGACGCCATATAACAGCTATCTTTATTTACCTATATGGGGCTTTATGCATACGAGTCATACGACCCTATCTCTAACGACCAGTTTACGTCTACTTTTTATAAATATTCAACATCTCAACAACAAACTATTTCCTCATAACATTAAGTTGGGTACACATAGGTATTATACGAAATAGTAGTAATATTATAAAAGTGCCCTTGGAAAATCAGCTGAGCCATTGACAATCTTCTAGGCAAAGGTCAGCTGCCAACCGGTTTATTCAACAAATCATTAAAATTTACCATTGACGTTCATAGCAGTTACGTGAAACATTACCCAAATAGTAGTATTACGCAATTTGGGACGATTGTTTTTTAAATTACTGTAATTTTCAAATGGGCGATATTTAATAAATGCCCAGGGAAGTTCAATAATGACATAACTAAGGTTGTGGAGGTACCTATTTTGAAATATAAGTAAGGTATACAAAGTTAGACTTTATTTACACTGCCGCAGAATGGATTGTAAGCATTAGGGCTCGCACCCACGTACAACTTTTTGTAGCTCACAAAATCGCTACTATTTTCTCAGCGACTTTTGTAAGAGATTTTGTGAGCAACTCAACGTATAAACGATTACGGCCGTATTCACAAACGTAATACTCGTAAATGCGTTGCGCGAACGCACAGGTACCCAAAAACCTATAGGATTTTGGGCACTGTGCGTCCGCGCGTCGCATAGTAACGTTTGTGAATACGGGCGTTATTGTCGCTAGCTACCGTGAGAAGTAGCTATAATGCGCGGACAACTATGTACATGAGAGGTATATTAGCGAATGTACCATTTTACATCAACAATCGCATCGCCCAGAAGGCTGCGATTTTGTTCTAGTGCGATTTTTTTGCAGCTGGTGGGCGTTAAAATAATTGTTCAACGATTTATCGTTCGTGGGCGTGAGTCCTTAATATACCGGATCAGAATGTTGGTTTTGGCGTGGCGCTAGTGGACTCTCTCATGTGTACCCAAGCTTAACCAATGAATTACGTGAAAATGTAAGCATGTAAACAAATACCGGCTTCCCGGCACGTGGGGCATGCATCACAATTGTTGGGGTCCGCCGCAGGCTTAGAGGAGGCTGCGTCTTTCGACCGGTCATCTCAATAGATTGAGAACAAAAAGATAATGGAGAATAAAAACATAATATGATAGCTTAATATGTACAGTCATCATCAGATATTATATCAAAATGGAAGCTACTCAAATTTAATAAACAGTCAAATAGACATAATAAACATTTGATAACCTTCATTTTTAAAAGCTGTATGTTTACTTCTAATTGACAATTGTGTGCTATAATCACTTAGGATGTTGATATCATTTTCGGTGTGTAGATAATTTTGGCTATTTACAATGTGAAGATCTAATTGATTAGCTTATGTGTTCACCTATATCTGATGCTGACTGTACCTTCTAACCTTTACAACATCTAATAAAGTCTGTCTCTTTCTAAAAATCTGTCCATCTCAACTACATATTAAATTGTCTCTGATACCTGGGCCTCTGCCCACACAAGCCTTCCAAAGGACCGCCAGAGACTTTCGAGATTTCTTTACATACACATCAATGATGTAATTTTTAATCCTTGTAAACTATGCAGCAACTACAGCGGGTCCATTCACAAGAGCAATTTCGACTTTGATTTGGAAACAATCTCGCACATTCATTCACATTTGACATTAGTCTAGTCGAACTGACGTCAAATTAGAATGAGATGTAAAGCAAAGTTTTCGAAATCGACCGGAAATCAGCAATGTGTATAGGCGCGCAGTTCATTTAATTATCGTCAATCGTGTGTTGTAGAGTCTCGAGAATACTCCAAAGTCGTATAATGAAGGCTAATTCATTCAAAGTTTCCGAATCCGTTCGGAAATCGGCATCGTGTATAGCCCCACAGTTCTCTAAATTATCGTCAATCGTGTGTGGTAGAGCCCTGAGCATACTCCAAAGTCTAATGAAGGCTAATTGGATGAACTTACCGAGAAGTGGGTAGTCTTTGAATGGTTCATTTTTTATGACTTCTATTCCCTCGCCGCCGCCGGTTTCATTTTTGGATACCTCCGCCACGCAGTATAATTGCGCGACTTGATACTGTGTGAAAAAGAGAACAGTTATTACCAAAATTATAATCCATCCATAGCCTAGAGTCGATTTTGAGGCGGCATTGGTTAGAAGTAGAGTGGAAATAAAAATATTATACATGATCTGCCTTTTTAAGAACTTCTAAGAATTCTCATGGCCGTATTCACAAAGGTTACTATGCGTCGCGCAAACGCACAGGTACCCAAAAACCTATAAAATTTTGGACACTGTGCGTCCGCGCGTCGCGTAGTTACGTTTGTAGAAATGGCCGTCTCAGATTTGGATCTAGAGATCCATATCTGAGTAAGAGTGAGGGTGAGGTAATTATATCTTGGGTGGTTTCATTCACACATTTACAAGTAGAATTAATATTGTACAACTAATATTAATAATAATAATATACCTTTTTCATTTTATGACAGACATGATAAATAAACTCGCATAGATTAGTTGGGAGTGGATACTTTTCATTATCAGGTGGTATCTTCTTGTGCAAATAAAATTAATATCAGCGACAAATTTTAGGTGATATAGCCAACTACACTTAATATATTACTGACTACCTATACATTCTGTATTATATTTTGTTAAGTCTTTTGTTGAGACAAAATACATACAGTATCATATTAGAGATATTTTTTTATGAAATCATCTCTATCTATCTATGATTGGTTGCTGTTTTGTGTACAACAATACAATACACCAAGATAAGATTTTATCTTACAAATTATTTTAGGTGACATAGGCAAGTAAATTATTTACCAATCATACTTATAGGCATTTTTGTAGTACTGTGAAAATAGGTATTAGTGCAGAGATATTTTAATTCAAATAATTGAACAGAACAAAGACTAATTCAAAATTAACAGGAGAACAAAGCTATTTTGATACGAAGGTCTCTTTCTCTTTAATTTTTTCTCTCCTTTTCTAATTAATATTAAACATTTATTTATTTATTTGCTGTGATATTGTTAAGCCATATATTTTCTTATAATGTACGAAAAGACAAATACTTAAAAATGATATAGCTTATTACATCAACCAGCCAAAGGCTAGGTAACAAAAATGTTTCTATTGTGTCTGAAATATCCTCATAAGAAGTGATAATAAAGCTCAATTAAGCAATGTACCTACATAATAAGAGAAATTGACACCAATTTAATAGATCAGTACATCTCGAAAATTTAAATTCGTTTCTATTAATATCACTAAAAAGGTAGTTAGAAAATGTACAATATTGCACCTAAGGCAAATTTGGTTCTATGGACTAATGACCCAAACTGATAACTGTAACCCAAGTCAATGAATTCTTATCTTGTATGATAGCAAATTTTTATCTCTAGAATTGGGACAGCAAATTGTTTAGAAGCAAAACTACATGAAATTGGCAAACTTAATATCTGGCTACTCTAAGTATTTAAACCAATAGATAAATTTATTAAAAAAAGAATTTCAACGTAAAGAGATACTGGTCAAATGAAGGCACTTTTTATTAAAAAAAGAGTTTCAATATAAAAAGAAAAGATACTGGTCAAACGAAGGCACTTAATTATTATCTATTGAAAATTATAAAATATCTTGATAAAACATAGATAGCTAAAAGTGTTGGTGAGGTTATGCTACTTAGTATGAAACATTATATTCTTTACCAGATGTTAGTCTATGTGGCATAGGACTGGAAAATAATCTACAATTTTAATAAGTATAGTAAGTTGAAGACAGATATTCATAATAAATAAAACTGTGTAATACACTAAGAAAATACTACAATTTCTTTACAAATATAAAGTCTTACCTCTTCCACTGTGAGGGGTAGAGTAACTCGGCTGGAAAGAAAATAAAACAAAGGCTTACACACATAAACAAAGCACAGGAACTTTAGCCTCCAGCCCAATTTATCCCATAATATTGTTCCGCCGTTCATTAGCCATCTGCTAGCAAAACCTTGACCTGAACTTCTGCTGTCAGTGTCATTTTATAACAAATTTCTCACCTCAAAAAACAAGTCCATTTACAACAATTAACACGGTACCACAAATCTTTGACTTAAGGTCTGACTAATGTCTGCTGATAAGGTGGAAATTCAGGACGTCACCAATAACAGATTTCAGGAACAGTGGCCAAAAATCGATTCATTTTCAGAGTTCCCAAGTATAACCTTATAAAATCTACTTACTATTCTTTGATAAGCATGTTGCAGTATTTTATATCACTTATATGCACATCAGACTGTCCACTACCACTGCAAATTAATATCTATCACAGAACAAGACTTGAGCTATATCCCGAATATTGGCAGATTATTGTAATTTTTATCTATGACTGGCCAATGAAAATGACAAGGCGCATGCTCGTTTCGTGACGCAACGGATGTTACGTCAATTTAAGGATGCATTCATAACATGGCGAACCTGTTCAACAACATTAAAAACATTTTATTTGATTGCAGACGGTCGGGATTGCATTTTTTTTAGCATTATTGAGTGTTATAGTTAGACTTTTCCCTTGAAAATAGGCTGCTTTCACGTATTTTAGCTGATACCATGCGTTGTTATGATATTGCAACTGTGTATACTTGCCTTAAAATAAATTAAATCATTTTGTTCCAACACTTATTTTAGCCAATAACGAGCGTTGAAACATGACGTAATTTCTTTACCATTGGTCCACTATTTACTTAGCGTGAGACACACATGTGCGACCATATTTTTTAAAAGTTTTTGACGTCATTTGATTTGTTTGACGTAAAAAATCGTGAGTGAAAGAGGAGTAGAAAAGCGCGGGAAACCTCAACTTGAGCGGGCGTCCTTTTTTCGGCTTTGATATTTTAAATAATTAATTTGATATATAGGATCAAATTTGTTGCATAGTGTACATATTTAAGTTCATTTATTTATTTTTAGTAGTTGTAGTGTAAATATCATCATCATCTGGTAAGTTTTTTCATTAATTTTTCGTTCTTCATGAACGACCCTGAAGATCCTGGGGGGACAGTCCCCCAGGTCTTCCACACTGTAACTGTTACCCATAATGGGTCTGAAATGGACACGGAAGGTTCAATAGTTGACACTGATGGGTCTGAAAATGCCAGAAATACTACAAAAAGAAAGCGTTGTTCTGGTAAAAAAATATGTAAGCATTGTAATAAAAAGAAACGAAGGCATCATAAATCCACTTTAATAGCTCCTTTAAGTGAGATTGATTGTAATTGCGAATGTTTTTCCGATTCTTCTCAACCCATTTCCAAGAAAATTGAAGTTAATAATTCAGTTTGTCCACCTCCCGCTCCGGTGTCTGCTTCTCAGACACCTATTCAAGATCCTTTGGCTTCAAACACTTTGGAATCGAATACTCAGCGCACTCCTGTAGGACGAGCATACTATAGCGCTTCTGATGTATCTCCATATGTGGTACATGTGCAGAGGGAGCAAACATCTCCCAATGACAATACATATATTCATCCCATTTCTTTTGGACATTTTCTAAAAAAAAACAACATTAGAAATATAGTAAATGGAAGTGTCAAGCGAATTGGTAGAAACAGGGCAACTCTGTCATTTACAAACTTTGAAGATGCAAATTCATTTATTGTCAATGGTGCTTTGAAGAAGAACAGCTATAAAGCATTTATTCCTACATTTAACACAACTCGTATGGGTGTGATACGAGGTGTACCTAACAGTTGGTCTGATGAAGAACTCATTGAAAATATCACAGTGCCAGTAGGAACAGGGAATGTATTAAAAGTGAGACGATTGAAACGGAAGAATGTAGTGAACGGAAAGAGTGAATTTGTTCCGATAGAAACTGTAGTGTTGACCTTTGACGGGCAAATCTTACCTAAGAGAGTATTTCTATGCTACAATGCTTTGCCAGTTAACCTATATATCTTTCCTACTATCCAATGTTTCCAATGTTGTAGGTATGGGCACATAAAAAGCCAATGCAGGTCGACTCCTAAATGTTATAAATGTGGACAAGGGCACTCAGGAGAAAATTGTTCAGTAGATGAGGAGTTTGTTACATGTTGTATGTGTTCGGGCAATCATTTTGCAACCAGCCGTAAGTGCCCTGAATTTTCGAGGCAAAAGGCAATTAAGGAATCCATGGCAAAGAATTGTGTATCTTACTCTGAAGCTATTAAGCTTCATCCACCAATCACCAAATCTTATGCTGATGTCTTAACTTCCATAGCACCTCAATCTCCAGTTCATCATTCCATGCATTCTCCGTCTAAAAATCATCCCATCAGGACCAATTATAAAAAACAAGTAATTTTGAAAAAAAGCCCTCCTAAACCCCTAAGTAAAGGATATGATCGAGCAGCCCATGAAAATCTAACACACGACTATGACATGCCTTCTCCATCCAATGGATGTGGCTATAGTACTGATTTGCCCCTAACAGATATGTCTGTTAAAGAATTACTGATACACCTTATTAACAAGTTAACTCAATCTTCTTCCGTTTCACCGACCAACGCCGCCATCAATTCCTCCGATTTGTTAGATATTTTAAACATTCAATATGGATCACGTCCCACTAATAATGCAGTGGAATTGCCGTAGCATTTCTAATAAGAAATGCGACTTAATTTATTTTATTAATAACTATAATCCGTTTGTAGTTGCACTACAAGAAACATGGCTAAAACATGATAGTATTTTTAAAATAAATAGTTATTCATGCGTCAGAGAAGATAGATCTGACAGCTATGCTGGTGTTGCCTTACTTATCAAACATAATGTTCCATTTTATCATATTCCCATTCCTGGGCATAGTCCTGATTTTTCAATTATTGCCGCTAGTATTAATAATATATGTTTTGTTTCCGTTTATATACCCCACCCTTCTTCAGATATTTATGATGAAGTTGAAAATATCATTTCTTCTCTCCCTACTCCTCTACTGATCTTAGGTGATTTTAATGCTCAACATTATTCATGGGGTAGCTCAAATAGCAATTATTATGGATCTAGAATTTTAGATATGTTAGATGTAAATGATTTATGTATATTAAATACTGGTGACCCAACTAGGCGTACTCAGCCTCATGAAGCAATAAGTGCTCCTGACCTGTCTATATGCTCTCCTAGTTTAGCAACTTCTTTAACCTGGCATGTGCATACTTCAACACTAGGCAGTGACCATTTTCCCATAATAATCCGTTTTCCTAACATGGTAATCAATTCAACATCACCTAGTTATTCCCCACGATTAAAATATACACTTAAAAAGGACAGATGGACCTCGTTCAAAGAACAAATTGAACAGGAACTGACATCTTTGCCTACAGTTACTCAGTCTAACCAATCTGAATGTGCCCACGCATTAGCTACACTGTTAATTGAAACCGCAAATAAAACTTTCCCATTAAAAAAATGCGGCCCCAGAAAAATTCCTCTCCCTCCTTGGTGGGATAGTGATTGCTCGTCTGCAATCAAGGCGAGAAAAGCTGCGGAAAAAAAGTACAAAGATATTTCTACAGAGGAAAATTATAACGTTTTGGCCGAGTTGATAACAAGCACTAGAAAATTATTCAAAAATAAAAAATGGGAAGGTTGGAAAAAATTCTGCGCTTCTATATCACCAGATATCCCTGCTTCTATTGTTTGGAATAACATAAGGAGATATAGATCTATTTATAAAGAATCAAAGCCTCCCTTCCTACATAGCTCGATAGCCGAAGAGTTTCTTGATAAGTTAGCGCCATCTTTTGTTCCATTAGATATTATTAAGCCATCTATTTTATGTTTAAATTCTGAAGAACGAGTAGGCTTGAATGCACCTTTTAATCTTAATGAGCTTAAAGGCATTTTATCTTATGTGACCGATTCAGCTCCAGGGTTGGATGGGATCCCATATTCTTTTCTATCTCACTTAAGTGATTCTAGTTTGACCTATTTTCTTACTTTAATTAATTCTGTAATGTTATCTGGTGTAATACCGCTTTCTTGGAAATCTCAAGAGGTAATACCCATATTGAAACCAGGTAAGCAACCTTTTGAAGCTTCGTCTTATCGCCCTATAGCCTTATCATCAGTCCTTATAAAGATAGCCGAGCACCTTGTTAAAAACAGGCTAGAATGGTTTATTGAAAGTAACGGATTATTAGCCCCTAGTCAATTCGGTTTCAGAAAGGGTAAAAGTACAATAGATAGTATTGCTATATTTACCACAGATATTCGTATTGCTTTTTCAAAAAATGAAAGTCTCCTTGCTGCTTTTTTGGATATTACTGCCGCTTACGATAATGTCGAGGTATCTATTCTTAAAGATAAACTCGAAAAATTAAATGTTCCTTTAATGCTTTCAAATTTTATAGTCAATTTATTAGCAGAAAGGTGTATCAGTGTCACCCTTGAAGACTCGACTACTAAATCTAGAGTATTATGGCGAGGTCTTCCTCAAGGTTCCGTTTTAAGCCCTATCCTTTACAACATATATACTTTCGATTTGGAAGCAAGCCTGAATGGTACTGTTAGAATACTTCAATACGCAGACGATTTACTTTTATATAGTTCTGGCCGATCATTAGAAAATTTAACTTCTTCCCTTGATTCATCCTTAAAATTACTCAAACAATGGTTAGAGAACAATGGTTTAGCTTTGTCAGTTTCTAAGAGTTCTGTTGTCTTATTCACAAGAATGCGCACCCCACCTTCTATTTCTATATGCTATGATAATTCTATTATTCCTCAACAAAACGAAGCTAAGTTCCTAGGAGTATTATTAGATAGTAAACTTACTGGTATTCCCCACTGTTACTATATTGCTGCTAAATGTGAACGTTCTATTAACATTCTTAGATGCCTCACAGGCGTATGGTGGGGAGCACACCCTTTTTCTTTAAAATTACTCTACAACGCATTGATAAGGAGTGTTCTAGACTATGGAACCTATCTCTTGGAGCCTTGCAGTGTACTTGCTATGGCCAAATTAGATAAAGTACAATCCAAAGCCTTAAGAATTGTAGCTGGAGCTATGAAAACTAGCCCTATCAATGCTTTACAAGTAGAGTTATGTGATCCACCCTTAAAATTCCGGCGGCAATATTTATGCGACCGTTTTCTTTTCCGTGTGTTGCAGCATTCTAATCATTTATTACACTTAAAATTACGAATTCTCTCAGATTATATAGAAAATTCTTCTTATTGGTCTCGCAAAGATATGCCATGCCTTGTAATAAGTTACCGTAAGTTTATATCTTTAGAAGCACCTACCCATAAATCATCATATCTGCCCATTTTTGCCACAGATTTTAATTCATTGATCCACAAACCTAATGTTAATTTAGATCTCAATATTCCAAATGATAACAAAGCTGATATTCATTTTAATCTTATTTTAGCCAGGGATTTTGAAAACTATCATTGTATATATACTGATGCATCTAAACATAATGGTATAAGCCCTGTAGGTGTGGGCGTGTATCATCATGAGTATGGAATCGTACAAAAGATTAAACTTCCTCCTGAAACTTCTGTTTTCACTGGTGAATGTTTTGGCATCTTCAAGGCTCTTGAATATGTATTATTGTTTAAACTTTCGAAAGCTCTAATTATCTCAGATTCGAAAAGCGCTCTTCAAGCCCTAGAAAAATTTCCATTTAAATGTAATACTATTAATACAGTTATCTTTGATTGCAAAAAGCTACTATATCAATGCGTAAATAGGGGGTTTGAAATATGTTTTATGTGGGTTCCTGGCCATAAAAACATTTATGGTAATGTTAGAGCTGACAAGTTGGCAAACGAAGCTGTTCTTTGTGGAGATTTAACCCCATATAAAAACTTTTGTGAGGACTTAGTTCATTTGGCCAAAGTCTATCTTCATAGGACTTGGGAAGTAAATTGGGATCATACCACTCAATTCAAAGCAAAACACTATAAATTGATTCAAAATGAAATTGCATTAAAGCCGTGGTTCTCTAAAATAAGACTTGGAAAAATTGCCACTACCAGTATCATAAGAATGCGATTGGGTCATGTTTGTTCCCCTGCAAATCTAGCTAGATTTCACATAATTGATAACCCTATGTGCGAGTGTGGCGCGGGGATTGGAGATCTGAACCATATATTTTTTAGTTGTTCTAAATATGATCGATCTTCATTTATAGTGAGTTTAATAACTTTACGTGTTCCTTTCCCTACATCGATTATTTCCATATTGTTATTACAAAATTATGATATTTATAATGCCATATCTGAATTCATCCTAAAAAATGATATTAAATTGTAATTTGTGTAGTGTATTATCACCATACCGTCATACTACATCCTCACCCAATTTCATAAAACTCCTCACGATTCCATAACTCCTTTGATCCTATCAAAATTCCGTTCCGTCCATTCCAATTTTTTTTCCTTGCAACGGTTTTCCCAAACTTTTATCGCAACTGGCATAAGCACAAGCCGTGCATTGCCATCCAACCACAAAAAAAAAAAAAAAAAAAAAAAAGAGGAGTAATTTTACTCAAATGATTTTTCACAAAAATATTTAATAATGATCTAAATATTATGATTTGAGAGCTTTTTAATGCTTTAAATTTCAGTCGTGCCTCTAATTTTATGAATAGTTTTGTTATTTGAAGTGATTGTTTTAGTTACGAAAAATGAGTTTGGTCGGGAAAAAGTGCGAATCGATATCTTTACTGGAATCAAATAGAGACGACATAAAGCCTTGTAACATCTCCCCAGACGATGTGCTAAGGCTGGATAGGATCACTGACACATATCTATGTAGTCCTGAAGCGAACGTATACGATATAGATTTTACGAGATTCAAAATAAGGGATCTGGAAACTGGGACTGTTTTGTTTGAGATAGCGAAGCCTCCGACGGACTTCGGCGTGGATAGCGAAGGGACAGAGGATGCGCCAGAGGAGCCGTTGGATCCGAATGCTGGTAGATTTGTGCGATACCAGTTCACTCCTCAGTTCCTCAAATTAAAAACTGTTGGAGCGACGTAAGTACATTCATACATCCGAGCTAACAACTAATGTTTGCGACTAAAATAAACAGAAAAAACCAAAATTTGGTACTATAGAAACTAATATTTATATGTCATAAGTTATAGAAAACAAAAACTTAGGTTTGTAAGAGATGATTCTAGGTTTCTGGATTTATATTTCAAGTAGTTTTTTTGGTTTTATTACACTTTGTACTGTCGTAGCTCAAAACATGTCTAGACTTTTTTAGTGACTTCACTCTACAGTGACGATATCACTATTATCAGCATGTTTAAATAAATAAGTAACCCAAGACATACCATGCTGGGCCACACATCGCCATCTAGCCCACACTAAGCCAAAACTCGTACTATGGGTTCTAGACAACTGATAAACTTACTTAGGTACTTTTTTTTGTAAATAAATACACATTATACATAGTAAACACCCAAACCGATACAAAGAGACATGTTCATGAACACAATATGTTTGTACTGTGCGGGAATTGATCCCACAACCCTCGTTTCAGAAGGCAGAGGCCACTACCAACTGAGCCATCGAGCCAGTCCAGTTTAACAATATACACATTTATTTACAGGGTGGAGTTTACAGTTGGAGCTCGCCCCGTGAGCCATTTCAGGATGATTGAGAAGCACTTCTTCAGGGACACATTGCTCAAAACCTTCGATTTTGAATTTGGTTTCTGCATTCCATTCTCAAGAAACACTTGTGAACACATTTACGAATTTCCTACACTGCCACCAGATCTAGGTAAATAAGGAATTTTGTAGGTATAACTCTATCCTCTACCCTAAGGTTGTCTGGAATAAATTGCTTGAGGCAATAACACTCCTAAATTGAACAACTAATGTCTATTATCATCATCAACCTATCGCAGTCCACTGCTGGACACAGGCCTCTCTGGTTGTTCGACACTTACGGCAAACATCTGGAGGATTTACCCGTAATTGCCATGCTGGGCAGGTGAGTTGGCGATAGCAGGGCGTAGGTCCTCGCTCTGGTGAAGCTGTGTCCCATTATCAGCCTGTGGTATTTAGCTACGCCTTCAATTGAGATAGTTATACCACCACCAGTTGGTTGCCAGAGCCTGTTGGTGGAAAAAAAAGGTTATTTTCTATATTTGGAAAAAAAAAGGTTATTTTCTATATAGTTTTCATACTAATTTAGTCATTTTTTTTTATTTCAGTTGAAGATATGATAGCAGCTCCATTTGAGACCTGCTCAGACAGCTTTTACTTCGTGGATAACCATCTTGTGATGCATAACAAGGCTGACTATGCTTACAATGGAGGTATAAATAATTAGAGACTATAATGACTATATTCGTTAACATTGGCCTTTTTCTCAAAATTTATTCTACATATACTTTATTCATTGGCACTAACTTTATTGGTTAACATTCAATAAAAGTTGATATGTAAGAAATTCATGTTTTAAGCTGCTAAGGAAGAAGATATAACATGTTTACACAAAACTGTAAACTAAAGACTTGAAGATTATTATTTGTAATTGCTTTGACAAAAATTTTAATGTTGATCTCAGGTTAAACCATAAAAGCGGAAGAAAGAATTTTTGAAATTATAATATAATTTGGCCCCACTGAGTACTGCGGGGAACTTACTGTAAAGGTTTCAAGTTTAAAAAACGATTTTATATAATGGTTTATTTATTATACATAAAAACAGATTGTTACATTATGAAATACATTCCATTTTAGAGCCATAATGTGTGAAGATTTAATATATGTGAGTAGGGTGGGCATAATTCTTGATATAGAGGTACCAAACTAAGGACATTTAATGTCCTATTTGTTAGATTAGTGTTGCCAGGCGCCCGTATGCCGAGCACTCTCATGAGTCGTGTGTGAAATGTAAAAATTAGGAGAGTCAATTTTATTTATTATTTCTGTAGCTTTTTACAAGATTTATGCTAATGAGGAAAGTATAATTTTATATAAACTTTTTTGTTCTATTAACTTGTCAAATCCCAGAGACACATAAATGCATTGTGGCACAATAGACTTTTGTGTCTGAAATATTGGAACTCAGAAGTTAATACCGACACACAAAATCGTCTTAGCTAAATGTCCAGCCAAACTGGCTGGTCAGGCCGGCTGTTAGGTAGGCGGCCGCCTGGCAACCCTAATGTAGCTACAACTGAACAGGATGAACAGATTTTTTAAGCCATTGGGCCACCAAATATCTGTGGCCCATAAGGCCTACCTGAAAGTTGTTTGTGACAAAATCACAAAAATAATTGTGGTATAATTTCTCTGCCTGCCCCAACTTTTTGAGACAGCTACAAACCGAAAAGGATGTTTTAAGACGTGGCCGAATTAGGAACTAATGCGTGCCCTTAAACTGTCACTTCTGACATTGATTTTTGTCATTTTGGTTTCGCAGTAACGCCCTCTTGTGAAAGCCAAAACATTCTTCTTGGTCTGTGTTGTACTGGTAAAGATTTGTTTAAATCACAATGGAACTTAGTTCTTTTCTCGTGATTGTAGTGAATAATGGCCATGATCTCTTTGTTATCGTTACCAACACTTAGTTGACACTATTTGGCACTTAATATTTTGATGTACACTATTTTGTACCTTGGTGTGTGACACTTTTTGTATTAGCATTGTGAATAACGTAAGTGAGTGCATTGCACTGATCTGAATTTGATCTAGTCATACAATTAATTATAAGTTTGAAAATTGTCGAATTATTATTATTTTTACTATTTAACGATGGGTGTTAAAAATACAGGGAGTGGGAATTGGATAATAATTATAAATGGACATAATATTTTGTCATCATGAAATGTAATTTAAAGGTGAGTGTACATTGGCCCAGACGGTCGGACCGCAAGATTGTAAGGCAGTTCATAATCATAATCATAATCATAATCATTTATTCCTCTCCATAATAAAACTATGTACAAAGATTTTGGAAGTATGTTAAGTAAGACAAAATTATGGTGGGCTGACACCCAAACTAGGACAAGTCCTGTATCTCAGGTAGTCAACCCTCCACCCCGTTAAAAAGAACAATAGTACTTTGCTAATAATAATACACTATAATAAAGTAACAATATTATTTTGGTAGGAAAAGTGTAAGTAAATGTGTGTGTGTTTGAGTGCGTGTGTGTGTGTGTTTGAGTGCGTGTGTTTGTGTGTGTGTGAGTGTGTTTGAGTGCGTGTGTTTGAGTGCGTGTGTATGTGTGTGTATTTGAGTGCGTGTGTGTGTGTGTATGTGTGTGAGAGAGAGTGTCTGCGTGTGCGTGAGTGCGTCTGCGTGCTAGACTAAGTGTCCATGATTGTTCGTCAATGGTGGTGGTGCAGGGACTAGTGTTGCTAAACTATCGATATATTTTATTTGAATGAGACGACCCTATAGATAGAACTATCGATACTATCAATTCTGTCAATAGTTCAGAACGAAACATTACTACCATTCAATCGGACGATCGTTTTTGTTCGTTCAATTGTCATATTAGAGGCTAGAGCTGGCAGAGATAGAAGATGTAGTACTACGTGAAATTATACAACGCAAACTAAAATCGGCTGCGTACCGTATGGGCCAATGTACGCGTACCTTAAATTTCAAATGACATACCTGCAACTTCTTAAGACGTTATATTAGTTTGATAATTGTGATGCTGCTTTAAATTTAGCTTCTTTCATTGTAACAGTTGTCGAGTGTGGGTTTCTGTGTTAGTTTGAAGTAACTATTGGTGTTATTTAAATGAGGTAGTTTAATATTAAATGCAAAATCTAGTATCACTGACGTACAATAGTTGTGTGTGACTATGACCCTATATTTCGGCCCAGCTTGACATGTTCTTAGGTTTCAAGAGTTTCAAATTTCTTACTAAGTTTATTGTATGGTTTTGACGTGATATCAGATGATTTACAACGTGATTCTATTACGTAAGTGATAAGCTGGCAACTTTGAGACGCCCAAGTCGCTGCGGCAAGTAACCAAATCAGTCACTTGTAACTTGTATTATCTATCTAGGATTATTTTGGCTATACACCCACTGATCCCGGGTGTTTGGTCAAGTGTGATCGCCAGTCAAGCGGTTAAACCCTACTACCGGCTGAGAATTCGTAGGGGTTAGGGTTGGCCGGCATGGGGGTGGTCACTGACAGGTAACTGTCCAGTTACTTGCCCGTTGTCACAGCGACTTGGGCTTCTCTTTTGCTTTCTATCAGGCGTAGATAAATGTCCCAAGATTTTGCGTTTATTATCAAATACTACGAGTAGAAATAATATTGAGGCTAACTTTAAAAAATACACGACTTTATCACAATGATGATGATTACATTCTGAGGATGTTACGCGATTTGTGTATGTAATGACGGCGAACCTACTTATAAAATAAATGGTCATATTGGAAAAGAAAATTTTCTATAATGATCTAAATGATAAAATCTTTTCATGCCGTCCAAAGCTTTGTTCATTAGAACAAGTATACTTGCTTTAATGTGAATATTTTAAAAATTAAATACGAATGGATGTGTTCACTATTTACATATGTAAATTTATCTTGACTTCTTATTTTGTATTCTAAGCTACATAATTGTGTTAATCTTTTGTGTTTGTACACAGGAAATATTAAACGATTATGTGATGTAGTTTGTAGCAGCAAGTATAGTCAGCAATTTAAATTAAGAAGTCGAAAGTGGTCGATGTTTCTCCCGAACTATAATAAAAAAATATTAATTACCTGTTCATGCTGACTATACTTTTCTAACTGGAGTTTAGTTTAGTCTAGTATGGTATGACACTAATGGATATATTCACCTAATTGGATACATAAGAGACTAGTCTACAATATGTATGTTATGTGGTCTAAATCTATGTTTTTATTTTTACAATTTCTCTGTTTGTCGGAAACGAAATTTTGATTACAGTAGGCAACATTCGTGCGGAAAATCGCAATAAAATTCATTCCATGAGATATAACATTATATGTTTTATCGAAACTGTTAATTGCAAACATAATTGAATGTGTCATTCAGAATAATGAAGGCCCATCTTGTAATATGTACAGTAGAATCATTTTTATAAGTAGCATCGGTAAACGTCGTTAACGTGAAAAGGTAAAGCTGATTAAATACGAATGCCAACACCGTGGAAATATGTACCTTATTGCTTTACGTTATGATGTAAAGTCAACAAAAACGAGAGTCTCATACTGTCTCGCTCATAGCAACTGTTAAAGCGTCGGGCACCGAACAGGTCGCGCGCGCGCATCAACCAATCAATAGCAAACGAACACATTTCGCACGCATTCGCTGTACATTACGATTGGCTAAGATTTTTTCGCGCCTTCTAAAAATTAGACTTGCGCATATACATCGGTGCAACTTATTAACGTGATATTGCTGTACATTTATATTTTTAGGTGTACTCGTATATGTTTAATGAACTATTAAGGTTTTAAACTTGTTTTATAGGTGTTAGCCGTGTGTATTTAATAGTATTTAAGTTTCGAATTTTAAAATATACCCATCACTTGAAATTGTATTCAAAAGTACCTAGTACAAGCAAAATATTTTTTCGTTTCTAACATTGCTAAATCAATCGAAACATTGAAATATGAAAAAAGAAATTGTATAAATGGATTTCCGTTAAGTTACTGGAGTGTCAAGTCGGCCTTCAAATAAGAAATTTTCTAAGAAAAATAAGTACCTGCTGTAAAATTTCAACATTCCTTAATTGATTGCGTAAAATTCAAAATAATATTTTTAAAGACAATGAAATAATGTTACCTTTAGGTATGATATAAGACAACTTAGACACCTAATTTTATTATTGGATTGTAAAAACTACATATTCAGTAAATTTTTTATATTAATCATGTAATGTTGGTTGGTATAGTGATGAATAATATTATTATTTGTGAGCATTTTATTGTGAAGATGTTTAAGTACTTATAGAATATAATTTGGTCTGTATTTGCCTTAAACTTTGCAAAATCACTGATGTCACCACTCTAGTTTTGTCGATGATAATAAATTGTTAAAAATATGCATTTAGTTTTAATTTTTAAATGACCATTATGTACAGTCAGCAGCCGATACATGTGAACAGGAAAGCTACTCGAATAGATCTACACAAGATAAACAACAATAAATAAATAAATATCTATGCATCTATGTTTACACAATCTTAAAACTATCAATGTAAAATATACACGATTGCATAATAAGCAGCACATTCTTCTTCTATCAATACACTTTGGACGCTGCTCAGATGTTGATAATGACATTTGATCACTTTAAAATCATCTCTACAGAGATCTTTAAAAAAAACTGTCTGTGTATGTACATTATTAATGTATTTGACATTTTATGACGATGAGGTCATTTTGGTAATTCGACGTATAAATGTTATTTTTCGTTGTTTATTGTGTGTTTAGTGTCAATAGGCTATTATGGCTAAAAATTGTAAATTAGTCCGCCTTTTAGCTTCTTCAAAAATAAAAGACACGTATTTTTTTATTTCTAAATTAGACTAAAAATTACAAAGTTATAGCCCGTTGAAATTACGCGTGACGTCACTCGGTGAGGTATTTTTACGGGAGCGAGTGACGTCAAAGACTCCCACTCCTAACTTTTAATGCCTTGTATCTTTGCTATTGTTTATTTGAATGAAAAAAGGAAAAATACGTGTCTTTTATTTTTTAATAAGCTAAAATACGGACTTATTACAATTTTTAGCCAGAATAGCATATTGCGTACTCTGCGTCTTCACATAATTCTGATGCTGATTGTAACTAAATAATTAGCGAAAAAAGTTAGCCCTTCGTGTAAATAGTTGAGATTTTTCTATAACAAATCATTAAAATACTATCATCATCATCATCAACCTATCAGCAGCCTGCGGCAGTCCACTGCTGGACGTAGGCCTATAATACTAAAATACTATACCAAAACTTAATTAAAAGCCATAGATTTTTGTATAAAAGAAACAATGATTTGGAGAATAACATGCTTTATTGATTAGGTATTACATTTAGGAAATTACATTTACATAAACGTCTACAAACAAGGGGTATCCATCCCAACTACACAGTAGGTACCCAATACAGGTCTATAATTTAAAAACACCTACCTACCTATTTTAAAAGCTTCTTGATAGATTAGGTATTTATTGAAAGAGATAATAGGTAGCTAAGTACTACTAGATTGATTTAAGGACTGAATTTTACGTTCCTTATACATCCTACTGTGGCTTTAAATCAACTATACAAAATATAAGCTGAAATATCAATTCTACAGGGTTTATCGAAAATTTTTATAACGATTGTTGAACCCTTTATTTTGCCAGAGGTATAACCCTAAAATCTGGCTTTGTTTACATACTTATCTAAAGTGGCAGAAGCCTCATATTATACTTATGTCCAGCAATATAATAATTGGTCATATGCAAATTTTCTCATAATATGACAGATATGTCATCGATTATTCTTAGTCATTCGTTGAGAATCTATAATTATTAACTAGACAGTCTGCTGCAATCGATTTTTGTAACAAGTCATTCTAACCTTGGTTAAGATAGCGGGATCTCGCGTGGATGTTGGAATATTATATCGTTTAGGTTTTAATGTAATATTTCTATTATAAAAAATTCTACACTCAAATAATTTCAGGTTACCCGCTACTGTCTACATAGAAAATTTTGAAATTTTAGCCAGGCGGGGTCCTGCCATCTTGACATTTACGCGAAACGTACCTAAAATTAACTTCTCAGCTGGCTTTCTTGACTACAACTATTTTAGTTTAAGGGTCAGTTAAGATATTGGACCGTATTACATCGAAAATATTGTTTTAGTAAATATGAAACCTCAAAATCATCATCATCATCATCCAGCCTTATTCCCGATTGTCTCAGGGTCGGCTTCCCAAACTGAGAGATTTGGCGAGGGCTAAGCTTTTACACAGAGCGACTGCCATCAGACCTCCGCAACACTTAGGGTAAGCTATACCTACCCATTCCCAGAAATGAAACCTCAAAATCATTTGTTGTAATTGGGATTGAATTAGTTTTTTAAAACCCTTGTTAAATTTTGACTAATCGCTTTACTAAAAGCGCGAGAAGTTCACACGGATATTACCTAAGAGGCAGTATGAAAAGACAATGATGTTTTATAGAAATCATCCTATAGGTAGTTTTTTTTTATAAAGATTGTCCCTATTCGTGTCTCGGTTTTCGTATAAAACAAATAATAATGTATGTACAACATTTAAATTTAATTTAAATTAAAACATTAAAAATGATGTTTCGGACATTAAATAAAGATTTATGAATTTTGGCCGCGACGCCTTACACCGCCCCTACCGCGTCCACGGTTGTTGTTTTTAGAATCATTTCTCGCGTCAATCTCTTTTCTTATAAAAAACTTGTATGTCAAGCAACTTTCGTTTATAAAAGTCTTAGCGTAACCGATAGGAACCGTCGCGCATTTAGCCTCGGCGACCAGCTCGTCCATCGAAATGACGCCGGAGTGGCAAATGTCTGTATACTGGTATTTCCTCCTCGGTTCATTCTTCTTGTAAATGTGGATTTCGTAGGTCCATTTCGATGCACTATGTTCTGTACCCAAAAGCATAGCAGCCATGTACATAGTTTGTTTTTGTTCGGAAATCTTGACGTGGAATAGGAAGTTGTAGGTGCCGATTACGACGAAATACACAATGTGATTGTTGTGGATTGGGTTGAGTAGGGTCAGTTCGGTGTCGACGTTCGCCTGGCGGTGCATTTGGTGCACGTTGTCGAAATGGTTTTCCATATTTGACAATTTACCTGTAAACGATACGTAAGGTAAACTTTCGCGCACTTAACCGGATTCAAACGGTACATTTGTTATGTACAGTCAGTGATAGATACATTTCAGTGTTCTAAGTAGGTAGTCAAAATGATTTGAAGCTATCATCATCATGACCAGCCCGTATCAGTCCACTGCTGGACATAGGCCTCTCCCAAGCTACGTTAGGTTCAATTTTATATTGGCAGACAAGGGCCGAACTCTGTTCTTCCGTGATCAGGCTTAATAATAAAAAAACATAGTACATAAACAATAAAAAAGAAAAGATACTTAGTTATTGCTTACCCTTCCAGGTGCACTGGCCAAAAATGGAATGTAGTGGACAGATCATCTCCTGGAATGGGCACTCCTTGAGATGGGCATCTAAATCGTCCAGTTTGAGGTACAAACAGCAGCCTTCATCCGAATATGGGCAATGTACTTTCCTCTGTAAACAAATGTTTTCAGATTTTTGTTAAGGATGCTATAAGTTTTGATAGTCGGGATAAATAGTGTCGATATTATATAGGTACCTACTTAGCGATGTAAGGGAGCAACCGTCAGCATGGGAGGAAATCAAGCCTTTGATTGGAGAACTTTTTGATCTCTATCCCTCCCTAGGACAGGAGTGTCCTTAAATGAACTACGCGTGCAGGTTTATGGAGCCGCGATAAATTCTGTGTAGTCAATCAGTACTCAGTGCCTAATGCATTCCCCCCGTTGGCGTCTAATGGACCTTCCACCTCAAAGCAGGGTGAGTCCCACATCCCCTGTCACTCCCCCGGGACGGAGATGCCTAAAAGCATTTTCCCCAGCTTAAAAAAAGGTCTACGTTCAGCATTGGAGTGGAATGGAGAAGGGCTAATTGATTACTTGATACGCACCTCAGACATGTACGCTTCCAGAGTGTGATTCCTCATGTCAGTGAGAGGTAACCCGCAGACGCCTTGACTGCGGCTGATAAACACACGGCAGTGGCGGGAGGTCAGCTTGCAGTTCCGGCAGGAACTGTGGCCACTGGAGCACTGGTAAATGTTGCCTTGGTACCGGTTCTTGCAACTCGGACAGTTCAGTTCGTCGTCTTCGTTACCTCCCCGTCTTGCGTTGTTGCGACTTCTATAAATAGATAAACGTGTGTTATGGGATAACAGCATTTTTTAGCAAAAAAACCGTCTTCAATTTGGTGCTAATGGGACTAGGAAGTAGGTACACACACAGGTTCGAACAAAAAAACAATTTTTCAAATCGGTCCACAGTTGAAGATATAGGTAGTACATGTGGTAACAAACATACAAAAAAAATGTAAATAGGTACAGTTAAATTATAATCTACCTCGCGAGGTTGTAAACTGTCGAAAGATTGTGAACTTGAACACAATGCTTACGGTTTAACTATTATTTTTTGGTAGATTGTAATCGATCGGTGCGAAATTCTTAAATTCAAATATGTCGAACTTTAAATTATCGACAGTTCCACTTTGATCGATCACATTCTACCGAAAATAATACGTTAATTAAATTCTAAGCAGATAATACGGTTCACTTCACTATCTTTCGACAGTTTACAATCTCGCAAGATAGATTATAATCTAACAGTATTTATGTCGCAGGCAAATTCTATAATTCGCTCGTATACAAACGGCGTCGGCAGTTTAGAAAGATAAACACGTGATAAAAAATGCCGAAGGCAAATTGTCATCGCATCAACGTCGACTTGGTTTGTGTATTAGGGTGACCATGATAATAGAAACAGGGTTTTTAATCATTTTATTTAGGTGTTAAGGTTAATAATAGATTATTATTAAATTATTGACTACGAAAATAAATTCGTCGGTTAAATAAGCATGAAATTGAAACCATAACCAAACAAAACCTGCACTAAATGGCACACTGTGAGAACATATTCTCCTTAATCTTAGGATACTTACACATACATAATAAACTTACCAAGAATTACCTATTAATTAAACAAGATATTCAGTGGTAATAACAAATATACTTCAAATAAATACATTACATAAATTCAACAATGTTTCTTTGTTTCACTTATTCTGCTAAGCTTAAACAAGCATAAAACCATCAGCAAAACAATTGATTAACAAAAAATCAAAATACAAAGCATTTTATTGCAATTTTCAGTTCCACTTTACCAGTTTCCATGGACACCCTAGCGTTTTTACGTGCTGGATAACCTCGAATGTTTTTGTTTTTTTTCCACGGTGTTTTCGGAGCCCCCTTTGTAATTAGTTTAATTTCAATAGTTTCCTATAATACTAGCCCTTAAAATCTATTCGAAACAGCCGATATTAGACATATTTTAAATATATTTTTTCTTCCACACTTTCACTGTTGACCGCCATATTGGTTTTGGTGACTAGTAGCGCCACGCGCGGTTCAATTTGGTACTAATTCGAACGATATGCCGAGGCAACTTGTAATCGGCTGTAATATCGTAGCTCGGCATATTAGAAAATGAACGACATCTTACATACGGCGTACGGCATTTCATATAACGAATTTGTCTTTGTAAACTGCCGACGCCGTTTGTATACGGGCGAATTATAGAATTTGCCTGCGACATTTACAATTTTACGGTGATATACCTACCTACCTACTTAAGCGTGAAAATTTCAACTGTTCAGCTATCGAGGTTCTTGAGATACCACCAGCTTGTTTTTATGGTATGTAGTGAACGCTGCCTCTGACAGAGTGGTCACAGGTTCAATCCCGCACACAAACATTTGTGTATATAAACTTGTGTGTTGGTCTGAGTGCTCCATCATCATCAGCCTATTCCACTGCTGGACATAGGCCTCTCCAGGTATTCGCCACTTTGGATTGGCGATCGCAGGGCGTAGCTCCTCTCTCCGGTGACGCTGCTACCCGTCATCGGCCTGTAGTATTTAGCTTCAATCCACCACCACTCGGTTGCCAGAGCCTCTTCGTTATTCAGCAGGATGCACCACGTGCAGGTGAGGGTGGCTTGGAGCAGATAGATGATAGGTCGCTCCCATACATCCCATTCATGTAATTCAAAAAATATAACAAAAAGTATCTAGTACCTAAGTTTATCAGTTGTCTAGTACCCATAGTACAAGTTTCGGCTAAGATTTTGGGACTAGATGGCGCTGTGTGGCAAATCCTGGATCATTCTTTTTTATATAGAGTCCCCGTCAGCGCGAGAACTATCAAACCCAGACGGACAGGAATAGGTGAAGTAAGAAATAGATAGGGTACCTACCTTGGTATGGACCTGTCACGAGGGCCGGTGGGGGCTCTCGGTAGTGGGACCAAACTGAAAATGTAAATATTAGCGTTAGACTTAGAAGTTAATAAAGGTCAGTTAATTACCTCTCTACTGTAAAACGAGTGTAAAAACGTTTGTGTTTATTCCGTTGAAACCTTACGTGTAGACGCGTAAAAGGCAATTGAGAAACCCTGCTCTAGGATAATGTTAAACAATTGATAAATATGTACTTACACCGATCTTGGACGTTCAACAAATTCAAAATTATCCTCGAAACTACCTCGGTGGGTCGGCTCCTGGGTAGGTCCAGGAGTCGTATTATGTCTTCGTCCAACCAATACTCCTTGAGCTATATCTTTTTGACCGTCATGCGGGCTCATAGTCCTTCGTCCAACCAATATTCCTTGAGCTATGTCCTTTGGACCGTCATGCGGGCTCATAGTCCTTCGTCCAACTAATACTCCTTGAGCTACGTTCATGTCACCATCAAATCCCGCGCGATTATTTGTATTCTGCGCTACGCTATCTGTACGCGAAATTGTTGACAGTTGCGGGTAGATGCTTGTCGGTGTAGTATGTTGTTCAAGAGGTGGAGCTGACGGGTTAAGTGTGGCATTCGTAAGCGCAGACCCCGCACAAGTATATGGCGACGGATTCCTTTCAATATGAGCACTGAAATAAAAGCAAATAGGGTACAGTACCTACCACGTTTGTAGGTAGCATCGGCAAACATCGTCTGCGAAGAAGAAAGCTAAAATCGATTATATACCCCTTTCGCACCTGAGATTTTTTTTGCCTCCTTTTGGCTATATTTGTTAAAAATAATAATACCTAGGGCCTTCAGATTAGGGGGAAAATAGTGAAAAAAATCCATCCTATGTAGTATTTTAGAAAAGCATACCGCACGATCGTGAGTTCCAGGTCTTACTTCTCCCTACGCACGATCGTGAGTTCGGTTAATTTTATTAGTGTTTTATTATGTTTTTCTCATTATTATACTTTATTATCGGCTAGGTTAAAATAAAGTTTTGTAATAAAACAATAAATTTACCAAAATCAAACAAATTCAGTCATATTACACCATTTCACCATAAAATTAGCCTTTTTCTACTTATTTGGTCATATTTATTGCCAGTCTTTACTTATTTTGTAATTATTTGGAGTATTTTTTAAAGTTAACTTTAAATTAACAAACAAAGAAACATTTCTTTCAGTCCTTATCAATATAGGTCTCTTAAAATATAGTACGAAGTTATGAGAGAGTTCTAAAAAACGACTAAATGTTTCGAAAAAAGCTAGGTTGCGCTTCGTTTCGCTAATTTTCGCACGCGATTTGCAGCTCTCTAAACTACAAACTACAAACTACAACCCTTCCATGAGGGTTTTCTGAAAAAAGAAATCCACCGGATGCCACCTCATGGGCACATATCCATCCATTCAGGTCGCAGGCATAGCGTAAGTGGTCCATGTCAAAACATGGCACTGACATTTACATAGCAACTCACCAATCACATGATAGCTGGACCGCAGGATTACCCATGGAAGTATTAAGTACTACGGGATTACCTAATGCTATCTATCGGATAATTAATTTTGAAACACCTTCATCTATCGAAAATGGGCAAAGGCAAATAAATGTGCCCATCATAACTCTTTCCCTGAAACGGAGTTTTTGCAGGTTTGTATGTACCTACGATCGAGATGCCTCGATTGGCCAAACCTTTACCTTCTGAACCAAAGGTCGTCAGTTAGATCCCCGCGCAGTACAAACATTTATGTGCATGAACACGTCCGTTTGAGTGATTTAGGTATTTGCTTAGTATGATAAAGATAGGTAGAAAAATAATATTCTTTATTGTACCTAAACCACATAATTGTCTTAAATTTAGGTACAGTCAGTAGAAATGTATTATACAATATAGGCGGCCCTAGCGCTGTAAGCAATAATACGTATTAATTTACAAAAAAAGTATTTAAATTTATCGTCTACTCCATTCAAGCGGTTCATCTTCCCTCACAGCGGGTGCAGCACAAAATTCCTCGCCAGCTTGATCAATGTCGATATCTGAGCATTCTCCTTTTGTGAGAATATTAAGAACTTGCTAATCATTCAATAAGACACCTGAAAAATAAAATAACACTTACATTTACTCCATGAGTCAAGGTAAATATACGCAACTCATTTTCGTGAGTAGGAACAAATAAGCCCGAGAGCTCACGTTAGTGAGTTCCATATTTCGACACGAGCCAGGTCGACGTAAATGTAAAATATTTTTAATTACCTTATATTATTCGATTATTATGTTAAAAAAGATTAAATAGAAACAATTATTTAATAAAAATAAACATTAAAACCATAAAAGTAATACAAATACTTACGGCGCTTACTACGGGGACCAAGACACACCTTCGTTTTGGGCACACCGGCGAACACACGGACCTGTGAATGCCGCGAAACTGCTTCTGCCTCGTTTTTTGATAAACACACTATCATGTGGACCCGGGCGCGCGTGGCGAAACAGAATAAACGCGCCTTCAGATTTTTTTAAAATTTGAACTCACGATCGTATAAGTCAGGTGCGAAAGGGATACGAATACTAACACAGTTGAAACATAGACTATATTGCGTTGCGTTAAGATTTAATGTCAATTAAAATTGTATCTCATGCTATCTCGCTCATAGCAACTGTCAAGATGACGGGCGCCAAACATGGCACGGAATATTAAACACGGAAATATGAAACACGGAATTGTGTTTAATATTCCGTGAAACATGGCATGGTGCGCACGTAATAACTAATAGCAAAAGACAAAATCTCGCGCGAATTCGCGTAACATTACGGTTGGCTAAGATTTTTCTCAGCTTCCATAAATTTTACTTCTGCGTAAACGCATCGCTGATTGACATTTTCCAAATATGGAACTCCAATGCCTTTTTGGGCTGTTCTTGGTATCGCGTTGTGCTAACCTAACGACAGTCGCAGCAGTTTCTAAAGACCATGTATTCTTGTAATTTTTGTGTGCATTAAAGCGTCTAAATAGGTATTTATGTCCTGTGCGGTGATGATAAGGCCTCCCTAAAACTTATAATAACTCCTCCCGGCTAACTCTGACACAGGTGCCTTGGCACTTACTAGAGGAAGTCAACAACAAATTTGTCAAAACAGCCTTTTAACTGAATAAAGATTATTTTACATATTTATTTTATATTATTAATAACTACAATGGTGACCACCATTAAAAATTTAAAAAATATATATTGTAGGAATGAATGTGGATTTTCATATGACATATAGTTAATTCCCAAAACGAATGTCAAAGTTACGTGCGAAAAAATTTCGAATCAGACTCGATTTTCTTATCAGAGACGATTGTAAATAGCTCCGCTGTACTTCCCCGTCCCTTGCTTTCGGTTTATAAATACCAATATTCTTTTCTCGCGTAGGTATGCTATTACGGGGGATTCCCCGATAAATATTACATCGCTTGCAACTTTGCCATCTTCTGCGTGACAAATTGGAGACAATAGAGTTAGAGATATGAATTTGCTGGACATATATCAATACGTTTCCCAACCTTTTCACCGTCGTCAGTGGCAGAAACACAAACCGTGCATTGCCAAAAAACCACAAAAAAAAATTGTAATAATTGCTGAGACGAATATTGGTCGTGAACATACTGACAAAGTTTCGGTCATAGAATCATGTTACAGTTCACAATCTTTCAACAGTTTAGTTTACAATCTCGTCAAATAGATTATTATCTAACGATGTTTATAATTTTACGGTGACATAATATTTTTGCTTCTGTACTAATGTTAGTTACACTTACGGAGGGGGAGGCTGCGGAGGTGCATTATTCAGTTGTTCGTTTTGTCTAATCAGTTGTTCCTTTTTTTGTGCCATTATTCTTTCGACTTCCTTCCGAGCTTCTTGTCTGCAAGAAAATATAATATTAAGGCGCAGCGCAGATGGCAGACTATCCGTGACTAGGGTAACCAGGCCATAAAATGAAAGCCGGACTGCGCACTGTATAAGGCCGGACATTTTGCCATAAAAGCCGGACATATTTTTTATTGCCAAACATAATGTTTTTACAGCTGGGCTGTTGAAAAAAGTATTTATACGTGATGTAAAGTGAGAATGAGATCGTAGATGGAGTGTGTGCCAGACGCGCCGCGCGCGCCAACAGCTTGCTTTCTTGTCCGCTCGGACGCTCGTCCGCCCATCGTCGTACGAATCGCCACTCTGACAAAAGCCGGACAGGCCAAACACGTACATATTTGTCCGGACGCGACCGCAAAAAGCCAAACATGTCTGGCTAAAGCCGGACATCTGGCAAGCCTATCCGTGACGCACTTTTTTGCGGAGGGGGGAGTACAACCCCCCTTTACCTGTAACGGCTGTAACTTAAGCAACATACCTAGCCGCCAACTCCGCAGCGGCGCTGTCTCGCTGCTGAGCTTTCGCCATCAGCATCAATTCTGCGAGCTTCTGTTCGTACAGCTCCTTCTGTTGTTGTAGCAATCTGTCCACCTCTGCTTTGCTTAAATTCGACCTGTTAATAAAAAAAAAAGTATTGAAGTACAATCTCGCAGACCCCCGCCATTATCATAATAAAATGTTCTGTGAGGATCACAATTATGGGCAGCGCAGACGACAGACTATCCGTGACGTACTTTTTAGTCTGTGAATTCTGTGATGCAATTACCTATATGCAGTAACGCACACGACGCGCATAAATCTGTCGCGGATATTTCACAGACTCAATGCACATCTTTGATCATTCTGTCGGCAGAGCTGTAGGACCTAAATGCTCTTTTTAAATGTCTCAGACGCAGACTCTATCGCACAAAAAGTCTCGTCTGCGCAGCCCCTTACATTGTGGTCACCATTACATTACCCAAAAATAAACAAAAGATATACTAACCTCTTCTCTGAGCTTGAAGAATTTGATTGTTCCGCACCCATTTTTATTTAGTTATTATTTTAACAAAACTAATTACAGCTATTGCTTTCAATCACTGTCTACTTTAACAAATAATACCTATGATAAATTATAAGATACACAATAGAAAACACTAGAACTAAATACATAAATAGTTAAATATCTATGTCTATAACTTTGTTTTAAAGTCCGTGCTTAATCACTTAACTTGAAATCACTTTTACTACACAATTAGAAAAACTAATCATCGTACGACTAGCGTTAGACGTACAAATTTAATGATACAAAATCATAGCAAAACTAATAGCAAATATATTGCGAAGGTGGGTATATCAACACACCACCAACCAATATGTACACCAACAAAGTACTCTGTGATGTACACGTTACCCAAAGTACAAAACTGCTGTGGAAATACTTCGTTCCGTCTGCAATGCTCCTACTCCTACTGATAGTAGTTGATTACACGACACGAGACTTGTAAAAAACCAAGATCAGATGACAACAAAACAAAGTATTGTAAACTTTATTGCCCAGACTTAAGAGCTACGAGCACTGGAAAGTACGTTAAGTAAATCAATGATGCACATTTTGTGCGCTTATCGATATCGACATTAGGATCATGCATTATGACGGTTCTATTCAGTTTGCTTATACACGGTCCTAATATTTTTATTTAAGTATTTATGTATTGGCCACGATGTTTACTCGTTACCCAGTACTTTTAATTCGTTACATTGGTACATAGCAATATAACAATAGCGTTTTAATTGGCTAGTGGCCTGTCAATGACCTGTCAGTCACTATTTTCTTAACGCGAATGAACTATACAAATTATTTTATTTATTTATCACACGAAGGAGTGTCAGTATTTAAATTCTGAATGATTTATTATGCTCTATACCTACGCTTAGGCTGCAACTCTAGTGGAGTTGTGTGTGCATTATTATCAAACTAGCTGTGCTCGCGACTTCGTCCGCGTGGAATAGTTATTTTTCCCCCGTTTTTTTTTTACATTTTCCATTATTTCTTCGCTCCTAATAGTTGCAACGTGATGTTATATAGCCTAAAGCCTTCCTCGATAAATGGTCTCTTCAACACAAAAATAATTTTTCAATTCGGACCAGTAGTTCCTGAGATTAGCGTGTTCAAAGAAACAAACAACAAACTCTTCAGCTTTATGATATTAGTTAAGAAGTTAAGATTAAGATAACTGCAATGACGAACATTATTAAGAAATGTAAAATACTTAAAAAAAGAACAGAACATAAAGTCCCCCTTTTAACCTATACGTTTTTATTTTGATGTACCCAGTGTTACTCACAAACAGTAAATATCGTACGTATCACGCATCTAACGACACCTTTGAAGACTGCAGAGCATGACAAACAACTCGAAAAACATAACCCTCCTATTCCTCAAAAGTTCGAATTTTACTTTAATATACCTATTTCTCTAAAATTTAATAATTTATTTTTAATAGCGGTGAATGTACGTACATCTCTACACAAACATGGCGGATTCTCCGGAAAGCACCAGCCATAGACTACAAGTAAGATTCGTAATTTCATGATACTTTTTTTTATAAAAATATGAGCCCTCTACGACCTTTGTCTATGTTTTCTTGTGTAGGTTGTATGGTGATTAAGTTTCGTTCATCCATGGAAGTATTAATTACTACGTACAAAACTTCCATGCGTTCATCATCATCAGCCTTTAACAGTCCACTGTTGGACATAGACTCAGCCTATGTTCGGATAATTTGGATAAATTAAGATTTTTAATTTTCCATAATATGTACTGAATTTTATTAAAAATACATAAAGCTACATGCTGGGGTCAAGGCATCAGAAGCTTCCCGAAAGTGTAACCAAGGCATTAAAATTTTAATTTCATTGTTTCTTTGCATTCGCACATTAAAATCTTTATGACATGACATGACATTGACATTGACATTTTTGCTTTGATTTCCGATCTGATTTCATTTTCAAGGTTAAAAAGTTTCGCCTCAGTCTCAGTAGTATCCACAATGCCGCATCTAAGAATTGAAACAAATTTGCCGAAGAGCAAAATACCCACGGAATTCGTGTTGAAAGCCAGTGCAGTTATCGCCAAGTCTCTCGGGAAACCTGAATCGGTAATATTTCTTATCTCCTAATTTTAAGTGATACTTCCTACCCTGGAAGTAGGAATAAGGACTTCTAGGGGTCATGTATTTTTTAATATTGACAATAAATTATGAGAAGGCGATAGCTTTATCATTTATTTAAGAAACGCCGGTTTGTATATTCCTCATCCTTTGTAATAATAATATGTTACGGACCCCAAGAATCAAGAATCATTTATTTGCTAAATGTGGTACAAATGATCTTAATTTACGTACACATATCAGAACACACATTTACCAATTACTATTGGTATGCAAATATAGGTACATATTTATATATAGGTATTTTAGAAAGGGCCCAAAAACAGCATCAAAATGCTGTGTTAGCATTCTCATTAGAGTACCAGCTATATAGTTGAGTTGTAGAGTTGATACTAGCACTATCCTGATAATCGAAATTACAGTTAAGTATCACTTTAATAAGATAGTACATAGTTCCCATGTTATGTAACAGGTTTTGAAATAAATCACTATTCCCATGTTATGTAACAGGTTTTGAAATAATATTTTTAGGAATATCTGCTAATGTGTTGTGCCACCATTTTTCAAAAGTTGTCCAAGAATGGAAGTCATTGTTGTATATTGGTGATTTATAAGTGCTTGACTCAAGAAAAAATATTTTATGCAAAATATTTTCATGGCTTCAATGAAGAACCTCGAATTCATGAAGATGCTGAATTTCATTCTAATAATTTCAAAAAGTCTCTCTTACAATCTTTGCATCCCCACTTGTAGGGTTCTTTTTCAAAAATGCTTTCCTAGCACTCCCCTACATTTTAAAACAAACCTTTGCGCAAAGTTTCAAGTTTCTAATTCTTGTACTCTAGGCTCTGCATTGAATCATTGATGTCAGTCCAATCTAATAGACTTTATTTTTTTATTTCAGTACTGTGCAGTATCAATAGTACCAGATGTTGATATGTGCTTTGGTGGCAGTAGAGACCCTTGTGCCATTGGTACTTTGATGTCAATTGGGGCTCTCGGAGTTGACCAGAACAAAAAACATGCTAAAGTTTTGTTTGAACTTGTGAAACAAGAATTGGGTGTACCTGCTGATAGGTAACTTGAACTGACTTAAGAAATTACCTTTGCAAATGATTAATGAAAAAAAATTTAATTTTAAAGAACCCCCAACAATATCATTGCCTATATCTTAGAAAAGGCTGAACCAATTTTGATCAAACATACTAAAAGACCTTTCAAACAAAGAACTAAATTAAAATCACTCCATCCATTCAGGAGTTACAATGACACAGACAGACATAAACATCAAACCTATAACACCTTTTATTTCTTACACTTTTTAACCTGTATGTAATACTTACAATACATTACAAATTATGGTGAATAAATAAATATGAATAATCAGTTTTATCTGACAAGGGTTGATTTGATCCAACAAGACCCTGAACCTTATATTACCAAAGTTGTTGATTAGGCTTCTCCAAATAGACCATTTTACAAAGTGGATTATGTATTATGTATTTACAAAATAAGGATCATTTTCATCAAGTTTTCTATTATCACTTACTGTTATTGTTTTTTTCAGGATGTACATTACATTCCAAAATGAACCTACAAGCAATGTTGGATTTAACAATACCACATTCCATGATATATTTGGATAAAGATACTGTTTCTCTACAAATGTAGGTATACTTATTATATGCAACTCATACCTACATACTTTATAATTTTGTGAAATTCATATTTTAAAATTGTTTAGTATTGTTGGCTATATGTTATTTTTTCTTTAATTTTAAGAACAAATCAAAATAAACATTTATATTATAACTAAGTTTTAATTTATTATCATCATCAGCTTATTGCAGTCCACTGCTGGACATAGGTCCCTCCAGTAGTTCGCCATTTTGACCAAACGTCTGGAAGTTTTTACCCAAAATCGCCACACTGGGCAGGCGGGTTGACGATCGCAGGGCATAGCTCTTCGCTTCGGTGACGCTTATGTCGGTCATATGGTATTTAGCTGCGCCTTTCATCGCGATACTTAAACCACCTCCAACCGGTTGCTAGATCCTTGTTTGTTGTTCGGCAGAATAGCCAGGCCAGGTGAGGGTGGTTCGGAGCGATGGGATGAGATGAGTTGATAGGTCCGCCCCATGAAAGTAATAAGTACTTGGTCCGTCCATATTGCGTTCGTATATCAGAAATAAAGGCATTTCCGTCGTACGTTCTCTTTTCTATTTTTGCTTGCTACAAGCACGTATTGTTTCATAGCATTGTAGGTGTATTTTTTTTCATAATCTATATTGATTAATTACCATATATAGCTAATTGACTATTATACCATGTATAATTAATTAATTTCCCCTATTCAATACATAAAAAAACTGTTTTCCTATTTACAACAACGGCTAATTTACAAGCCATCCAGATTGCCGAAAATTAAAACGGAGCGGAGCCGTAAACTTAAAAAAGAAGAAGTTGTCACAGATGTCAATGTCAAATATTGTGTTTTTGTCTAGGTTTTTGTGCTTGGCTGGTTTAATTGCTGTACGATTTCATTATAAAATGTTATAAATTATTCTATTTCTATTACCTGTTACTGTTTAATCATTTGTCCAGTAACGAAATAAGTTGCAGATAATTGTATTTACGTGTGAGAAACAAAGCGTTCAGTAACCATGGAGGTGGACAGAAGTGTGGAGGACACTCCGGCCTCTCAGAGACTGACCAATGAGGACTTCAGGAAACTGCTGATGACGCCGAGGGCCACGCCGGCCGGGGGCGCCCACCCCGCCGGCTCCGTCCGGGAGGCAATGGCTAATGCTGGGTAAATGTTTAATAACTCTATATTAAAACTAGCTGTGCCAGCGACTTCGTCCGCATGAAAAAGAGTTTCATCCCCTATTTTGTCCCTTTGGGGGAAGAATTGATCAAAATCCTTTCTTAGCCGATGCCTACGTCATAACATTTACTTTCATGCTAAATTTTAGCCCGATCCATACAGTGGTTTGGGATGTGCATTGATAGATCACTATGTCACTCAGTCAGTCACCTTTGAGTTATATTATATTTTAAACAAAAGCAATTATACATAATGTTTAGTCTTTTATTAAATGTTCAAAATATTTTTCAGGTCTATGCCACCCCCAGCCGAGAACAAAAGTGAACTCCGTCGTAAAAAGAAGTCGTATTATGCAGCTCTTAAAAAGCAGGAGGACAACAAGTTAGCAGAGTTAGCAGAGAAGTACCGGGACAGGGCAAGGGAGAGGAGGGATGGCCTCAACGAAATAGGCCCTTCAGACCCTACGAGTAACACCAGCAGTGCTTACAGGTCATTGTCAAATTTAAATCCCTAAATATAACCAAGACATACCACGCTGGGCGCCACATCGCCATCTAGCCCCAAACTAAGGCGAAGCTTGTACTATGGGTACTAGACAACTGATAAACTTACTTAGATAGTTTTTTTTTGTAAATAAATACATATTAAACACCCAGACCAATACAAACAGACAAGTTCATGAACACAAATGTTTGTACTGTGTGGGAATCTAACCCACAACCCTTAGTTCAGAAGGCAGAGGTCACCACCGAAGGAGCCTGTGACAATAAATAATAATAATAATAAATAACCCAAGACATGCCACGCTGGGCCACACAGCGCCACCTAGCCCCAAACTAAGCCGAACTGATAAACTTACTTAGATACATTTTTTTTGTAAATAAATACATATTATACATAGAAAACACCCAGACCAATACAAACAGATATGTTCATGAACACAAATGTTTGTACTGTGCGGGAATCAAACCCACGACCCTTGGCTCAGAAGGCAGAGGTCACTACCAAATGAGCCACTGAGCCTGTCCAATGGCCAAGTAACTGGTCAGTTACCTGTCAGTTGCCACTGCTATGCCGGCCCAACCCTAACCCCCGGCTGCTGATGCAGCACTTGCCCCAGATGCTCTGGAGGCCCTACCCACTTGGCTGCGGTATTCTATAGGGTGAAGACTTTCCTTCCCCTGACGGGCGGCCCAATTCGAGCGAAGATTCGCTATGCCCTACCTCTCTACGATAGGCCTACCCTATTTCATCCAGTAAGGTGGGGAAGACGACCATTTACCATAATGTTTTCTGGGTTTAAAATAGAACCCCTCTCAAATATTTTTTTGCATAGTATTGTTGTTATTTTTTCTAAACTGGGAATGGGTATAGCTTACCCTAAGTGTTGCGGAGGTCTGATGGCAGTCACTCTGTGTAAAAGCTTAGCCCTCGCCAAATCTCTCAGTTTGGGAAGCCGACCCTGAGACAATTGGGAAAAAGACTAGGATGATGAGTATTGTTGTTATTTTTGTATTTTATTGTTCATTATATTTAATTTACAGAGCTGTTGCTCCAGACCTCAAGTCTGGAATGGATGCCAAAGAAAGAAGACGTCAGCTCATTCAGGTTGGTTTCGAAGCTTATTTTATTTTATTTTATTTTATTACAAAATCCACAGCTCTTAAACTAAAAATTACAGAGTCTTAATTTTATCTTACAGCTAATAACGGATTTTAATTTTATTAATTTAAAACAATGACATATGGAACAACGGATTGAGTGAGGTTGATGCACACATATACACAAGATATTAAAGTAAATAGCTAAAGGAAATTATAATAATAATAAGAAATAAATATGCATAAATATACCTACATAAAAATACATATGTATAATATATTAATATATATTTTATTAATACCATACCTATATGATTTATTTACTTATAATGAAAGAATGCTGACAATTTCTTTTCTAAAAGATTGCAATGACGAAGAGAATAAATCAACTGAGCCAAACTTATCATTAAATGTTTTCTGCATACGACATATGACAGAATTCTGAGCATACTTAGTGCGTACAAATTTGTAGCTAAAAAGTTTTGTATGCCTGGTTCGGGCAGATGGAGCACCAATTTGTAACACTCTAGTCACTAGGTCTACGCTGTCTATATCATTATTACATATCTTGTACAGGAAAATCATATCAAGAAGACAGCGTCTATTCTCAAGCGTTAGTTGGTGGTGGAAGTTACACGAATCTACATAGTCTGTGTGTGCGCGGTAATCACGATAATTTAGATGTTTGAGGAATTTACGTTGTATTTTCTCTATATTTTGGTTGTATATATTATACTGTGGACTCCAGATGTTACAACAATACTCAAGGATACTTCTTACATATGTGTAATAAAGTATTTTTAGACAGTGTATGTCTGTAAAAGATCTGCTCACTCGCAAAATGAATCCTAGATTTTTATACGCTTTAGAGACTATATGGTCTATGTGATCTGAAAACGTTAATTTAGAGTCCATTAAAACACCCAAGTCACGAACTTGTTTTGTCTCCTGAAGATCTGAACTGTTGATACTATATTTAAACTTTAGCGGTTTCCTTTTACGAGTGAAAGACATGTAAGAGCTTTTTCGGCGTTGAGACATCGTGGACATCGGACGTGTTTTTGGTTGCTGTTCCGGAGGTGACTAGTTGGGGTCGGACATCTCCCCGATTGACGTTGGAGCCCTAAAGCCTGCCGTGGAGCCCTGGCAGTTCGCGGAGGAGTCGTGAGTTGAACATCTTTTGTCGATCCTCGGCGGTTTGAACCGGCGCCTTCTGCATTCGTGTTGCGCGCTCTGTGCCACTGAGCCACGGAACGTACTCGCGCCCGCGTGAAATTAGTCATCACTTGGTACGTGCGTCTTTGCCGCGACCAAAACGACAGGCGTTAATAGGAACACTGCATAGATAAAAATCAACTTGGGAAAAATGTTCTGTGTCGCATGCAACTCATCAATTGATAAACATAACTGCTTAAGATGCAATGCATGCAGGACTTACTATTGTTTGGTATGCTTAAATGTGAATGCGGAGAACACTCGTGAGATAACGGGAGAACAGCTCTCGGGGCTAAGTTGCCCTGGTTGTGTCAATGTAAATGCCTCTGCGCGACGACGGGACGAAAACTCGCCAGCGCGTGTGGCTACTACAAAGACGACATTCACTAGGCCTGAGACTATAACCCCTTTGACGGTCAAGGCGGACCCTCTTGGGGCCTCACAACGGGGAACCACAGCCGTTGTGACGGCTGACCTTGCGACTGCTTCAAATCAGCAAGCAACAGATCTTAAGAAGCTTATTAAAGAGTCGTTTTTGGAGCTTTTTGCTGATGATCTCACCAGCATCAAAAGGCAACTCACGGAGTATCAGGAATCTCTCAATTTCTTCAATAACGCTATGGAGACTTTAAAGAAAGAGAACAGCGACATAAGGAAGGCTCAGAGCGTTATCACCACAGATCTGAAGGCATGCAAAGAAGAGAATGTCATCTTAAAGCAGCATGTAAAGGCATGTGAGTTGCGTATTAGAAAGCTGGAAGAGGATAACTCACGGCAGCAACAATGGACTCGCCTCCAGAATGTAGAAATCGTTGGAGTGCCGGAATGTAAAGAGGAAGTCACTTTAGAAGTAGTATCCAAAATTATGAATGGCATAGGAGTCCCCATTGTACCAAACGATGTCGAGTTTGCTCATCGAGTTCAGCCCCGTCGAGCTGCAAGTGCCAAGAAAGGCCGCGCTATCGTGGTCCGACTTAAGGACCGCGCTTTGCGGGATAAGATTGTTGCTGCCGCTCGTAAAAGACGCAATATATCAGTCAATGAGATGGGTTTCGTTGGGGAAAATGGTTATATCTATGTGAATGAACACCTCACCATTGACAATAAAGTGTTGCTTGCATCATGTAAGTTAAAAGCCAAAGAACTGAATTATAAATATGTCTGGACAAAAAACTGCCGAATCTTCATGCGCAGGAACGACACTTCTCCGCCGGTACCGATCTCTTCCAGCCTGGATCTCGAAAAGATTGCCTAATTGATTTTTTGTATGTAGATTTTTTCTCGAGTTTATGCACAACCTTGTTATTGTTTCTAGTTTTGTTACAAATTAATGCACACATCTTATATTTATTGAGCATATCGTATATATTATATTTTATATTACAATTTTTTTATACTTTATTTATTTTAGCTGTTACATGTTATTCTTATATTATCTACTATCCTCGTAAATGCTGGCCCTATAGGTATCAATGTTGCCTTTTAATGACTTTAAAAAACCTTTATCTGGATAACTTGAATTTAATACTAATAATTTTTGGACTCTTTAGGGAGTTTTTGCCTGAAGTGTGGTTCATCCAAAGTTCTGGTGTCCGCTAATCCGCTTCCCGTTTGGGTCAATTTAGGAAACTATCATTTATCCGGGTTGGATCTCTGTGATCTGAAAGACACTCAATTCATAATACAGTAGGTACATATTATGCTTAGTACAAGGGAGGTTTTGCCCTTGTACTAAGCATATATGTATTTTGAGGTTTGGTTGGCGTACAAAAATATTGGACTATTGGACACTTATAATTGGACAAACAAAAATTATTATTTTGTCAATACATTAGATGCCTGTGAGGGCCCTGATGTATGGGAGTTTGTAAAATATGTATGTGTATGTACGGTATTTCAATTGTCTTTTTTAAGTTTTCTATCTGTATTACCTATTTTTTTTATAGATATTTTGGTACAGATAAAGATCTTTTATGTTTTTTTATAATAAACTAAATTTAGACATTTTAAGGTTACTTTCTTTTTTTGGAAAATATTTTCCTCTGACAAAAAGAAAAGCATCCTTAAAATACCGAAGCGAAGGCGGTATTATACTTAAAAACCTTACTCTTGAATCACTCTATGTATTAAAAAAAACTGCATCAAAATCCGTTGGGTAGTTTCAAAGATCTATGCATCGCACTTTTGTTTTATACTATGTGTGATTTTGTTTTTGCAGGAATCAAAATATCTTGGTGGTGACATGGAGCATACTCACTTGGTGAAAGGTCTTGATTATGCTTTACTGCAAAAGGTAACTATGAAATAAAAAAAAATATCACTATGACATGTTATTTATTAAACATAGAAAATAAGATTTATATACCAGCCGTTTTCTTCGTGTTAATAGGTTCGATCAGAGATTCAAACCCGGGAACAAGAGCAGGAAGACGAAATGGAGAGACTGGTTTCCGCACCGATAGTGGAGCCTGTCAAGGAGAAGAAGAAGGAAGAAGTGGTTGTCGTGGTGAGTAACTAACCTCTCGTCTGCAAGAGACACTTAATACTTTGTGTATTTTGCGTCGGAGAGGGTAAAAGGGCAAACCTGAAATTGAAGTAGATTTTTTTTTATAGTAGCTTAACATAATAGCTTCGCTATGCCTGATGGAAAGCGAAAGAAAATCCCAAGTCGCTGTGACAACGGGCAAGTAACTGGTCAGTTACCTGTCAGTTGCCACCGCCATGCCGGCCCAACCCTAACCCCCCACGAGCTCCGGAAACCCTACTCACTGGCAGAAACACGACCCAGAGATCATTTCGCTACGGTATTCTATAGGGTGAAGGTCCTTCCCAAACCGGGATAGAATATTTGTAATAAGCGTTATTATTACACTTGTGCACAATTATTACATCAATGTGTGTGTTGCATTTGTTACAGCAAGAAGAGGAAATGCAGTTCAAAACAACAATGGGGAAAAACATTTACAATATGATGTTGGAACAGAGGTAAGTTCAATAGAAATAGTGTTCATGTACTAGTTGACATTCAGTCATCATAGAATGGCACACTTTATAAAATTTATGAGAATTTAAAAAAGTACCCAAGTAAGTTTATCAGTTGTACCCATAGTTTAATGTTCGGGTTAGTTTGAGTCTAGATGGCGCTGTGTGGCCCAATGTGGCATGTCTTGCGCCATTTTTAATTTCAAGTTGTGGGCAATTTTTCATTATGTACCTTTACCTCGTAAGGCCTCTTGATTGATATACATATAATAAAATCTTATACTAGAGTAACTCTTATAATAGATAATGAACTCTTTAGTTCATTGATCCCCGTTATAACCCCAAATTAGCGTTAACCCCCAGTTGACGGTGATTAGTGGAATAAGCCCCGGACACCCTCCACGTGGTATTTTACAGAAACAAGAAGGTGACACGCAACGAGCTGTTCGCGCCGGGCCGTATGGCGTACGTGGTCGAGTTGGACGAGGAGGGGGCCATAGACAGCGACATACCGACCACTCTGACGCGCAGCAAGGCCGATGTGCCAGAACTAGATGAACGCAGCTCCGCCTCCAGCGCTAACGACGTCGTACTGGACAAACTGGCGCAGATCTTCTCGTATCTCCGCCACGGTCGCCATAGGAAGCTCAAGAAGACCAAGGTAATGTACTGAAGGTGTGTTGTGACATACCGACCACTCTGACGCGCAGCAAGGCCGATGTGCCAGAACTAGATGAACGCAGCTCCGCCTCTAGCGCCAATGACGTCGTACTGGACAAACTGGCGCAGATCTTCTCGTATCTCCGCCACGGTCGCCATAGGAAGCTCAAGAAGACCAAGGTAATGTACTGAAGGTGTGTTGTGCCCTAGACAGCGACATACCGACTATTCAGACGCGCAGTAAGTCGGATCTGCAGGAACTAGATGGACACAGCTCGGCCTCGAGTGCCAACGACGTTGTACTGGACAAACTGGCGCAGATCTTCTCGTATCTCCGCCACGGTCGCCATAGGAAGCTCAAGAAGACCAAGGTAATGTACTGAAGGTGTATAGACCGCTGTCTAACAATGTAGCGACATTCCAACCTTTTGGACGCGTAGCGAAGCCAGATACTATATAGCCAGAACTGGACGAGCGAAGCTTTGCCTCTATCGCTAACGACTTTGTACTGGACAAACTGGCGCAGATCTTCTCGTATCTCCGCCACGGTCGCCATAGGAAGCTCAAGATTACCAAGGTAATGTACTGAAGGTGTATAGACCGCTGTCTAACAATGTAGCGACATTCCGACCTTTTGGACGCGTAGCGAAGCCAGACTGGACGAGCGAAGCTTTGCCTCTATCGCTAACGACTTTGTACTGGATAAACTGGCGCAGATCTTCTCGTATCTTTGCCACGGTCGCCTTAGGAAGCTCAAGAAGACCAAGGTAATGTACGAATATGTATGAAGGTGTATTATGACATAGACAGCGACGTACCGACCATTCAGACGCGCAGCAAAGCGGAAGTGCCCGAACTAAATGATGATGATGATGTATGTTCGATGTTGTTGTATGTTTGTTACCATACAACAACATCTTCAACATATCTCCGATCATTGTGATCCGATTTGAAAAAATACTTTTTTGTTTTGTTTTCTTCTTAGTTAGTCCCGGGTGGCTAGGGCGGTATAACCATCATAATTGAAGGCGTAGCTAAATACCTCAGGCCGATGACGGGCAGCAGCGTCATCGGAGCGAGAAGCTGAATCCTGCGATCGCCAACCCGCCTGCCCAGCGTGGCGATTATGGGCATATCCTCCAGATGTTTGCCCTGAGTGGCGAGCTACTGGAGAGGCTTATGTCCAACAGTGGCTGGTGATGATGATGATGATAGTTAGTCCCATTGTCGCCATGTCAAAGCCGGTTCTTGTTTATTGCTCAAAAATGCTGTTATTTCCTATTCCTATCAGGACAAGGCGACTGAGAAGGGTCGCGCCGACGACTCCATATACGGCGAGATCGGGGAGTACGTGGCGGGAGACAGGCGCGGTGACCGGCGCGAGGACCGCCCGCGTACCGGCTACTTCGACAAGCCGCTGGATGCTGATAAGGAGGAGGGTACGTACAATACTAAAATAAAATGAAAAAAAAAAAAAAAATAAATAAATAACCCAAGACATGCCACGCTGGGACACTTCGATGTGTAGCCTGCTGAAAAGAAGTGCCGCAACAAACTCAACAGTTAGCCTTTTTTTTAAATATAAAAAGAAATACAACATAATATTTTTTTTTTTATTTTTTTTATTTTTTTTTTTTTTAGTTGCTCCACCGACAAGAGCAAAGCTCTTAAATTTAGTAGTAGTATATTTTAATGTCATAAACCTAGTACAATATTAGACGAATGCAGGCGAGCAGCTCATTATGTCCATGTTACGTTATCGTCCAGGTAATCTCGTATTTTGTAATATCCTTTTTTCATTAAACATGACTTAATATGGGACTTAAACCTATGTAATGGTAATTCAACAATATTCTGTAGTATTTTGTTAAAAAAGTGCAGCGTCACCGGAGCGGGATGCTATGCCCTGCGATCGCCAATCCGTCTGACCTGCGGGGCAATATATCCTTCAAATGTTTTCCCTAAGTGGCGAACAACTGGCCTATGTCCAGCAGTGGACTGCTATTTGATGATGATGATGAATCATCTCAAGCAAAAAAAAACATTTGTATATTATATTACTTGCTGATACAGAACCCTAAATGGGCGAATCTGATTAGCACTTGGCCCCTTTTTGTTTTTTACAGTTTTTTTTTAAATAAATTTTAATTTTTTTTTTATCTTTCAGGCCCCGGTCCCCTGCCCCGTCGGCAGCTGCCGGCCACCGCGGAGGAGCGCGACAAGCGCTCGGCCGCGCTGCTGTCGCGGCTGGCGGCGGAGCCCGAGGGCTACGCCGAGTGCTACCCCGGCCTCCGCGAGATGGACGACGCCATCGACGACTCGGATGACGAGGTCGACTACACCAAGATGGACGCCGGCAACAAGAAGGGGCCTATAGGTGATAGTAGTAACAATATTTCAATCATTTATTGCTTTATCAATACTTATAATACACACAATACAAATACTTATAAATAAATATGTGGACTACTGTAGAGAGTACAATTCTGTACATGAAATATTTTTTCATAACTACCAGTCCACCAGGGGGTGATTAGTGACCGACACTGATGCCAAAAATGAAATCAGTAAAATTTTTGTCTGTCTGTCTGTATGTTCGCAAAGAAACAAAAACTACTTGACGGATTTTAACAAAACTTGGTACAATAATTTTTCATACTCCTGGGCTGGTTATATGTAGTACCTATACTTTTCATCACGCTACAATCAATAGGAGCAGAGCCAGTGAAGGGAAGTGTTGAAGAAACGAGTAGAAATTTTTATCTGTATGTTTGATCGCGCATCACGCGACAACTACTGCATGGAATTGAATACGGTTTTCACCAATGTATTTGTAGAGGTCTATTTAAAATTTAGGTATCATTTTATGGAAGCCCGTTATTTTTGAAACCCGATATACACGCGTGGGACGCAGCTTGCACAGCTAGTAGTTAAAAAATATATCCATGTGTTAGGTCGCTGGGACTTCGACACGCAGGAAGAGTACTCGGCGTACATGAGCAGCAAGGAGGCGCTGCCGAAAGCGGCCTTCCAGTACGGCGTGAAGACGCAGGACGGCCGCAAGACGAGGAAGACCAAAGACAAGAGCGAGAAGGCAGAACTTGACAGGGAGTGGCAGCAGGTAAATGTCACTTTGTCAAGTAAATGTATGATGATGCAAACGTCTACAGAACATAGGCCTCTCCAGTTGTTCGCCACTTAGGGCAAACATCTGGAGGATATACCCATAATCGCCACGCTGGGCAGGCGGGCTGGCGATCGCAGTGCGTAGCTTCTCGCTCCAGTGACGCTGCTGCCCGTAATTGGTCTGTGGTATTTAGCTACACATTCAATTATGACGGTTATACCGCCACCAGTCGGTTGCCAGCGCCTCGTTTGTTGTTCGGCAGGATGCATCACGGGCAGGTGAGGTTAGCTTGGAGAGAAAAGATGATAGGCCGCTCCCTTGCATACCATAGACTGTCAGTAACATTATCATTTGAAGAAATTTGCCTTATTCACCACGCTTGGCAGGCGGGTTGGTGAACGCAGTAGGATTTATGAACCCAGGTAAACGATGCTGTCCGTTTCCTGATATTCCCTTAGTCGTCTTCTACGACACCCACGGGATGTGATGGGATGGTCCTGTTGTAAATCCAGAAACCTCACACACCAAGGAAATATGTCTATCAAAAATTGATAAAAATATATATTGTAAAATAGATAAAAATATGCTGTGATGTGAACAATGAAGCCAAAATTTAAAATTAGGTGATATATGGACGAGATACAGTCGTTTAAACCAAATACCATGTCTCTCTCTTACGCCTCAGACATTTTTGAAAGTATAGCGCGCGGCACTGGTTATGTCATGTTGTCAACCCAACTTGTGTTCTAATTGAAAAAAAAACCGAAGTAAAGATCAGACCAGGCCAGGCCAGGATCAAAAGTTAGGTACTGAACGTATAGTCAAAGAGAATGTAATTTTTGTTTCTTTTTTTCTCAGATTCAAAATATTATTCAGAAGAGGAAAGCCCCAAATAAGCCTGGAAGCGACGAGCCTGGATTTAAAACACCTAAGTTTTAGCATTTCAATTGGTCTGTGTACGTACAGTCAACGCCACATTATGGTAATACTAATATGTTTAACACATGCAACATTGGTTCTTATGCAATTAACTTACGAACTTGTTCAGATGTGCCTAGTTTGGTGTGTTGCTGAGCTGTTGAAAATTTTAATGAATTTCGTGAAAGTTTCTGAATCCATGAGACAGTCCAAAAGATGTAAGTGTGATGGAAAAGTTGTATATGTAAGAAAATAAGTTTAAATAGATATACTGTTGGCATTGACAGTACATAAGCAAGTTATGTAAGTATGATAAGTCATTTGAATTGCAAATATGGCATTGTTTTAAAATGTGAATAAAGTTTATTCATAAATATTTAGTGTACCTACTAGTTGCATAATTATATTCAAGAATGCTATTACTTTATGTAAATAGTCTTAATATGTCTGTAATAAATAAGGTTTTGAAAAAAAATGTGTTTTTTTTTGTGTGTAGCCTATGTCAAATTGGAAGAATGTAGCCTTCTATTGGTGAAAGAATTTTTTAAATCGGCCCAGTACTTTTTGAGCCTATTCATTACAAACATACAAAAATAGGTACAAATCTTTCCTCTTTATAATATTAGTGTAGATGTCGCGTATATAATAAGTCCCGTTTTTCCACACAACCAAAGCGTCAAGCTGTAAGTACATAATGTACTACTTAATAAGTGTCACGCTTGAGTTCAGTTAATTAAGTTTTAATTGTAATGGAACGCGAAAGTTTAAAATCTTAAGTAATCAAGCTGCCGAAATGTGATTGCTTCCTAATTTTATGTTGGGCTTTGGCAAACTATGACGTCATGAAATTTGCTAGTTAGTTGTATGAATGTTAATCGGTCTTAATCACATTGGAAATGTGTAAGTAAATTTCATTAAACAACCATGTGTTTTCCGATATACTAAACAGTGTCCTCTGTTGCTTGATTGGTAATTCGGAATGAGGATGTGTACTGTCAAGTGAATTGATATAGGTACTTTGTAGCTGTCAAAACATGATTACTTTATATAATTTTGTAAGGAAAAGGTTTACAAAGACGTGACGTCACGATATTTGCTAGCCAAATAACTGAATATTATTCGGATTTAATGAAATTAAAAACAGTTACATCATTAAGCAACTAAGGTCTTCAGATATTAGGTACCTACCTATATGATGTCTTTTTTACCAGAATGGTATTTAGGAATTTATTGCGTCTGGCCTGTTGTCAACATCTCTGTTGTGATGAACCTACATTGCCTAGGTAGGTACCTATATCATGTGCCACTTAACATTAATATTCATTAACGAGTATCTTGAACCTAATGACCCGCTTTCTATTAGAATTCACGATGACCAATCTTCACGCATTTTGACAACAGCAATTTGGGGAATGTTTAATTAAAACCGGTCAAGTCAACTTTCAAAGCGGCCAGTGTCAACAGAGCGGTCGTCTTCTCGATCGACTATGCAACCGAGGAAAACGATTATCGAAGGTACATCGATCAGACTGCGACCTTCAGATTTCACTGCACCAAGTGACAAAAGTGTGGCATTCCGTCACGTCGACGTGACGCGGCGGCGGAGTGAAATGCGGCCGAATTCGCGACAATTCGTTTGACACAATGCCGGTTCATCGGCACCGCGGCAGGGCGCGGAGTGCGACGCGCAGGTGGCGCAGGTACGCCCCCCCCCCCCCCCGCCCGCACCGCACCGCACCCCCACCGCACCCGCGCCCGCGCACCGCCGCCATCTTGAATTCCGCTCACTCAGGCCCGCGCCCGTCTCGCGGCCGCCACGTACCGCCGCACCGGACGACGACCGATTCAGTGTTTTCAAGTGGTTCAGTGACATGTTGTGATCGTGCAGTGACGAAATGGAGTCCACTCCCATCTGCCGGTGCCGCGTGCTGTACCTCGGCTCGGCCGTGCCGCAGCAGAGCAAGGACGGCCTGCAGGGCATCCAGGAGCCGCTGCGCGAGCTGTACCCGGACAAGGGCGCCGCCGGCGGCGGCATCGACTCGTGGCTCTCCGTCTGGTCCAACGGGATCCTGCTCGAGAACGTGGACGAGGGCGGGTCGCGCGTGGCGCGCTTCTTCCCGATCTCGAGCCTGCACTACTGCGCGGCCGTGCGGCGCGTGACGGTGGAGGGCGCGCCGCGCTTCCTGCCGCTGGACTCGCCCTTCGCCCGCGCGCCCGCGCCGCGCCGGCCGCCGCTGTTCGCCGCCGTGCTGCGCCGCACGCAGGGCATCAAGGTGCTCGAGTGCCACGCCTTCGTGTGCCGCCGCGAGGCCGCCGCCAACGCGCTCGTGCGCTGCTGCTTCCACGCGTACGCGGACAGCTCGTACGCCAAGCGCCTCGAGGCCGAGCGCGCGCCCTCGCAGCTGCCGCCGGAGCCCGAGGAGGAGCTCGAGGCGTTCGACGGCGACGAGAACCACAAGGTGTGGGTCGGCGAGCTGGAGCGCGACGACGCGAGCGACGACGCGCCGCACCCGGCGAGGGCGCCGCGGCCGAGACAGATCGCGCGGCCGGCCTCCGTGCCGCCGCCGCCGCCGCCGCCGGAGGAGCCGCGCAAGAAGACCTCCACCGCCAAGAAGACGAAGAAGAAGTCGTCGGCGTCGGCGGACGAGCTGTACGCGACGATGCCGGGCCCGGCGCCGCTGGCCAACGGGCGGTCGCTGGGCCGCGCGCCGCCGGCGTGGGCCGCGCACCCCATGGTGCTGGTGGCGCACCCGGCGGCCACGCTGCCGCACGCGCGCCCCGCCACGCTGGCGCACCGCGGCCGCGTGCCCGCCGCGCTGGCCCCGGGGCCGTTCCCGGGGCCCCCGGGCCGCGGCCGGCTGCAGTACGCCACGGTGGACCCCCGCCGCTCAAAGCCGCCACCCCCGCCGGCGCTGAAGGCGGCCCAGAGCATGAACGGGCTGGAGGCGGTGGAGGACTCCGGCGGCATCTACAGGAAGAAGGGCCACCTGAATGAGCGCGCGTTCTCGTACAGCATCAGGCAGGAGCACAGGAGCCGCTCCCACGGGTCTCTCGCCAATCTAAAGTTCGCCGCTCCACCCGAGGTAAGATTTGTGTCTTTGTTTATCAATTTATTTTCCCAAGTAACTGATATGACACTTACCTACCTAATAGGTATTTACAATTTTTATCCAACTAGGTATCTAAAAAAGAAACAAAAATATAATCTATTAGCATCACTATTTGTATGTCGCACTATGCGTTGAATGGAAACGACGTACCTACCTACTTTGAATAAACGCACTGGGATCGAAGATTCTCCTTACGTGACAAACTTGCTTTGGTGTAATCGCCGGCGCACAATTATCGTGTTATTATCGGCCCGAGATGCTGTTACACAATGTAGCGGCTGTGTACATAAAGAGATCGGGAGGCTCAGAAAATATGTTTATGACGAAACTACTTTCATTCACACTGGCCTTTGCTCTCTCTTGAAACTGGAAAACGTAAAAAACTGGACGTAACGAAACGATTACGTAGAAATGACGAAATTGCTTCCACTTTTGCCTAATTTAATAGCAGGGTCTTAGGTTGCGGATAGCCTTTGCAGTATGCAAAGTTCTCCTATTGTTTTACATAGATCTCTGTCAGTTATAGATCAGTATTAATAGGTATAATAATATACATATCTGCTTATTAAACATCGGAATTCGCTGTATTCAAGGACTCGTCTTCTCACTCATCATGACTACCGTTAATCCGTCATCCGTCTGCATAATTATTTTGAAATTGATTGATTATTATTTAATTAAATACCTACCTTTATCTCGACTATGACTTATACGACCGCAATTTTCCGATCAATTAATTAATTGAAAATCAAATTGGAAATCGATTTGTTTATCAAAGAAATCTGTCTTATTGGTTGGAACAATTAAGTCCGGAGTTCCTTCATCATTTGATTCATCAGACTTAATAGTTACCTATTGCCATAAAATGATAATCTCATTGTAATTAGGTACATTAATAAATAAATATCAGAAAACATCACATGCCTTCATTAATCCGATCCAAAGTTGAGAGCTTAAGCACTTGTGTTATGGGATATCAGAACAACGAAGGTACCACAAATATGTACTTAAAAACAAACCTAAACACCCAGACACGGAACAAACACAAATGTTCATCACACGAACGTTTATACCGGGTGCGGATCGAACCCACGACCCCTGGTTCAGATGGCAATACGAATTGATCCAGTCAAATTGTAAGATTGTAAGTCCACGATATAGCGCGTCCCGTAACATAACACCTTTAAAAAAGTTCGAAAGTTACACGTAACATTACCCAAAGAAGTAAAGACGCGAATAGCGTAACAGCCACTTTGTCTTCCCGAATCGCCAAGTAGGTACCTTCGTGCCCAAAGCGGGCGAGCGAGCGGTAGGTAGCAATGTATAAAATGCTGTTATTCGAGAAATGTATTAGTGGACAGTGGTCATCGTGATCGCGGCACATCTGTCCGCGACCACAGCCGTGCGGTCAGACCAGTTAGAAATGTTGTACCTGCGTAGCTGCGGCACGGCGTCTGCTTTTATAGAATTGCTATTAATCCACTTGGGCCTACGAGTTGACTAAGCGAGAACGCTAGTTTCTTTCATTTAAAGTTGCTTTGTAAACAAATTCTTGGGCAGAAATGTTCTTTATTGGAGACCTTTTGATGAGAATTGCGGCGACGTGTGCTGACGATATAATAAAAGTTTGTAGCAGGATGAGGCTGGATTGGGCTGGATGCATGGATGGACATGATTGGGCTTGCGGCCAGCCGTTGTGGAAGTCTTTGGGAGAGGCTTATGTCCTGCAGTGGACCACTATGGATGAATGTGCTGATGAATCTAGTACCTACTACTAAGTAGGTGGCAGTTTCCTTTTATAAAGACCAACTAGGTATGTCAGTTTCTTCGAGAAAATAAATATAGTTGTTTACTTGTATGTGCAATGTAAATACATATTTACATTTGATAACTTTGTTTGACGCCACAAAAACCTTATAAATTTTACGAGTATTCTATGAGTTAATCTGATTTATTAGCAATACATGTTAGTATGAAGTTCCATTCAGTAGTTTTCGAGTAACAAACATTCATCCAAGCAGCCTTTAGCCTTTTATCTATTTGAAAAGTTTCAGGATAGGTATATCTTTTTACAGATCTTTGAAAAATTTCGTAACACTTATTCACCGATTTCAGAAACTGAAGAGATTCTGTGTTACATGAAGTAACTATAATTTCTTTAAGGAGGCAGTTCTCAATTCGTCTGAATGTATAATATATATTTTTTATCTCCATTCTGTTCATTCATACTTCTTAACTTTCATAAAATCATTGACGACATAATGAAAGACGACGCAATTGCATGACGATAGCATGTCATTCATCCATTAATGGAACGTTACTTTGTGTCACTACAATGTTTGGTAAATCAAACTGATTTACGTGTATCTTGTCCAGTTGTGATGGAATTATGGTCTCATAAGTAATCAATAACGTGGGTTATCCAATTAGTTTAAAAGCATGCACTAAAGTCACTGAAAAAAAATCGATTTCCTAGCCATTAACATAATGCTTGTATGTGTGTGTACTTATACGAAATGTGTGTAAGTAGACATAATTAGCTTAATTCAATGTAGTAAAACTACACTACTAAAACATGCTTCTACTATGTAGTATATTTATCGTGGGTTGAAATCTCATACAAGAACATCCTTACATGATATTGTACTATCATACAAAATTAAAGTGTATTTACCTACCCTTTGAAAAGAATATTCAAGGAAAGGATGGTCTCTACTTTTGTTAATGGCATTATAATAAATTGGTAATCTAAAACCAGAATAGTAAGCACTTACTCGATTGAAAATCTATTTGTGGGGTTATTAAGCGATCACTTGTGTGGTTATTACAAAGAATAACGAATACAGTTACGTTTTCCATTTCAAAGTTGATTGTTTTGTTATTATGCTTGTGGACATCAAATGATTAACAACGAATCGACCTTCGACCAAACTCATAATTTTCGCATCGAAACGATAACGTCCTAGCGTTTAAAAAACATTTGTAAATCTGTACATAAACCAAAAATCGTTTATTTCTGCAAATAGATTCACTGGTAATACTTTTGTACGTCTTTTACCCTACCACAAGACATCAACGCGTTCACATTAAAAAGACTTCAACGCGTCATCATAATATTAGTTCGCCTTGGTTCGCCTACATTGTACCTGCTATATGTCTGTATAACTTTTTCCTGTAAATGTTTAGTTTTGTGGAATAAAGAAGCAGGGCGTCACATTTATACCTTCTACATATACCATCTGTGTAACTTTTTTTTTGTAATGTGACATGCAATAAACATTTGAATTTGGCTAGGCATATAATATGAGCTTTTTTATATTATTGAAAATGTCTGATGTTAGATTCTGCAATGCCGGGGGCAAAGCTAGGCCGCTACCTACTACGAGGAAAGAACTTACTTTAGACCATCTTAACTTAATATTATAAAGCTGAAGAGTTTGTTTGTTTGAACGCGCTAATCTCAGGAACTACTGGTCCGAATTGAAAAAATCTTTTTGTGTTGAATAGACCATTTATCGAGGAAGGCTTTAGGCTATATAACATCACGCTGCAACTATTAGGAGCGAAGAAATAATGGAAAATGTAAAAAAAAAACGGGGAAAAAATAATTATTCCACGCGGACGAAGTCGCGAGCACAGCTAGTCAAAAATAAAAGACACGTATTTTTCCTTTTTTTATTCCAATAAACAATAGCAAAGATACAAGGCATCAAAAGTTTTTTCTTTCCTCATGGTAAGCCGCTCCCTACCATGAGGAAAGAACTTACTTTAGACCACGTTTGAAGAGGGACAAGTCGTAGCGTTCAGGAAACACCGCGGCTGGGAGCTCATTCCAGAGTTAGTATGTATGTGGAAAAAACGATCGTTGGAAAGTTTTCGATGGAAAAGTTTCTAGATAGGTCAGAGCTATTGATATATTGTACTTATTTAACTTTTAGTTTGTTGCCCAATCAATAAACATATACGAGTAAGCTAATCTAATCTATGGACCTTTTGCAGTAAAATGTTGAGTTATCCTTGACACTTAAACACATTACTCAATAGTTCTCTGTATGTGATGTAGACCCTCTTATTATTCGAAGTTAAGCGAACCTTTCTATGTGATCGTTATATGTAGCTTATTGAATTTAAGCAAACAAACAAAATTGTACATGGACTTAATGTAAATGAGTGTTTTAAAAAATAAGATCAATAAATTGTTTCTAGAATGCATTGCAATGTTGTTGTGTGCATACAATGCACAAACTGTTTGTAAACAAGAATGTTCTTAAGCTGATACGTTTCTTCCTTCGTCGCTCGTTTATGGTAATTACGAACGATCTAGCTCATCTTTTCATATCAAAAAAAGGCTTCATATCAACCTGATTAAAATTAGCTACAATCGCAAACATTGATAAATTATAGAGTTTAATAAATCATTAAGCACGGCGTAGTAAAAATACTTTTTCAGTCCAACTTTGACCTCTATTATATTTGTGGAATCGATTCTACTCTCGATCCCGAATAAAGTGATTTCACGATTTGCGCTTTTCATTAATCGTTATATAGATGTATATAAAAAGGTGCACCCTCAACTATTTCATAATTGCTCAAATGCCGTAGGGCCCAACAACCCGAGCTCGCTTTCCTAGAACGCCACTGGTTAGAATATCGGAATGCAGTACGTTCCCTCACATTTTTCCCCGTTGATTTATTAACGGCTGGCCTTACCTATCATTAAACGTTTTTGCTCACTGACGCAATCTCGATGAGTTCATGCATATGTATTATTAAAAAATACTTATATTTCTTATAAACTCACGCTTCTTTGGATTGTATGACTCATTACGCGTTTTATTCAAAATGAAGAATGATTTATGTTGTAAACAACGTCAATGATGAAAGTTAATAAATAAATAAATAACCCAAGACGTGCCACGCTGGGCCACACAGCGCCATCTAGTTCCAAACTAAGCCGAAGCTTGTACTATGGGTACTAGACAACTGATAAACATACTTAGATACATTTTTTTTGTAAATAAATACATATTATATATAGAAAACACCCAGACCACTACAAACAGACATGTTCATGCACACAAATGTTAGTAATGTGTGGGGTTCGAACCCACGACCCTTGGCTCAGAAGGCAGAGGTCACTACCAATTGAGCCACGGAGCTAGTTAATAAATAAATATTAGACAATATCACAGACGCATTGCTCCGATCTGAAAGTGAATAGCTTGAGCACTTGTGTAATGGGTATCAGAACAACGATGTTACCACAAATATGTACATACTTAAATACAATAACATAAACACCCAGCTACACGGAACAAGCACAAATGTTCATAATACGTATGTATGTCGCGCGTGGGGAACGAACACCCTTGCTACAAAAGGTAGGGTGACGCACCGAACCAGACCAGCTATATTGACGATTTGTGCAAGATGGCTGGCAAATGCTAGATGCGAGAAGCCCATGGTCGGGCAAAGTGGCGAATTGGGAAGGCCTATTACTATCAGTGGACTGCGAGAGACTGATGCTTTTATTTAATTTCATATACTTCAGCCTTAATTTAAAGTAGGTATATGTCACCGGAAAATAGCAAGAATCGTAAGTTGATCAATTTCCTAGGTAGTTGATTAACTTTCGGAATATAACAAACGGAAGTTGAAATGTATTATTTAACGCAATGGATTTCAGTTAGTTGATCAATTACGGTAGCCTGACAGTCATTTAATAATTACGATTTTGACACAAGTAAAATCATCCTCAAATGGGCCAATCGTTGCTCAATGTACTATTTAACGGTGCACTATTACCCGTAACTTAATACACTGTTCCCTGATTGGTTGCCGGGATAACGCCACATGAGCCATTGAACCAATCAACGTTCACCTCACCTTCGTCGGATGATTTTACGGCAAGACCCCGTAAAATGATCAATTTACTAAAATACATACGTTAAATAATACATTTCAACTGCCGTTTATTATTTTCCGGAAGTTAATCAACTACCTAGGAAATTGATCAACTTACGATTCTTGCTATTTTCCGGTGACATATATATATATATATATATGTTACATTTTTTCCTTTTCGTACACGAGAATTAACAAGCCAACTCATTATAAAACGTAAGCCGTTAATGAAACAATAACCGGCTTGTTTAGACAGACATTCAGTATTCGGTTTTTGCGACCAAATCACTCCCAAGACACAGTAACACTGGACTAGTTTACTTGCGCGTGCGACCCTACTATTGTCGTCTTTACAATACGTTTACTTTCAACAGGTACGGGGCACTTTGAACCTTATGTCCTGGTTATAGGGTGCAGGGGAGTAGAGGATGCGTTGGCGCAGTCGGTCTCACGCGGTTCGGTCACCCAGCAAACGGTCAATGCTTCTAGCAAAGGAAGTTTACCCGGCAACGCTTTACGCGTGTAGTCGGAAACGCTTTGATACATAGTTATTATCTGAAAATTGAGTCGGTATGGGAAACATGCGAAACAAGTTCTCTTTAGCGTAGTGTGTGTGTGTTGCTAATTGTAAGTAGAGATCTCGTTCAATTTATGGCAACTTCTTATTTGCGTTTATATGCTTGGACTACCTATTTACACGTACACTCTTCAAAATTATAATTTGGTATCTCCTTTAGCTCTTCAAGAGTATTGTAGACAAAATAGAAAAGTCTTGGGTTATAAATATCACTAAGTAGGTAGTAAAAGGAAAGATATTAATTCGCGACTGGGTTCGGTTGTGTGAAAAGGTAGATAAGGCTTTTAAAAAACATTCAGCCACATACATGGTCGTTAGCAGGCAACTGACAGGAAACAACAACGGTACCTACATGTTACTAAAAATATTGACTTGGGTTCCCTTTTTGACATGTGGGTGTGAAAACCTTTCACCGTGCTGATGAAACAGCGCCTTTTAGTAATTTAAGCACACCATATAATTGACTGAAAAGTAGGCATTTTATATGTAAATTTTTTATATGGTCCATTTCAGGCGATCTCTGGGTGGAAGACAGATAGGAAGGGATGATGCTGTTCAACTGATTAAGAATTTGTTTTGCTGTCATTCTAGTGAATGGCTACTATTAATTAATAGGTTTGGAATGTTCCTTCGGAAATTAGACGGTTGAGTTCTTTGAATGAAGGAAACTGACTTGTGTTCGAGAGAGATCGAATTGTCAAAGTTTAAGACAAAGAGCCCTCGGGATAGTTTCCGAATCTGAACGGAAACAATATTATGAGTAGCCTCGCTGGTGTCTTCTTCATTTTGTGTTTAATAACACCTTTATGTTTACTTGTTTTAATATTTCTTTGGTATTTTTTATTAGTCATTACGGTATTATATCAACAAAGTTTATCAGTAACTTCTCCGTTAAAGATTTTTTTGCTAACTATATCCTCCTAGAACACGCTTTGTAAAAGGTTATAAGGTCTTTATGCATTCAATTATGAACTACCTATATCTCACGGAATGTTATTATGTGACAAGCAATATAAAGCGGACATGTTTCTCTTGCCTTTGTCACCATGCCCGAAAGGTTTCGATTTGGACTAACAATAGAAGGAGCGGCCTTCGTATTCGTATGTCGAAGTAGTACAGACTATTGAAGTAGGTACATGAAGAAGTATCTACAATACGAATTGAGAACTTTTGCCTTTTTCGTGGTCGGTTATAATAGTCGAGATAGTTTGGTGATTGTGAGTGTGATATTCTTTTATGATTCATATTTTTCAATGTACTAAACTAAGATAAATTGAGACGAACGTTGCCTTATAAAAATCGAATACATATTTGGGACATCTTTAGGTCGAATTTTGAGAGGCTACACTAAAACATAGTGAAGTTCCGCCTGATAAGAATTTTTATATCTAGACACCGATCTACAATTTTAGCGGCCATATTCCGCCATTAGGGGTTTTACAAGTTGATCCTCTTGATTTACGAACGCGATGAGACGATATTAAAAGCGAAAACAAAGAGCACTGAAGGCGTTTAATCGTTGCACGGAACGGGCCAAGGGCACGATCCGCTCGGCACAATGCACGGTCGTGTGCAAACGAAACGTGACGACGAAAATTAGTCATTGCCGGCTGTCTTGTACGCGTGACGACCGGTACTTAGCAACATTATAGGCACTGAAATTGCATTTTTTCTTTTTTTTTAATGCTGCTTTGAAACCGCTTAAATATGCTCAGGTTTAAGATCAAGGAGTCTCACAACGGATATAATTTGCCCGGATTCTAAAAAGAAATTCACAATTTGTTGGAGCGTTATTGGATAAAGAGTGATGAAATGGTATTTCCTTACTTATTTGGACGTTATGTTGTTTACATAAATATAATGGAATGTTTGCTTTATTTATATTATAGGATCGAGAAGTAAAAGCGGCTTTTATTTAATTAAGTAATTATAATAATGTATCTACATGACATCTTCTAACCAATAATAAATAAATAATACGAGTAGATAGTATAGCTTGAAAATAGATAATACAGGAGGTTACTGCATGGCATATTCAGAAAATATTAAAATGTTGATTGCCACCAGTATATAAATGTTATAAAATCATTACTTTTTAGAGGTTAAATTTATGATAAATTGATTGATTGTTTAAGATTATGTAATACTTTTAATTTATAAATACAGCTAGCCTATTTTAAAACGTATTGCGGCTTAAATTACTGTATCTATGAAGAAACAAACAAATAGGCACGAATAATATCAAGTTGACACTTTCACACTTGGATTTCCCATCACAAACGGTGAACGGTCTTGCATGAATGTTGTAGTAACTCAACTCATAGTAAATTGACACCTCGGTAATATTGCACATTTGATTCATGCGATGCAACACTACAATGTTTGTTCCACGAACCGTGACTTTGAAAGCGAATTCGTTATTAATTATCTTTGCTCTGGAAAACATTGGTAAACTGCTATGTAGGGTAGTTTAGCCGGTTTTCGTCCAATTAGTGGAGTTGCCAGGTTAAACATTAAAAAAAAATATGTTCTACTGGGCCAAATCTAACAAACTATATTTTTATTAAACGCTAATATAGTCTATTTTATGTTTACAACAAGGGACAATTAATTATAGTCATCGTTTTTTTTATAAAAAATATTTTAGTGAAAAGTACCGATTTCGTCAGTTTTCGTCCAAAAATATTAGTTTTCGACCTATGTTACGTTACTTTTCGTCCGCTGTTAATAAAGAGGATTATAATGCAATGAATTAAAAATCAGTGATATAATAGTATTTTTAATCAACTTAATAAAATGCAACTATAATGTGTTTTATAATAACATATACAAAATGTATTTTTATAACAGCATTTGGCTGATAAAAACATTAATTATCTTTAAAATCTGTTAAGATTTGTTTGCAAAATCAGAATTAATATGACTTATGTCATTCCTATCCAATCAACAATTAAAACAAAACGGAATTTACACGTATACAAAATTTTAAGGTGTTTGTACAATCTCTTAGAAAAAGCCACCTGACCTGACTAAGCTGCCCGCAGCAAGTCGAGAAGTCGTTGCCTCCAAGCCGGCTGTTCTTTCGGAAATAGAAGACTTCTACGGCTGGTTATACGCTTCGCATGCATCTCGACCTGATCACGAAAATGAAGTTACTTGAGCCACATTAACACGCCATTTCACCGAAGACTTGCCAGAAGTCAGTACTGACGAAATCGAGATCGCTCTTGGGCAGCTTAAAAATAGAAAAGCCCCATGGAGAGGACCACGTTACAACAGAGCTGATGAGGGCTGGAGGTAGAGCCGTATTGAGGGAGCTCCAAAAGCTTTTCAACGCTGTCCTCCTGGAAGGGAGAACTCCGGAGGCGTGTACTAGGGGTGTGGTTGTCCTGTTCTTCAAAAAGTGAGACAAAACCCTATTGAAGAACTATAGACCCATTTCCGTTTTAAGCCACGTCTATAAGCTGTTTTCAAGAGTGGTCACGAACCGTATTGCGCGAAGACTCGACGAATTCCAACCGACGGAACAGGCTGGGTTTCGGAGCGGATATGGCACCACAGACCACATCCACACAGTGCGGCAGATTATACAGAAGACCGAAGAGTATAATCAACCTCTGTGTCTAGCATTCGTGGACTATGAGAAGGCCTTTGACTCGATTGAAACCTGGTCTGTTCTGGAGTCCCTGCAGCGATGTCAAGTAGGATGGCGATACATCCATGTGATGAGATGTGTCTATGAAGCCGCCACCATGTCTGTCCAAGTACAGAACCAGCAAACAAGGCTTATAACCGTTGCATCGAGGAGTGAGACAAGGGGATGTCATTTCCCCAAAGTTGATCACTAATGCAATGGAGGATATGTTCAACACGCTGAACTGGAAAGGACGATGGCATCAACGTAAATGGCGAATACATTTGCGATTTACAGATGACATCGTCATAATGGCAGAATCGCTGCAGGACCTACAACAGATGCTGAATGAACTGGCTCACTCCTCTGTGCGCATCGGCCTACGGATGAACTTGTATAAAACCAAGGTCATGTTCAATGAAGATGTTCTACCGGAACCGAATGCAGTGCACGGCCTTGACAGACATTGCAGTTGGGTGGAAACAGTTTTGAGGACGAGACAAATAGGAGAATTCAGCTAGGCTGGGCAGCGTTTGGGAAACTTCGTCGAGTCTTCACATCGTCGATCCCACAGTGCCTAAAGACGAAAGTCTTCGATCAGTGCGTTCTACCGGTTATGACATACGGAGCCGAAACGTGGACACTCACGGTACGGCTAGTCCACAAGTTGAAGGTCGCTCAGCGAGCTATGGAAAGGGCTATGCTCGGCGTCTCTCTGAGATCGGATCCGAAATGAGGTGATCCGGCAGAGAACCAAAGTTACCGACATAGCTCACCGGATCAGTAAGCTGAAGTGGCAGTGGGCTGGCCACATCATCCGCAGAACCGATAACCGTTGGGGTAAACGAGTTCTGGAGTGGAGACCACGTCTCGGCAAACGTAGTGTAGGACGCCCTCAGGCCAGGTGGATTGACGATTTGCGCAGGGCGGCTGGCAAGTGCTGGATGCGAGAGGCCCGGGACGGCATCTTCTGTGTAAGAATTTGTTTATTTCCTTATTTTTTTCAGCTCCAATGACGTCATCTAAGACAATGCATTTAATAACCAGATATACTAAACGGCAAATGATATAGGCAATAATGATAATATAATACCAGCAGTGATCGAAAAACAAAATAAAAAGTCATGCCTAACCAAGATAATAATCGCTGTTTGTAATGGACGGAAAGTAAAAGTCAAGTCTTAGTTTTCGTCTGTTATATTAAAGTACTTGGACGAAAATTAGAGTAATTTTTATCGATATTTTTGGTTTCCGTCCAAGGTATTAAAATATAAATTTATGCTTGTAACACTGATAAATTCATGGACGTAAATGAAATTCTATATCGAATATCTAACAAAGATCCAGCCATTAAAAAATTGAATTAATTTCTTCGCATTCCTAACTTTAACAGATTTATAAAATTTCACTTATATTTTTGTGTTTTCGTCCATGTGGACGAGAACAGAATATTTTTCGAAATAGGTAATTCCATTTCCGTCCACTTAGATTTTATAAGTAATTCGTTAAATAAGTACGAAAAACACCTCCTAATGCCAACTTTATATCTTTACTTAGTTGTAAATGACCAAAACAAATAAATACATGCGTAAATTAGCAAAAAAACTTACCGTGCAGCTACCTCGCGCCACTAATTTTTTCACATTCAAGATGGCGTGTTCATAGCTCGGAAGCAAGCCGCAGACAGACATAGCTTTTATTCGAGTTCTGAATTGTCAATCTTTTTAAATTTTGGTAGACGTGCAGATATGACGTCAAAGGCCGTAACAAGTCCAATCTTGCGCGGTTGACTATTAATATGATGCTATTCTACGTAAATGTTGTAGGTAATGGACGAAAACCAGAGCTGGACGGGAAACCGGCTAAACTACCCTACTTAAGAATTACGATGATGATTTATTTGTTTAAATTCGCCTTCATTTGTTTACAAGTAACAACTGGCCCCATTTACGATCCTAGTGGTCATTTTTATGATTGTTTTTACACATAATGTTCACCGCTAAATTTGGCACTTTATTTATATGACGCACCATTCGGTTATGGAATTCTCTACCTGCTCATATGTATCCTTTCTACAACCCCGGGTCTTTGATCACGGGGCGTGAAGCGACATCTTTGTAGACCGTCCTAGTGTGAGGGATGGACAGAGCGCTATTATTTATTTGTTTCAATTTTACAACATACTTACAGTAAATTAACTAAAACGTTAATTGTTTAACTGAATTAAGTAGGACTTATACAATATGCTACTTTGTTAATACATACCACATCAACATACATTAGCACAAATAAACTTAGATAAAATTAAGTGTATTTTCTGGAATTCGTTTTTTGCTTTACATCAGTCTGAATGTAGTCATTGTGACTAGCTAATATGAAAAAAAATTAAACAAAATGTTCCAAAACATTTTTTTAAAATTTAATATGGGTTTGCGCTTGACTCCAATTCACCTACTGGTAAGCGATATCACAGTTTATGATGGAGCGCGCTCACCCATCAAAAACCGGTTCAGTCCCGTCTGGAACATCGGAAGATTGCACGTCTCTGGGAACAAGGAGCCCGGCAAAGCGTTGCATAGTTTAGCCGTACGTTAGTACGTTCATAGTTGAAAGTAGAGGCGAAATGCGCTGTACGAGTCTTTGGGACTTGCACCAAATAACGGTGCCTATTCGTCCTATCCCTGTGTAAAGGTAAAAACAAAACCGAATCGAAACAATTTTGTTTCCGTTGCATGTTGTTTGCAAAACCGATATTTACATTCGCCTTGGCCAATAGGATACATTTGGTCTTTTTTGTACAGTCCTCTGTTGTTTTTGAAACGATTAACGAAAATAGAGGAAACTGAGTTAATGTTTAGCATATTTACCATATTGTTTTGCTGCTTATTTTTTGTCTACTAAGTACATATCTTCGTTGGTGGAGGAAATAGAACATTTGAATATAAATTATGTTAAAGATATAAGATATGCAGCAGTTTTGTCTAATTCTTACATACGCGCATCACGCATTGAATCAATGGAATATGACTTAACATCAAAAAGGGAGCCTACAAATTTCTTAAGGACCGGCAACGCACCTGTGACACCTCCGGTCTTGTCTATAGGCTGAAGTAATCACTTACAATCAGGTGACCTTTAGGCTCGTTTGACGACCCCTCTATCATAAAAAGAAAATAATCTATCTATACATATAAAATTAATCCCTAATAGATATCCCTATAAAAATTTACGTGCCGTCCAGGGAAAGGGAATAAGAGGTGGTACGAAGTCTGCCGGGTCAGCTACTAACTTATAAAGGATTCTTAATTCTTTTTTAAAGTCAAGAGTTATGGAGTATTGTGTCTCTACTATGAGTCCTTCAAGCCACTATTATTATGCTTCTATTAATAGATATACATACATCTATACCAAAGGCACTTATGAAGTTTGCGTCACTCCAATCTCCATATATATTTAAGACCTCGATCTATTCCGTCCATTCTTCACTCGGAAACCGCATAATGAGAGTGATTAACAACTTAACAAGCCTTTTGTTTTGTTCAGCTCCACGCTTCAGTTGGTGCATCCAATGTGCACTGTTTGAATGGAGACTGTTAACAGAAGCTGTTACTGAACTTAATCGTAAATGGAACAATGAGATATGATGTTTGGAGAGAGGATGTTAATTTTGATGGTACGATTAACGTGTGTTTTCAAATTTGAAATTCCTATGTACCTACCTTTATTTATACGAGTATGGTGCAAGTTCCAAAGAATCGCACAGCACTCGTAGCTATAGTACGAACGGCCAAGCTATGGTACTCTTTGCCGGGCTCCTTGTGACTTCCTTAGACTTAAAATCTTCCAATATTCAAGGCCAGCAACAGTGAACCAGTTTTTCCTGAGTGAGCGCGCTCCATCGTGAACTGTTACAATATCCTCGAGGAGAAGAAGACTTACCATCAATTCAATTGCAGGCAAGAGCAAATCCATTTCGAATAAAAATAACATTTGGTGGTCCTGCGGGATTTCTTATCTTATCAGTCAATTTCTGGCTTTGCTCTCGCGACACGAGTACCTATAAGATGATGAATGGGATTGTCTCCCAAAACATAAGCCCAACAAATAGTCCTTGTTGTCCCGTTGCTGAGCGAAGGTCTCGCCTAATCAACCAATCAATCAGTCCATAACTGCCCACTGCTGAAGGTAGGCCTATGCCTACCTTAGAGAACGCCAAAGATCCCGATCCTGGACAATCTGCATCCACTCGGCTGACCTGTTCTCAAGTCATCGTCCCACCCTCCCCAAAGCGAACCTCCAATTAAAGAATCGACTTCTTCTTCTTTGGCCTCGCCAAACGGGAAAAGCCCGTTACGCGTCTGCTGAGGCGCCACTTATTCCGCTGGTATGCGTCGTCACATGAAAGCCCCCATAGTCTCATGTCCTTTCGGACGTCATCCACGCAGTTGGGAGCCTTCCTCTCCCTCTCTCCTTTGTAGTAAAGAATGAAATTTACTTCAAGAATCGACTAGTCCTTTTAAAAGCTGTTGCCACTCGGCTGATCCGCGTAATGTCTCGCCAGTTACAAGCGGACAAGTGTATCAATTACGTCGGCCCGCATACTCAGCGGCCGTAGACGTCGCACTTTTGGACCAATTAGCGTAACGGATTGACAACGGTCAGATGTAGCGGGTTCGCTCACCTGTGAACGGAATATGGAACACTTATGGCTTTTAAGGTGGAACAAAACGCACGCACCTTTGAGGTGAAACAAAACGGACACGGCGGCAAGTTTTTTTTAAATTTTATTACTGTGGGTGGCAGACGAGCAAGTGGCCAGTCTGATGTTAAATGGTTACCGCTTATAGCCGGAGGCACAAGTCGCTGCCTACCGTACTATCGATTTAGCTAGTAACATTTTTTCTTTCTCTCTGACCATGTAGTAATTGTCTTTGGTGGATAGTCAAATTAATGAGTTCACTACGCCAATCTGTAAAGGGATGTTTGGGATCTCAAATTCTGGTTCATCCAGGTTTTTTGAACTTTCTCGTTTGCTTTATATCATCAGTCTGTCCATATATTATAAGAAAAAGTGTTTTAAACTACAGATTTAATATTACCAACTTGCTGACCGCCAATAATAAAGTAATACGTTAATTTTCATCATCATCATCAGCCCGTGTCAGTGCACTGCTGGACATAGGCCTCTCCTAATGTTCGCCACATAGGTCGATTTTGGGCTTCTCGCATCCAGCACTTGCCAGCCGTCCTGCGCAAATCGTCACTCCACCTGACCTGAGGGCGTCCTACGCCGTCCTGCGTTGATTTGACATAATAGTTATATATGTATGTAAGTATACTGCATATAGCACTAACTTATTTTAGTTATTTAGTGATAATATTATACGACTAAATGAGTCACGAGTACTTTTTCGAATTTTGGAAAGCGTAACTCGAACTCTTGTCGAAAGCGTACAATAAATAAAGGTAGTAAAACATTTACCCAGCATTATTCAGTGGTATGTTTTCACTGTGTAAGTATACTCAACGGTTGATTTATTTTTGTAGTACTTATACTAAACTCTATGTCAATGCATTAAGGTATTATGTAGGTCTGTACATATTTATTGCTAATCACTTCATTTGCACTGAATTGGTTTACGCTTATTTTATTTAATTACACATATTCATTCCATGCATAATTTTTTTCGTTACTTTTTTATTATAATCGTGATCGTGAATTTAATTGGTGGTTTTTTGCGTAAATAATAATTCATAACAATTAAAGTTAAAAGCAGTAGATACCTAAACGAATTTTGGTGTCGGCTTTCCGTTGACGATTAAAGCGAAAAGGTATTCTTCCTCAACATAACAAAATTTTTAACAAAAAAAAACCTTTCAAATAAAAAAAAGATTGTCCAAATCGGTTTACAATTCTCGGAGATATCTGATAGCATAAAAAAAACCAGTAGAATTGAGAACCTCCTCCTATTTTTAAAATAGGTTCTTTACCATATTGTATTTTATTTCTGACGGACTGGTAACACTGGCAAAAATGTTTTGGCTCAGCGTTTTGTCTCGAATCTGATATCTGCACATTTCACGCCCCCTTCTTCCCACCCAGGTTATACGTGTACTTCCCCGGCCTCTTTTTCGTACGTCCAAGATCAAACCTCACCAATAATTAACTAATCATCCGAAACTCGACGAAACCACTTGAACGGTAGGCCGTGATGATACCAGTAAGTCGTAACGGCACGACAAATAGAAATGAAGATGTCGACACTTTCGATTCCCTTAGCGACCTGTTTACATAACGCAAATTATAGCAATGCGACCTTTTCCTTCGGCTGTAGTCTTCACGGTTTGTTCACTCTTAGGGTTGCCAAAAGCATCTATTTCGTATTAAAAATAAAGTAAAAACCATTTGGAACTTTAACAAGATACAAATTACAATAGATGTATGCTAACAGCAACATTAGTGTTACAACTGTGTCGCAGCTGTTAACGCCCACCTCAGCAGCGTTTAACTTGGTGCAAATGAAACCTATTGCGGCCACGAAACCAACCCATCTGCCAAGCACGATACTAAGATGATCCATCCTCTGATGATGATGAATGACAATAGGCTATTATGGCTAAAAATTGTAATTAGTCCGTCTTTTAGCTTATTAAAAAATAAAGACACGTATTTTTTTATTTGTAAGCTAGACTCAAAATTACAAAGTTATAGCCCGTTGAAATTACGCGTGACGTCACTCAGTGAGGCATTTTTAGGGAGCGAGTGACGTCAAAGACTCCCACGCCAAACTTTTGATGCCTTGTATGTTTTCTATTGTTTATTTGAATGAAAAATGGAAAAAGACGTGTCTTTTATTTTTGAAGAAGCTAAAAGACGGAGTAATTACAATTTTTAGCCATAATAGCCTATTGGTATTGGGAGAGGCCTATATCCAGCAGTGGACTGGAGTACGAAGTACTGAATGATGACGATAATTAAATACATAGTTAAATATACTATCATACTACTCTACGTAGACGAGTTTGTCACTCAACGGCAACCCTATTACCCGCGTGGAATACGATTGAGTAATCACAGAAGTCTTAAAGAATACCCAGCCGGTCGACACAGTTGGTTAGGCGATTTTATGGGACCGTGAAATGCAATATTTGAGCAGCCTTACCCTACATTTACTGTTTCGAAGTCTAAATGTTGCATTTAGTTGTGTCTACGAAGCTTGGTCAATGTTTTGTCCTCAAAACACGCTACTCTTTGAAAATACGGCCGAATTTCAGAACACATTTTTACTATTGTGTTTTGAATACAATTACCTACTTGAAGGACTGCGTAAGGGTTTTTTAAAAATTTTAAAAATAGAACGTGGTTAATAATAGTTTCAAACATTCAGAAATTCTAGATAGAATCGAAAATGTCCGGAAACCACTCGAAAGAGTTCATTAAGAGGTAGTCGGTAATGAAGACTTGTCTGTCTACCTTCTGTCACAGTCTTTCAAAACAGTACAAATAAACCAAGCAAAGAATTCAATAGCATCTTGATCTAATGCTGGGAAAATTCGTTATGGTTATTACGTTATTGAACTTTCATTGTTTATAATTTATGAATGAATACACTATAAGAACCTTTTATTTCATTATCGTTGATCAACTCGTCATAAATTTTATTTAAATGTTAAATAATGTAGATAAAGAAATTGGAAGCGTGACATTCTGTCACTAAAATGAAATGTAATTAATAATCATTTAATTCCTTGTTTGTTACTACAGTAACTTACTTAAATTAAAGTAAAAGGAATTTAATTCCTCAAGGTGTGTTCCACCTTGTGGAAGTCTTATTAATCTACTTATTGAGTACCAACCTACATACCTAATAGATGTACTGTTATGCACAATAAGTGCCTACATATGGGATGGGTGAGCGTAATACAAAGCATATTAGTTTCTACACTCGTAAAATATTAATAAGTTTACAGACAGAAAATTACTAGCAAGGGTTTTTTAGAGAAGTGCCAGCCGCACACAGTTTTGGTAGAATAGAAGTAGCCACAGAGTCAAAAAGTATTCTAGTTTGCTATTGACTGTACTCTCACTAGAAAGATAATTGAAACATCAGAGGCCGGCTTCACACCACTACTGTCTCCAAAACACAACGTGAGAAAAAGTGACGACTTTGTTATAGGCATTCTAAACGACGCGAGAAAGTATAAAAAAAATCGGCCAAGTATGAGTCGGACTCACGCACGAAGGCTTCCGTACCAATATCGAGCAAAACTAGGCAAATTTTGCGTTTTTTTATGGGAGTTCCTCTTTTTATTTTTAAAGTGAAAATACAATTGAATATTTTGTGAATATTTCAATTGTCTACCTGTTCCCATTATTGAAACTGAGTTTGTTGTATGGGAGTCCCCTTTAAATATTTACTTTGTTCCGTTTTTAGTATTTGCTGTTACATATGTAACGACATATGCATCGACAACAGAAATACATCATTTGTGAAAATTTCAACTGTCTGGCTTAGCTATCGCGGTTCTTGAGATACAGCATGTTGACAGACGGACGGACGGATGGACGGACGGATGGACGGACGGTGAAGCCTTAGTAATAGGGTTCCGTTTTTATCCTTTGGGTACAGAACCCTGAAAAGTGAGATCAAATTGTACGTAACGCTTCGTTGGTAGTTATCTAATGGATAGGTGAGGTGCTGGCTAACAATGTATAGCAATCAAAATACGATTTAGTCATGTTAATAAAATGCCTGGACAGTGATGGAAAAATGAAGGCACTTTCGCGTATTTTATCATTACGATAATGATATATATTCTTACAATACGTGCGTTTCTTATTATCCAATATAGGTACTATAAAGACTTATAAATAGGCATAACGTCCATTTCTATGAACGTAACAAAATTAATAGTTTTATTTCGATGTACTTTTATCTTACTTATATATCTAGCCTATCATCTTTTGCTCCAAGCCAACTTCACCTGCCCCTGCTTCCTGCCTGCCGAATAACAAACGAGGCCCTGGCAACCGACTGGTGGCCGTATAACCATCAATTGAAGGCGTAGCTAAATACCACAGACCGATGACGGGCAGCAGCGTCACCGGAGCAAGGAGCTTCTCCCGGCGATTGCCAACCCGCCTGCCCAGCGTGGCCATTATAGGTAACCTCCAGGTGTTTGCCCGACTGGCCAACATCTGGAGAGGCCTATGTCCAGCAGTGGACTGCGATAGGCTGATGATGATGATACCTGCGCAATTTTAATAATGAAGGTCTAAAAATAGCCGAGGATGACGTCACCAGAAACAAGAACCTTTATCACGCAGCAACCCTAATTTAACATTTTAAAGACACGCCCCGTAACTGATTTAAGTGGCACAGGTATCCAAGATTTCCACGTGGTTCTTACGACCTTACCTTAAGGTTCATTTTCGCTGATGCTGAGGTAATAAGGTGGCTGATTCGCTGTCACTTTCGCACGCTTAACGGGACCGCGCAAATTCCATACACTGGAATGAGGCAGTTGCGAAATGTTGCCGATACGTGTTTTCTTATAGGGCTGATGCCATTGCAGATAGTTCGAGTATGAGGTAGCAAGCGCAGAAGCTTCGACGCTTAACGCGCTTCTATGCTAATCACTACATAGTATAAAACAAAGTCGCTTTTGATTTCTGTCTGTCCCTATGTATGCTTTACTCGTATATCTATAAAACTACGCAACGGATAACGAATAGATAGAGGAATTCAAGACTAATGCCGCAACATTTTACAAAGAAAATTACCAAGATTCTCACTGACCCACACCAAATTATGCACTGTAAAATATCCTATAATTCTCATCTCATCTTCAGCCTTTCATAGGCCTCCCCCGTACCGTGAGCGGCGAGTGTCCACGTTTCGGCTCCGTATGATATAACCGGTAGAACGCACTGATCGAAGACTTTCGTCTTTAGGCACTGTGGGATCGACGATTAGAAGTCTCGACGTAGTTTCCCAAACGCTGCACAGCGTAGCTGAATTCTCCTAACCTCGTCCTCAAAGCAGTTTGGCCACCAAACTGCAATCGATTTGTCCTACTGTGATAAGTATTCCCCCTTGATGGTTCCACTGAAAATCAGCGTCTTGGCTGCCTCTATGTCATGCCTTGACATTCACTGAGTGGATACCAATTTGGCTGCACATTGTACAACATTGTAGCTTAAGCTTAAGTTACTTTTTAGAGTTAGTACATCACTGTATTCTTTAATGTGCGCTGAATAAATGTTTTACTATTCTATTCAATGTCTGCTCGAGATATACATATTTTTGAACAACTATTCATTACCTACAATTCTCTTTGCAACCAACAATCGCGGCGGTAAAAACCTTCATTACTATCCGCATGACAGTTAGATTGGTTTCTTGTTAGTCTAATTATTTATTTGCCGTGCTGAAACAAGCGGAAGATCTTTCAGTTCGCGTCCGCAATTACGCTCCAAGGGCTGAGAAACACGGGAAATAATTGCCTTAACGGTACTGAAATTACGCTAATTCCAATCAAAAAAGATCTGATACGTTAATTAATTAATAATTAGTATTATATCTAGTATTAGCAATACTTTTCTAGACATTCTTTGCATACTCGATCAATGCAGCATGTCAAAGGCACGTTAGGTTAGCAGTAACTGACGATCAATTGTTTTTCTTTTGTGTTTAGTTGTCTTTCGACAATCGGTATTAAAGGAAATGAAATTAGCAACGAAGAGATTACATTACAACATGTAAATGACAGCTTACATGAAACTCTAAAGAGATTTCAAGAAATACAATAAAACATTGAATCTGGAACCGTCATTGGCAGAAATAGACCATGTTAAGAGGCTGGTAGGCATTCTTTAAAAGCAAAGATTGGATGACACGCCACCTACAACAGCTGTGGAATCCATTTCCTGTGATAGCATTAACTATTCCGACACGAGACGTGGCCCTCAAGAAGTGAACCTACACCTTTCTCAAAGGCTAACAACGTATTGGCCACTCCTCAAATGTTGTCGTTAGTCAACTATTAATGAAATACAAAATTACCATTTGTTTTTTTTATATTTTACGCATGTACAACGCCTATGTTTTGTACGAGTATATAATATTCGATTATATAATAGTCGATAGCTCTCCTCACCCCTTCTGTTTTACCCTAAAGTTATCTGCAAGAGATCGCTTAAAGCGATAAGGCCGCCTAATTGTACAATAAAAGTTTGTTATATTTAGTTTTAAGTCAAGTAAGTTTAGTATTGTATGGTGTGTAATAAAGTATATCTATCAGGTCTCTGTTATATTCATGCCTAAGTAAGTTAAAAAAATGCTTTGTAATTCTATGGAAATAGAAACGAGAGGCCCAAGTCGGCAACTGTCAAGTTGCCAAATAACTTCGGTTGGTGACCATCGTGCCTTCGGAGAAACCTACACGTTAAATGACTTGGGTCGCATTTCGGGATTGGAAGGTGTAACTAATCTCACTCGTACAGGATTGCGATAGCAACTATTAAGTGGTTGATGTAGTTACGTTCTTTGCCGCAGCGACTTGGGTCTTTCGCTTTCCATCACGCGATAAGAAGTCAACATCCTATGCCACTATAAAAAACAACGTTAAACTCTATGCAAGAATATCTGATAGAATATAAACTGCGAAGTTCTCTTTACTCAATCATTAAAATTCCCGCATATAAGTAGCTGTCTATACATGGATGCTTTTAATAACAATATCTCGCCTTTAATTATATTATTATAGGCTTCATGAATAAAAGTGTTTAGTACGAAGCTATACCAGCCTAATGGTCGATCAGCGTTATGCAAAACTGGACTCAAAGTCGGTGTAAGAAAGTTTAATTTAGAGGAAGATGAGTGTAATTTTCTTTACGGCTCGCAGGCGCATAATCGCGTCTAGTCGGCCGCACATGCGTGTTGCGCAATATGTTTTGAAATGTTACGTGAAGGATTTATCTCGCGGACTGACTGTAATACGCCGAGATCCCGCCGCAAATGTGTTGGTATCAGTTTTTTTATGAAACATATATGCGTATATATGATGAAAGCTTATTGAGCCTGTATGTCACATCAGGTAACCGAAACCCGTAAAAACATAGTACGTTGTACATAGAAGAGTCCATTAGCAATCTAACGTAGGAATATGCTTAAAGTGATTTGTAGTGCGCTCCAATCATAGTTTAAAACAAATTCGCTTTTTTCTGTCTATCAAAATGTATGCAATGTCTTTAATACTATGCAATGAATTTTTATGCGGTTCCTTTTAATAAGATAGATAGAGGGTTTCAAGAGGAAGGTTTAAGTGTAGGTATAATATGCTGTGGTGCTGGAGAAGAGTGAAGGGAATAAGCTGGATGGAAAAGAAGACAAATGAAGAGGTATTGGAGATGGTAAAGGAAAGGAGATGCTTGATGCAGGCGATTGAGAACAGGAGAGGGAAAATGGTGGGACACCTTGTGCGTCATGACACACTTATGAAAATTATAATAGAAGGTAAAATAGAAGGCAGAAGAGGAAGAGGGAGGCCAAGACGAACATTTACACAACAGCTAAAGGAGAAAGTTAATGTCATGACGTACAAGGAGTTGAAGGCGCTGGCGGAGTCCAGGGAGGAGTGGAAGTTGCTCCACCGACAAGAGCAAAGCTCTTAAATTTAGTAGTAGTATAATATGCTTAATGCACTCGCGCGAAGCCTGGTGCTGTGGCTAGTATACCTATAAAAAACATCTTTGCACATTAGCATCTTTTCTCACATCACCCCAACACTTGTTTACAACTTTTTTTTCAGAGGGACCTTAGGCTATATCAGCGGTATTCGGACACAAACGTATTGGCTTCCTCCAATTTAGACTGCGCTGATCGTGACCAGTGGTGAGGCAGAAGTATTATTAAGTATGTTTCCTTTGAGTATGGTCAGTAGGGCCAAATGCTGTAGGGTATTTTGAGATGGTAGCCCATGAGATCCTTACTAATGTTATAAATTTGAAAGTAAGTCCGTTTGTCTGTCTGTCTGTTACGCTTTGTACCGCTTAAACCACTCAACAGATTTTGATGAAATTTGGCACAGTCAATCTTTAGACCCTGAGAAAGGATATAGAAGGGTTGCTTCATCCCTTTTATTGCGAAAAAAGGGTTGAAGTGACACACCTACATGAACGCGGGCGCAACCGCGGGCACAGCTAGTAATTTATAAGTCGAATTTTAGTACAGCTTTGTTATTATAAGTTGATAAATAACTTTCGCGCTTTCTGGTTTAGGTTAACTTTTTTAATATCGTCAAATTAATATTACGTAAAATGGTTGCGTCATGGTGCATCCTGGATCGCCATCATTCTGGCCTGTATTCCGGATTATTTAGACTAAGATGACAGCAGATTATAGTTTTGTATAAAAAGTTAGAAGTATCGTACCCATAAAACTTTTTAAGTTTAAAATGATCCGCCAGTGTTCTTTAATTATTATCCTTCGCGAGTTGGCAGGGGTATTTGCTCTCCCCGGACCAGGAGTGCCGGCCGCATGTCAACAGCGGCTGGCCAGGGCAGGCACGGATGTGGCCGTATGCTTCGGCGCTACACGTATCCCTGCAACTTGCTGACACAAGAGGGTTTATACGGTATGACGGTAATAATGGGAGGGCCATTTTGGGAGATGTGAGTTCCACACACCATTCCGACTCCCCCCGGAGGCGGCATGAAGGTGCCTAATGTATTCCCCTCTAGAAAAAAAAGATGATCGTGGGTTTGAGCCGCAAATGACGCCACATAACATGAACACCGCGTGAACTATACATAGCATACCTTTTTCTTACTAATGATGATCATTTCGTGATCCGCCATAATGCTTGCGATTTTCCCTCTAGCGCTGCGGAGAATTCCAAACTCGGTTTTATTATGCACTTAAGTGGTTAGTTACTTTTTTTCGTCATAACCTTGGCTATTGTGTCGTAATGACTCAGTTCGCGGAAGATTTGGTGGGTTTTCCTTCGAAAGTGTTGGATGTTGCTAAGAAAATGTTATTTAAAAAGTTACTCTTTGATACTCGTATTGTAAAAAACACAACCAATTCCACAATGCATTGAATTGAGTCGTTTCAAATTCAAGTGCTGGCAGATCTTGAATTTTTTTTTAGGCGAGAGGCGGCAGACGACTTAGTGTGATGCCTGATGGTAAGCAGTCGACACCGCCCATGGACATCTGCAACTCTACTCGAGTTTAGGGTCGCTACCGGCCTTTTAAATATGAATACGCTCGTTTCTTGAAGATTCCCAGGTCAGATGATAATACGTATACGTCGATACGTATTGTATTCTCAGTTATAACATGTTTGTCTTGTTATCGCTCGTATGAGCTTCATAGTCAACCGCGTGCAAGTAGGCCTGATCCTACGCAATGCAAATATTGTAAGTGGCACGCTCAATAGGAATGCGTCGACGATGCCTCACCGTACTGCGTCCTTTAGGGCTGCCAGCTGTGTACGAGGCAAAAGGTTCTTTTTCGGAATTTTTCAGGTGGTTTTAATTTCTAGGGAATATGAGTACTAGGGCAGCAGCTGTTACCTGGGTACAACGCTTAACTCTCTCTATAAAAGCTATTACGGTCACCAACCCGCTGCTCAGGAGTGGTAACTAAGGCAAAACGAGCAAATTTTTGTTTGTGATGGCCTATGGCCTCCAGCTGTAGAAGATTGCAGGTGTTTATTTCTGCTAAATAAGAATGTTCTAGTAATTTTAGTCACACTTGGGTATCCATTTTTTTCATGTTGAAGTTTTTTTTATAAATTTAAGCGAATTAAGGGTCAGGAAGCTTACGATTCATATAAAAAACTCAAGATAACCTACGCTGAACAAGATGACTGTTGATATTTTTTTTTGAAATCGTGTTATGGAATTGCAGATTATAATTATCGAATCGTCTTATTATCATCATCAGCCTGTGCCCACTGCTGGACATAGGCCTCTCAAATTGTTCGCCACTTTGTTCGATCTTGGGCTTCTCGCATCCAGCACTTGCCAGCCATCTTGCAAATCATCGCTCCACCTGAGGACATCCTAATGTGTGTGAAGGTTAAATTGATAGTTATTAGTGTTTTCGCCAACCCTGCCCGGCCCGTGCCCCGAATTCACAACAAACGCAATTGACACCGGCCATTCAAAAATAAGCCTTTGGAACAATTACCATAAGGTTTAGGTGTGTGCAAAGCGTTATGGCCGCAAAAGATGGCGGGCCAAAGAAATCACTGACCTTTGATACTTTGTTGATGATTTCTTGGTAATGTTGCACTTATTCTTAGTACATGGCTGTTTGGATTCGCGATTCATTACCCATGCGAAAAGGTGTTACAGGAATACTATGTACCTACAGCGATGGCTTCTAGGAAGCGATTTCACAAATTTCTTGATCGCCAGAATGTCAATCAATTTTTTTGGGTGTTATTCACGATTTTTCTCAGGCGAGTAGGCCGAGGTGAAAACTTCATAGGTACAGGCGGCTGCCAATTAGTTACCTGTCAAATTATTATTTTAATATTTTGATTGAAATGATTAGATTTATTAATCTATAGTTTTTAACTATAGGTACGTGAAAGTAGATAATTATGTCCTGCTTTAACTGTTAAGGTTAAATAATCACATACAAATGGAATGTATGTTGCAGCGTCCAGTCCACAGCTAAACATAAGCCTCCCCCAATGACCATTTTCATTTGGGAGATTTGCTTTAGTCACCACGCTTGGTAGGCGGGTTGGTGACCGCAGTAGGTTTTATTTGTACCCAGGCAAACGCTGCTGACCGCTTCCTGATATCCCCTTAGTCGTCTTCTACGACCACAGGATGAGATGGGATGGTCCTATTCTAAATCTGGAAACCACACGGACAATTTCCTTAACTTAACGTCCTACTACATTTAAGAGCTTTGCTCTGGCCGGTGGAGCAATTTCCACTCCTCCCTGGACTCCGCTAGCGCCTTTAACTCCTTGCACGTCATGACATTAACTTTCTCCTTCAACTATTGTGTAAATGTTCGTATTGGCCTCCCTCTTCCTCTCCTACCTTCTATTTTATCTTCTAGTACAGTTTTCATAAGTGTTTTTACAAAATTTAAAAAGATAGACTAAATTTCTCGTCATGTAGCTAAGCCTGAACTAAACAATGCGAGGTACGCATTTGGGCCATAGTTCATGGCTGTTTGTAGGCAATTTCAAAGCAACCTCATTTGGTTGTTTTTTCTCCTTGTGTGCTCATATAAAAGCGAAATCATTTGCAATGTGCTCGTTATCTCAAAACTAAGTTCTCAGACCGTTATCTCAGTCAGTGCTGCGAGAAACGTTTCCCAATCATTACAAATCAGTGTTCAGCGATCGAGGCGTTTTTGGAGACCGCAGCCATTTTTTATTTGTAGGTTGACGTAAAAATATAGTGTCAAATTGTAGACAAAATTTAAATAAAACTGGCCGAATGCTACTTTTGAGATTTCGATATCTAGGTATTTATTAAAGAAACAAATATGTATCATACAATTTGTACCTACACATTTTATAGATGAAAAATAGCACTTTAGCAAATAAAGTTGCCAACGCTAAGTATTATAGTATGTATTGTAGATCAGAAAATAAAAGATTCATTAACTTATTTGGTAAAAAGTACCTACTAAACAGACTGAATGCATTAATTGCAAATCCTAATGACGCGCAAAGGAAGTTTTCCTCACGACTCGCTATACATACCTAATACGAAAAACCAAGATGGACCGTCCACATAATTGTAGTCGTTGTTGGGTAGTTGGCAGACTGCTCCTCATCAACGCTTCCCTCTTGTTCTTCCTCCTTCTTCTTCTAACTCACCAACTTTGTCTCGGATTAGGTGACGCCACTTAAAGACGATTTACCGTCAAAGACTCCGAAACAAAAGGTTAAATACGGCTTACGAACGAACACGGGAGGGTCAACAGCCAATCGAACGGTCCTCTTCGACAGTATACAACCCTCAAACGAAGCCTAGGTATCAATCAATTTCATTTTCAGGACCGCTGGCCACTCCCTGCCGACTACGTGATCGGCCTAACGCTCCGTTACGCACACTTTCTACCCACTGTGTACTCCTCCTTTGAACTCCTCATTTGCCCTGTGCTTAACGATTCACGACTCTATTATTAGTAGCATAAGGGTTAGCTACCATAAACTTGAGCAGGTTAAATCTAGCTAATTTGATTAATGAACACGTGTGGGGCATCTAATGGTGCTTATACGCAATGCCGTGAGATGGTAGCGACGTGGGAATGTAATGCAAAGTTGATGTTGCTAACGTGTCTCGAGTGCCTCTAATGATAATAACGCTAAAGGTTGCTGTCAAAACTCATTTCCGATACATTGTTATAAGTTTTTTTCTATAACTATGTACTTAAATATATTTCCTCTCTCCTGATCTCTGCACAAATCAATCTACTTACTCGTATCATCAAATAATTTATTGTTAGAAGCATGTTCGACCAAACAACAATAAATATTTCATTAAAACACATCGATCGAATTTTTTAATTTAGAATTCTATAGACAATCGAAGAGTTAAAAAGATTCGAAAAAGTCGCGAATATAAAAAAAAAATTACAACTTCGTACGGCAGCTTAACAAATCGACTAAGCAATAATAAAAAAAGGATTCTAAATTCAAATTGTTATTAATCTATAGCCATTTGAATAAGAATTCTGTGAATACACGATTTCGTGTCGCAATGAATTTAGTATTTCTTATTTCATAACAGCCGATTTGATACCTACTTATTTAATACTTTGTATTTATATAATACGCGAAATTAAACATATTGTAACTCAATAATAGTAGGTAGGTGCCATTATTCATATTAATAGTGATCAATAATAAATTAATTCAAAGAAACTCGTGTTTAACTAACTACAAATTCGTACAATCGTGGGCGTCATGTCGGCATTTAACCTGTCTGTACATACATAATCGGATTCACCAGCCAATCTCATACATTTATAAGTATACGTGAATATACATTTATGTATATGACTACATATGTACATGTTTCTTGTGGCACAATTAAAATTAATCACACAGATGGGCTTTATCATATAGAAAAAAATACAATAAATATCTTGGTCTTTTGGATTCTACCTACTTACAAATTATTAAAATATGGCACTCAATCAGTATTTCATTTAATTTTATACTTCACTAGCTGTGCTCGCGACTTCGTCCGCGTGGAATAGTTATTTTTTCCCTCGTTTTTTTTTACATTTTCCATTATTTCTTCGCTCCTAATAGTTGCAGCGTGATGTTATATAGCCTAAAGCCTTCCTCGATAAATGGCCTATTCAACACAAAAAGAATTTTTCAATTCGGACCAGTAGTTCCTGAGATTAGCGCGTTCAAACAAACAAACAAACAAACAAACTCTTCAGCTTTATAATATTAGTTAAGAGTTAAGATAGCATGAAAATTTAACATTTGTCTCAAAAGGCTGAAAATTGTAGTTAGTATTTCAGTGTCACATTCGAGTAAAAAAATAATTAGGCATTATTTCATCAGATAACCACTAAAACATGCCACCCTAGGCTACACAATTACACATTGCCATCTAGCCCCAAACTAAGCCGAAGCTTGTACTATGGATACTAGACAACTGATAAACTTACTTATATACTTGTTTTTTTTTTGTAAATAAATACATATTTTACATATTAAACACCCAGACCAATGCAAACAGACATGTTCATGAACACAAATGTTTGTACTATGCGGGAATCGAACCCACGACCCTTGGCTCGGAAGGCAGAGGTCACTACCAAATGAGCCATCAAACCAGTCAGTGGGTTTCTTACTTTAGAAATAAATAGTTTTGTTAAATTGCTAATAAATTCTTAAATTCGATCTGTTTTTTAATTCAAATTATCACATATATTTTTTATTATGATTTTACGGCCTGGGATCTCCATATAGCCAACGCTTGATGGACCAAATTCTAAAGATGTTGAGCACTTATAAAAAAATATAAACGATGGCGGGGAATCGTACCAGGAACCTTCGCATTACTTTAGGTTTGGAATCAAGCGTACTCGCATAAAATTTTCTTTACTACAAATCCCAGCACATCTTGCCATGTTTGCCACGCCCGCTTGTGTAATCAAGCTTAAGAAATTAACACAAAACGAAATTTCGGCCGCACAGGTGGGCACGTCCGGTGAACATAAAAAAATATGCATTCATGTCCCCACAGATAACATGGGGCGGCACTATTGAATGTCAATCGGTCACTGATCTCAGTTTTGGCGGGAGAAACTCGTCGAACATCTTTTTTGTGTATTTTACTTTCTCGCAGCCTAAACCTGAGATGGGCGGGGAAAAGTATGATCGAATGATTTGTATAGCTGTCGATTAATACCCAAAGATGATGAATCCTAATATACACGCATGGGTCATCTTTTGATCTATGTCAGAATGTCACCGGATCGTATAACTTAGAGCCTAAAAGCAAAGACTAAGTTTTAGTAAGAGCCTAGGCAACTTAGTGACTTGCTAGTAACATTAACAATGAATTCATTATGTATTTGTTTTGTAACGATGTAGAAACATAAAATGTTGTATCCTTCTCATTTCAAGTATGTTATTAATAAAATAAATAATTTATCGGGGTTTAAGTGCCGTTAGTCCAATTTTTGTGAACACAAGAATTCTTATCCTTTAGATGTTATATGAATCATGTTCATTATACTCATAAATTAAAGATTTTGTTCGATCATGCGTTCAATTGCCACCAGGAGATAAATCAATAAGTACAATATTTCGCGTATCGATACCAAATCGATTGAATACTTTTCTCATCTCTAGTCCGGTTTGGAGGTTGCCATTCGTTTTCGAGAATAAAACCAATGAGTGCTGTCACAAAAAAACTATTTGCGAGAAGGCATTGTGTTCCGTCTCACATTCTTTCGTTTTTTTTTCGTGATGAGGCAAGGGAAGTCTTCACATTAGGCCGGACTTTGTCGAGAAATTCATTGGAACAGCATGAATAATGCACTTTACATGTGCTTTTATACGTCGTTTATTGTATTCCTATGGTGAATGGAGTCTGCAGGTTTCGTAAAAGATTTAGATGTGCGTAGCTTGAATTGGGTATTCGATTTTTAAAAAACGTAAGTACATAAATTGTATTATTAGCGTTAATAAAATACGTTTCGTTTTAAGGATTTATGGAGTTGTTGTCTAGACAATATTTTTACACATTTCCTGCCTTAGTTAGTCAGCTGACATTAAATCTTGATGGCCGTTTGAGAGACATTATTATCTAAGGTAATACCTAAAGGTTGTCTTTGAAATAAATAGTGTTTGAAATAGTTTTTTTTCTCAAATTAGTCACATTAATGTTTGATTACTTTATTACTTAGGTACCTACTTACATGTGCTTTAGCTTATTTCTTCCCAGTGTTATTTTTCTCATAAGTCGTCCATAAATTATGTTCTGGATATGGAAATACGAATTGTCTTATAATAGGTATGCATTAGCATCGAGAAACTACGCCCCGTGATCGCCGAACTTCCTCCTCCATCCTCCAGATGTTGCACAAAATGGCGAACAACTGGACGGGTCTATGTCCAGCTGTGGACTGCGGCTGATGTTGATGTATTATTTTAACATCATACTAGAATGTTTTGTTATTGCCAAGCCTATTTTTGTGAATCTTACGATTTAAATAAAATGCAAATGGCCCACGCATATTGATGTGCATTCTAGAGTCGTCATTGTATAATTAAATACATAATTGGGATTTGCCAATTATGCAGACGCTGATATACTTAAAAACAATGTCAAGTTCATGTTTTGTTCACTATACACGTCATAGACAGATCTTTATTTTGTTTTTTTTTAATGTAACCTTGAATAATGTTGTTCCGATACTCGTTAAAGAAGGTACGTACATTTTGAAGATTTTTTGTTTAACGTAAACATTACAGGCACACATTTGGGTAACACAAAAGTGTTCTTAAGTCGTAATACTACAGTTCTAACTAGCTGTTAAAGCAATTTAAAGGTTCAAAATTGTTAGGGTCCCGATAGTATATCAAATAATGTCACAAAAAATATTTAATCTGATCCCGAAGTAATTTGTGTCATAGTACCTATAACACAAATTATATATACGAGTTACCAACCTGTAAATTGAGCTGAATGCGTAACACTACCAAAAGTCTAGACCTCTATTTTATCATTCACAGACAGTCGGTCGCCCAACCAAACTAATCCACAGCTGACTGTGTGAAAGCTGGGGCATTTCACGTGAAGCGGACAGGGAAACCCAAAGTGAGGTTCTGAAAATCGGTCATATTCGGCCCATTTGTACTTCTAGTAGGTATCAATGTGAAGATAAAATATTTTTTTTGTATGATGTATATTTCACAAGTTATAGGTTTCTAAAGAATTGTCGTAATTGTGATTACAATATTTTTAATGTAATTTTTCGAATTTAACAAATTTAGAATAAAATATTTAATATAGTGCCACATATTGCTAACATACTATTATATTTAATGACAAAATAAGATTTAAAAAAAAGTTTTTTTTTCATGTGCAAAACCGGAAGTAAACTTTTTGAATCAGAATTTTAGTCACTTAGCCAAGTCTGATTTTCTTTTTTTATTCTTTCAAAATATAGCTTAAAGTATTTCAAAAATATAGGAGAAAATTTAAAATGGCCTTTCTATTACTTTAGAAGTTAGATTGATTAAAGTACCTACTCGTCGCAATGTGCGTAGTATGTGGCACTTGCTTAGATCTGTTGATGTGCGCGATATTGCATTAAAACTTGCTTGTTTCATGAAATACCCCATTTTTGAGGTAAACAATCTGATACTTTCCTTGAATTTTCAAATCTAAATATATTTAAAAGGAGAAACTGACTGACTCACTGACTGACATATCAACTCACAGCCTAAACGGCTAAACGTAGGCACTTGAAATTTGAAAGGGGCGTAGCTTAGATACTGTAAAGATGCACTAAAAAGATTTCGGAAATTCCCACGTAAACGGGAATTAGCGGGAAAATCCTTTTGTATGAGAAATCTAAATCGCTTAAGTTAGACGCTTGAAATTTGGCATGCAGGTACCTTAGTAAACTTAAAGCTAAGTTGCAACAGGATATTGCAAAATTCTCACGGGAACGGGAGTTAGCGGGAAATATCTTTTGTATGAAAAAATCTAAACCGCATAAGATAGATGATTGAAATTTGGCATGCAGGTACCCTAATGAAAGTAAAGCTTACTTACAACGCAATATTGCAAAATTCCCATGGGAACGGAAGTTATTTTATTGGGAAAAAAACTTTTGTATGTAAACACGCCACGCGGACGAAGGCGCGGGCGAAGAATAACTAGGCGAAATGGGTTATGATGACATAGATTACTGTAGTACGGGGCCATTATAATAACACCTGTTTTAAATGTGCACAAGCCGCTGAAAAGTTAAAGCAATATGAAATTGCTTGACCAATTACGACGCCATTTTTAGTGTTCCGTATCCAAATGATAAAAAATCCAAATGACAATGAATTCTAAAAAAAAATTGCGCCCATATTTTGAGATTGTTTAGCTCAAAAATGGGGTATTTCATGAAACAAGCAAGTTTTAATGCAATATCGCGCACACCAACCGATCTAAGCAAGTGCCACATACTACGCACATTGCGACGAGTAGGTACTTTAATCAATCTAACTTCTAAAGTAATAGAAAGGCCATTTTGAATCTTCTCCTATATTTTTGAAATACTTTAAGCTATATTTTGAAAGAATAAAAAAAGAAAATCAGACTTGGCTAAGTGACTAAAATTCTGATTCAAAAAGTTTACTTCCGGTTTTGCACATGAAAAAAAAACTTTTTTTAAAATCTTATTTTGTCATTAAATATACTAGTATGTTAGCAATATGTGGCACTATATTAAATATTTTATTCTAAATTTGTTAAATTCGAAAAACTACATTAAAAATATTGTATTCACAATTACGACAATTCTTTAGAAACCTATAACTTGTGAAATATACATCATACAAAAAAAATATTATATGTTCACATTGATACCTACTAGAAGTACAAATGGGCCGAATATGACCGATTTTCAGAACCTCACTTTGGGTTTCCCTGTCCGCTTCACGTGAAATGCCCCAGCTGCAACCTTGAACAGACGTGAACAGACAACACTGACCTAAAAATGTCTATCGAACTGTATTCGATATTTTTGTAGCGGTATTCGGTACCGGTTATGCTGTGACAATGGCGGGTAACGATAGGGTGCAATGCAATCTATGGCTAGGGCCGCTACTTGAATATCGAGTAGCAGTTATGTAACAACTGGTATTTATGTAGGCAGCAATGGTGTATGGTTAAACGTTTGACTGTTGCACATGATAGGCAATAGAGATTTTGCTGTAGGTGGGATTATCAAGTTCCACAGACTATTTTAGATCCTATAAGGATTTGCGAAATATGCGATTGAGTCATTTGGAATATAAGTAAAATTCCTTTGCGTTAACTTTATAAAGACTTTTTGCAGGAGAAAAAAGTGAAAGTTAAATGGTTTCGCCAATGAACAAAAAGCCTTTGCACGTTATTAAGTGTGTTCGTACATTGTTGCTGTAGTAAATGCATCACAATAATTTGTACTTTTGACATGAATGACTTAACTCTACGGTCATCAGTGAAAGTATTCAATTAAAATAAATAGTGATGTTGACTTCGAAACTATTTTCTTCATTGGGTTACTCGTACATTAAATACAGCAAGAATTGATATGATACCCATAGATTTTTATTTATTCTTTTCAATAAAATGTATCGAAATATTTTCAACATTTTCCGACACTTTTCAGCTTCAACAGACGGAGGCTTTTCTAGTTGTAGGTTCTTGATATAGCGTAATTCTCTATACACAAATGAAAACTAGTTCATAAATGGGATTTCTGCAACTTAGTTCCTTAAAGAACCCATTTTATGCAAGGCTGTGTACACACTTAATCCTTTGACCGCCGAGAAATAAGTCATCATCATCATCAGCCTATCGCAGTCCACTGCTGGACATAGGCTTCTCCAGTTCGGCACTTTCGTCAAACGTATGGAGGCTTTACTTATAATCGCCACGCTGGCAGGCGGATTCCAATCGCAGGGTGTAGCTTCTCGTTCCGGTGACACAGCTGCCCGTCATCGGCCTGTCGTACCTACCTATCTCTAGACTACCTACACCTTCAACTGCTATTCGGCAGGATGCACCACTGGCAGGTGAGGGTGGCTTGGATCGAAAAGATGATGGGTTGGTTGCGTTGCTCCCTTACATCCCTATAAGCGTCACTGCCGTGCAAAGGGTACATGTTTACCCAATATTCATAGGTAAAATAGTTCCAGATGCGATGTGTAGGTGCATCTTGGTGACGGCTTGTAGCTAATTTACCTGACATAGAGGGCGGGCCTCACAGCTGAAAGGCGATCAGTGCATTACTGACTCAGGGTCGGTTGCCGTCACGAGGCAGTAACTCGTTTGGCTCCGGAATGAGGAAGATGTAGTCATAATAGCGCATTCTTCAAGGCGCCATATTAACGTTTCAGCCTTCATCGATCTGATATCATTATGCAGATAGATTGGTGTAATAGATTCTTTTAAACGTATCAAGATCTTTGTTACTTTTTGTGGTCGACCTCGAGATCCATCACAGTTCTTCATATACATAGAGCACCATACACTCGGCGAAATACCCTGAAGTTACTTTAGTGATCATCATCATCAGCTTGAAAACGTCCACTGCTGGACATAGCTTTTCCAATGCCAGTTACTATGCTTGGCAGGTCGGTTGGTGACCTCAGTGGGTATTTGTACCCAGGTAAACGCTGCTGCCCGTTTCCTGATATTCCCTAAATCGTCTCCTAGGACACTCACGGGAAGAGATGGGGTGGTTCTAAATCCTGAAACCCCACGGACAACACGTCACTTGTACGTACATATTGTATTCTCATATGCAATAGTTGTTATACACTTGGAAAGGCCTATGTCCAGCAGTGGATTACTGATGATAATTATGCGTATATGTTAGTTCCGGCCACTAGCCAAAACCATTCTAGTCGATCTGTACACGGTCTTATGTTTGTTTTCAGCAGTGGACTGCAATAGGCTGATGAAGATGATGACCGTGTACATCATCATCATTAGTCTATTGCATTCCACTGTTGGACATAGGCCTCTCCAGTTGTTCGCCACTTAGGGCAAACATCTGGAGGATGGATATAACCCATAATCGCCACGCTGGGCAGGCTGGTTGGCGCCCGTGCCCGCCAGTAATAGGTCTGTGTTATTTAGCTACGCCTTTAATTGTGATGGTTATACCGTCACCAGTCGGTCGTCAGCGCCTCGTTTGTTATTCGACAAGATGCACCACGGGCAGGTACAATACACGGTACAAACCGTTAATAAATATATAGTATACGTATATTGTATATTGATAGTAAATAGTGACGCAAAAAATATGTGACGACTCTTACTGTTAAATAAATTGGCAAATATTGCCGTTTGCTCAGTGAAGTAGTAATATGAGTTTATTGGCATTGAAAATACCGTCGACACCCGAACCTCGTATGTGCGTTTTCACAATTTCACAAATAAATACGTGTAGAAACTTAAATACTTCTCACTTACCGGCACATCCGCGCGTGTGTGTGAAATGGCCACCTTTACAAATGGCTGTTTCAAAGACTGTTAGCGTGGCGATACATAGTACATATTCTAGGTACTTATAGAAAGTTATTCTGGACAAAAACACGCGACCGGTGGACAGTTCTCGTAAAAATCGTATTGTATCGATAAATATAAGAAAATATTAAATTAAAGTATAAATAAAAACGTGTTTGAAGGACATTGACTTCTGTTTGACGTGAAATATTTTATTGTAACACGGATTCGTACGAATAAAAGCGGAAAGATTTATTGTCGATAAAGGTGTGGTAGTAAATATAATGCTTTAAAATTATCTTTATTCATTAACTAGCTATGCCGGCGGCGTCGCACGTGTGGATATCGGGTTTCAAAAATAGCAGACATCTATACCTATGAACCTAAATTTTAAGTTAGACCTTTAGCAATACATTGGTGAAAACCGCATTTGATTCCATGCAGTAGTTTTTGCGTGATGCGCGATCAAACATTCAGATAAAAAATTCTCCTGTTTTCCTAACGCTTATCGCCACTGCTCTGCTCCTATTGATTATAGCGTGATGAAAAGTATACTATACCTGCCGTCATACTTCTAACGCGCAAAAATCTGGATATGTCACAGACTCAACGCACACGACTCACATCTTCGATCATACCGTCGGTAGACCCTAGAAGCTCTTTTTAAATGTCTCAGACGCAGAGTCTATCGTACAAAAAGTCTGTCATCTGCGCTGCCCCTATAAAGCTCAAAGATAAAAATTAAACATAATAGAGCATTTTCATATTATTGTTGAATACATTTGAATCATTAATAACTCAATTATTGTCTACTAAACGTATGTTTGATTCACACGCGTCCATGCATAACGCTACATTAATTACACTTAGCTTGATAATGAGTATACATACTCGCTTATTATGAGTTATATCTTCGATCTTGTATCGTTTTCATCGGGCATAGTTAACGCGATGCCTTCAAACACATACTTACCACACCTACACAACAATTATAGAAAGTATGTAATGTTTTACATAAATTAATGCGCCAGATAATGCACACAATGTTTTCCCTTGAAGCCCGTTCCGCGTACATCAGAGCCATTTTAAAGGAAGAATGCGAAAGCGCAGGACGGACCACGCATCGTCTATGTAAACTTTGGTTCGTAAGTTACAAGTAACGTATGTTTTCGCGCACTAGTTCATAATCCACGGCCCGGGAAACACACTTTGGGAATGCCGTGTCTAGTCGTTTTGAAAATATACTAAACCTTTAGCCTAATTCCCTGAGATATTTTTCAAAGTTACATTGATCTTACAAAACACAAGTTTGCATTGCATCTGAGCCGAGTCAGATCTTTTCCACTGATAAATTAAACACGCTTCTCAACACGATTTATATGTTTAACAGAGTTTTTACTATTTATACTCCCCAGTATAGGAGTCATTCACAGCTACCTTATCTAATAGCTTACACAAACGACATAAATAATTAATGATAAATATTTTTTTCAAATCAGTCCGTTGTCCGTTTGAATTGCAAATGACCGCGTGGGAACGGACTCTGCGACCCTGCGTGCTCAGGCAAATTGACTTTAGATTGTTCACATGTTTCTTACGGAATGGCAACCGTTTGTTGTGTGGCAACATCTTTTACTTGTTAAGCTGAAGATGCATGACAAAATGACAACATCTAGATTTGTCTACTATTCTACAACTTTATAATATTTTGTTTAGATGAAAACAGGAACACGGTATAAATATTTTCATTTAAAGTGAGTAACTCTAACCTTACTGCCAACCCTTAGGTTCTTGCTGTATTAGCCTGTGGGTACATCAGATTTCGTATCCGTGTCGTTCCCGGATTTAGAGCAGGATCTCCCCATCTCGTCCCGAGGGTGTCGTAGAAAACGACTAAGGGAATAAAAATCAAAGGAACGGAAGGTTCTCACCCCTAAATCCCTTGTGGGTTATCATGTACTTACCTACCCGACAGTTACTTTTGACTTTTATCCCTTATTCGGTTCATCGTTTTATTTTGTTCCGTTCCGGTGTACTCGTAATTGTGTGACCAATCGGTTCACACTTCGCTGCGCCTACGCACATTTTTAGTAATTTTATAGTTATGTAGATGTAGTCACGTTACGGGAAATCGGTTGAGCGTGTGAATTGCTTATCAAAAGACAAGACTTATTGGGACCAATAGAGATATGTACCTAGTAGGTAGGATGTATAATGTCACCGTTAAATTGTAAATCTATCTCGCGAAATTGTAACTGTCGAAAGATTGTGAACTGTAACATAATGCGTACAGCTTAACTATTATTTTTCGGTAGATCCATTAGAATCCATCGACTTCAAATTCTTGAATTAGAATCTGTCGCGCGTTAAATTTATCAACTTCCAGTTCCACTTTGATCGATCGCATTCGCAACCTACCGACAAAGAATACGTTAAATTGTAAGGAGTTGTTTGAAAATTGTTATGTATATGTTAGTAAAATTACCGTTGTTAGTTACTGAAGGTATTCAACTATCGACATTGGTTCAAAACTAGAGCATGCGTGCAAGAAATTTCTCACACAGATTAGCCGAGCATAGATTATTGCAGTTGCAAACTTGCAACATACATATATGCCTGCACTTTAAGCAACGTATGCCTACACTTTAAAATAAGCTTTTTAAAGCCTGCCTACAAAATTTAAGTGACAGGCCCGGTGGCTTAATTGGTAGTGACACCTGCTTTCTAAACCAAGGGTCGTGGGTTCGATCCCCAGAAAGGAGAAATATTCGTGTGATGAACGTTTGTGTTTGTTTCGTGTCTGGGTGTGTTTATATTTGTATTTAAGTATATGATTGTGGTAAATTAGTTGTTCTTATACCCATAACACAAGTGCTTATGCTACTTACTTTGGGATTGGAGCAATGTATGTTATGTTGTCTGATAATAAAAAATACACATTTAGGTACTAAAAACTGATATCGAAAGTCGAATCCCCGATCCCTGATCTAGATCAGGGTTACCCAAAAGGTGTACCGCGGCGGCCTGGAGCGTTACGAAAGCCTAAATGAAATAACTTTAATTTCACCCTAAACTGAGGTTATTGTCAAGAAGTTTAACTTAACCCTAAACTGGGTATGTAAGTTAAAGTAGCTGAGATTAATATTTATAACTAGCTGTGCCAGCGGCGTCGCACGCGTGGATATCGGGTTTCAAAAATAAGGGACTTCCATAAATTACCTATCTATACCTAGTGCCTAAGTTTTAAGTTAGACCTCTAGCAATACATTGGTGAAAACCGCATTAAATTCCATGCAGAAGTTTTCGCGTAATGCGCGTTCAAACATACAGGTAAAAATTTCTCCCGTTTTCCCAACACTTCCCGTTACTGCTCGCCTCCTATTGATTGTAGCATGATGAAAAGTATACTATAACCTGCCCAGGAGTATGAAGAATAATTGTACCAAGTTTCGTTAAAATCCGTTAAATAGTTTTTGTTTCTATAACGAACATACAGACAGACAGACAGACGGACAGACAGACAGACAAAAATTTTACTGATTGCATTTTTGGCATCAGTTTCGGTTACTAATCATCCCCTGATAGGTATTTTGAAAATAAATTCAATGTACAGAATTGACCTCTCTACAGATTTATTATAAGTATAGAAGAAGATATAGAAGATAGATAGAAGAAAAGTACCTACGCTTAATAATTTTTAATTTGAACTAATATTTTACAATATAACAACAAAAGAAATTCAAATAAACTATTTAAACACTAAAAGTCGCGCTGATAAGCACGGTTTCTCAATATCAATTATTGTCTGTCAATAAGGTCGATCGCTCTGAACGCATCAACAGCCAAATATTGAATGAAGCTAGCTCTCGGACCTCCCGCCTTTTTATACCCTACCGCCGCCGCGACCCGTGTCGAGCGCGGCAACCGTTACACAAAAATAATCCTTATAGCATGGTTCAGTATTCACGTGCGACGGCGCGATGGCTTATTTCATGTATAAGTTTGGTGTTTCTATACCGATTTCTATGATTCTTTTTTTATTGAATAGGTAATAATGATAACTTTTTTAAATTAGGGATGAATGAGAGTATTATAAACGTAAGAGTAAACAAATATAATCAGAATGCTCCGAACTGCTAAGCTATCAGGAGTTACACGTGTTATTGTGAGTCAACCATAAAAGATAGACATATGCTGTTGCGGGATATTTTTTAGTCAATTTTATGTAAAATATTTCTGTCATACATAATTTCTATGTAACTTTAACCATTAAGGCTGCACACGCGACGGAAGCTTAAAAAATGGAGTAACTTCTCCCGTTTTCCCAACATTTCCCTTCACTACTCTGCTCCTATTGATCGTAGCGTAATGAAAAGTATACTATAACCTGCCCAGAAGTATGAAGAATAATTGTACCAAGTTTCGTTAAAATCCGTCGAGTAGTTTTTGTTTCTATAAGGAACATACAGACAGACAGACAGACAGACAGACAGACAGACAGACAGACAGACAGACAAAAATTTTACTGATTGCATTTTTGGCATGAGTATCGGTTACTAATCATCCCCTGATAGGTATTTTGAAAATAAATTCAATGTACAGAATTGACCTCTCTACAGATTTATTATAAGTATAGATATTGTCCGGTATTTACATAATAATTTGAAAGCAGAAAAAATTAAAATTTGGCATGTCAGCATTGGCTCACCAAACTACTTTCGTTTATAAAAGTTGTCACCTGGTTGTATTGTACATAAGTAAGTTTTTAGACAATCCATATAAGACGTCGTTACGTATTTTTTTTACTGAATTTATATAAATTGGTCTTGTGATCAAATTTCGACCATAAAAACCATATTAAACTTCTATAAAAAGAGTTGGTTGTAGCTTAAAGCGATAAGACCGCCCAACTTGTACAATAAATGCCTATTACACTAGTTTTAGTTATTTGCTGCCCACCGGCGACACAGGGGGGTTTAGTGGGTATGCCCTCTCATTTTGGGAGGTGTGAGTCCCAAAAGGTCATTTGGCTGCGATATTCTAAAGGGTGGAGGTCCTTCCCCGGTCGGGGGCACAATTCGAGCGAAGATTCGTTATGCTCTACCTCTCATATATGTGTATGTCTAGAATATATCTATATACATATATCTAAAAATGATGTTTCCAGTTCATAGCACGTGTGCTTAGGCTAAAGAAGCTGTCACTCTAGCTAGTTTATTTGCTTGCACTGCAAAAACTAGACATGTGTGTACTTCACACGCTAAACGCACACATACTTTGTGTAACTATGCACTATTTTACACCGTTTTCGAGTCCACAACTAACGAAACTGGGTCAGGTAGAATAAAGTGCTTACACGCAAATCTATAAGGAAACGATTTGCCTTCGGTCGCCATGTTCTGTTACCTAACAATTGTTACGTGAGGTTACTTGTAAATCGTAACAGTAATTGGTCGCACGCATTTTCCAATTGGTAATTGGTTGATTTTCAACTGTTTGTGTTTGTTTACAATCGCGATGTTGACTCATTATGCCGGCGATCATCATAATATGATTGCGAGCAACTCTATTCACGAATGCGCACGGAAAGATCACTTTCGGAAGCGAATCGATCTTTCACTGAAATTGTTAAGCTTAGTTTTGTACTGTACTTTTCATATAAGGTTAGTTCCACAAGCGACACAAGAGATAATTAAATAATTATAAATAACCGAAGACCTGACGCTGGGCCACACATCACCGTCTAGCCTCAAACTAAGCCGAAGCTTGTACTATGGATTCAAGACAACTGATAAACTTATTTAGATATGTTCTTTTTACCCGACTGCCAAAGAGGGAGGGTAATGTTGTTGGAGTGTATGTAAGTATGTATGTATGTCTGTTCCTTTGTGACCTCCTGTAGCCTAAACGGCTTGATGGATTTTGATGTATGAGGTATCGTTAGATTTGTCTTGATTACGGGAGTGTCATAGGATACATTTTATCCTAAAAGTCCCACGGGATAAAGACATGCAGTGTGCAGTCGGGTATTTTGTTTTTAAGCAAACCGCTTTTTTTTTCCGAAATCATCATTTGTAAATAAATACATATTATTATAAATAGTAAACACCCAGACCAATAGCAATAGAGACATGTTGATGCACACAAATGTTTGTACTGTACAGCAGTGGATGGAAATAAATATAAGTATTTTCTTTTAATTTCTAACGTAGAAAATAAAGGGTTAAGGTTTGTCTACTGGTTTTGTAACTATATAGTGGTTTCTTTAATGGATTCTATCGTCAAATTAATATGCTATTAAGATCCGTCATTGCGTACCAGGTACCTAAACTTGTTTTTACTAATGAGGATACCGATCTTATATTTGCCTACTTAAAATGTTTGGTATTTCTTTTACCTATAGCTATGTGTCTAAACAGTATTTCATAATTCTCTCCTTAAAATGATCCACACATTTGCAGGAGTTGAAAGATGTCTAGCAAATAAAGTTTTCTTTATCTTGAAATTCTTGAATAGTCACGTATAATGATGGTGAGACAACATATAGGTACCTATATAACTAGGTGTGGGAGCCTTCATCATCATCATCAGCCTATTGAAGTCCACAACTGTACGTATAGGTCTTTCTAGTTGTTCGCCACTTAGAGCAAACCTCTGGAGGATATACCCATAATCGCTACGCTGGGCGCCCGGCGTAGGAAATGAGTGTCGACGTGCAAAGGTATTATTACCAGTGAATCTAATTGCAGAAATAAACTATTTTATTTCATCTATATTTTATTAAAAATGTATCTCTGTACGTTTCAGGTGGAGTCCGGACGTGAAGAACTGAAGAAGGAACGAGAGATAATGCAAATGGTCTGCGGGCTGCAGTTGGGTCCAGACGAGGTGCAGCGTCGGGAGGTGCCCCCCCATATGTTGCGAGCGAGGCATGCGCCCAGGTTGGTACCCCTGTTGCGGCAGTTCTACACTCCATCGAAAAGAAGTACCGTTTGACAGTTCTAACAAATAGGCTATTATGGGTAAAAATTGTAATTAGTCCGTCTTTTAGGTTATTCAAAAATAAAAGACTAGTATTTTTCCTTTTTTCACTCAAATAAACAATAGCAAAGATACAAGGCATCAAAAGTTAGGAGTGGAAGTCTTTGAGGTCACTCGCTCCCGTAAAAATGCCTCACCGAGTGACGTCACGCGTAATTTCAACGGGCTATAACTTTGAAATGTTTAGTCTAATTTACAAATAAAAAATACGTGTCTTTGAATAAGCTAAAAGACGGACTAATTACAATTTTTAGCCATAATAGCCTATTGAATAACAGGGATGATAATTTAATAACAAAATTGCTTTTGTTTTGAAAAATATGAAACGTCAAACGGTACCTCTTAGATTTGATGGACTTTAGACTATTCCAGGCCCCGTGTCACCACCCTAAAGGTACTTGACGAAGGGGCCGGGGTTTTTAGTGGGTATTCTCTGCCTCCAACCATCCTGAGGCAGGGTGCCGCACATACCCAGGGACAAATGAGAGGGATTTATGGGGCAAAAATACGCGATCCGTTCAACGAACGATCGTTTTCGTTTTTTTGTAGTACCTGTACCGATTACGAATAAAAAAAAAGTTATGTAAAAAAGTTGCAGCTGATCTATTCAGTTTGTTTATTAACCGCTCATCAACGCATCTTTGTTGCCCTTTCAGTAATAATGACAATGATACTATTGTACTCATCAATACGGGATAAGTTTCGCCACTCCGCGATTACTTTTAGCTTACTCAACCGAACGTTGTGAAAAAAATAATAATTGCAAATTGGTTCAATAATTTCGAGGTTGCGGCGAAGATGTTGTGTTAAATTGCCGTGAGCTATTATTTTTTTGCGAATTTCATGAACATTTCGAACGTAAAAATATTGCATGTGAAGAATTAGAGACCTACCAGATTAGCGTGTTCAGACTAGCGTTTTTTCTGTCCGGCGGCGACCGCCAATCGACTGCAAAAACGTGAAAGACAGGAAAAACGCCAATATGGTAAGGGTGCAGCCACAGCACGACCACAATAGCGTTTTCGCGTTTGCGTTGGTAGCGTTTTAGCAGCCAAAACGCACGGTCGCCGACTTGTGGATAATATGAACGGGGTAGCATTTTGAAAAGATACACCTATATTTGAAGGCGAATCTATATAAATCGTTAATGACGGGCAGCAGCGTCACCGGAGTAAGAAGGTATGCCTTGCGATCTCCAACCCGCTTGCCCAGCGTGGCGATTATGTATAGAGCCTCCAGGTCTTTGTCCAAAGTGGTGAACAACTGGAGAAGCCTATGTCCAGCAGTGGACTGCGAAAGGCTGATGGTGTGATGTGAAACTCTCAGACCAATACAGACATGTTTATTCGTAGTCTATTTATACAAACAAATGTAATATACTGCGCGGGGATTGAACTCGCCACCGCTTTGTCATTCATAGGCAACGTTCTTTGCCATTGAACGAAATTAATGAGTATCGACTTTGACTACGGTTGCCATCACCTAAATTGCCGGCGCCGGATAACAGCAAAAATTCCGGACATTTGGGCGAAATATGGTTTCTTCCCCGGACACTTCACCTTTTTTGGTTTTACCTTTTTTTCATTTTTTATTATTTTGCTGTGCTTTCTTGATTGTGTATTTAACCTTTATCTATAAAAATTTGAGTTTTGATTTCAAAAGTGTCCGAATTTTTCCCGGACACTTTAAACAGCCCCGGTCGGACAGACACCAGACGCCCTTCAAACTAGGACAAATCCGGGGAAACCCGCACGGATGGCAACTCTAACTTTGACGAATGTTAGTTCGTATAGACGAACACGGGAAGGACAAATGGGAGGGATTTATGGTGCAAAAATACGCGATCCATCCATCGAACAATCGTTGTCGATTTTAAAGTAGGGGCCCTGATCGTCAATATATTCTATACATCTGCTGTGCACAAATACGAACAGCTGCCATTGTCTCACGACAATAACAATGATTCAACACGTGTTGACACGATGACACCCACAATGCGTTTGCGACAGTATGTTTCGCAAACAATGTATTCGGCCTGTGACCTGACCTTTGGTTTGATTATGATCTATAGAACTAGATGATATATATTGAGAATGTTAGTACTCCCCGTGACCACGGTCGTTGTAACACGGCCGAAACGTCGGGTTTTTAAAAAAGGTATGCTCCCCGCTAGTTCCGCTAGTTATATATTATTATATTGAGAATGTTACTGGGAGGACAAAAAACTGACTTGGCCGGTGTGACGAGTCGAAAAGTTCTTTACTAGATTTTAGGCGTCTACCTGATGTTAAAAAAGAAAGAGGGAGGGACAAATGAGAGAGATTTATTTTGCAAAATTACGCGATCCGTTCAACGAACGATCGTTTTCGATTTTGGTGGTACCCCTACTACCCCACTACCCTGTTCTGACCCTTTGGGTACGGAACCCTAATAACAAAACAACTTGAGCTCGTCTTTCGCCTTCCGTCACTATAAATAAATAAAATAGTGAATAATTATTTCCTTTATTATTTATTTTATTTATCTATCTTGTTATTCTCTACCCAAAGATTGTCTGGAAGAGATCGCTCATCATAAGACATCATCATAAGACCGCGTAAATTGTACAACAACTTTTCCTAGATCTACGTCGATTCTTTTGGTGCAATAAAGTGTATCTCTCTAACTATCTATATGCTATGTTACTACATATTTAAAAAATAACATTAAACTTATACTTAGTTGTTAGTAATGACGAAATGATCTAGATTTCTAAATGGTCAGAAAAAGAACCTATTTCCAAGCGCTCAATCATTTCGATTCGTCAAGCAGGTCATTTAAATTACTGACACTGTTACTGTCACAATTACCCCAAAAATAGTCTGACAGACTATTTTTGGGGTAATTGTAACTTGAAACGTTATAGAAACATTATGTTTGGTGTGAAAACGTTTCAATTGTAAGTAATGTCATAATTTTAAGCTGCAGTCATTAATCCATAGATATTGTGTAAGATTTGAATGCTTCTTTGATAGGAACCAAGACGGTCCCAGTTTAAATCCTGGGTGAGGCCAAAAATTGTTACTGTATTAAGAAATTACTTCCTCAGTAGCGGCTCCAACAACTATAAAGTTGACGATGCTACAAACCGTGCATCAGAAATTCAGAAAACACCTAAGGTCATTACTTCTGCGCTTCATCTTTTTCCCGTAGTGTCGGTCTACCATTTGATGATGACAGAAAAAGAGTAAGGAAACAAAGAGCCTAAACCTGTATTTTGCGCACACGTCTGCTGTTGCAGTAATTCGGTCAGAAGAGATGAGGTCATGTCAAACTGCATACAAAACTTGTATAGGTTATTTACGATAAAAGCTATATTATTGCATGTTAAGTTAAATAGATGCACCAAAGTGTTAATAGAGCATAATAAGATATCATAAAAGATTTTGTAGACCATTATAAACTATATTAATGATAACCATTTATATTTCCAGATAACATAAGCTACGAGAGCGGTGGTGCCATCTATCGATCCGGCGGAGAAGCAGCAAGTGCGTGTACCTCGACGGAATCGACGGTTTACCTCGATACGAATTTCAATTCCGAAACACAACCACCAAATAAATCACACACGCCCTATAAGCCTTAAATCCAGGCAGTAGGGTCCAGAATGCATTGTTATAAATGCAAATAAGTTTAGAGGCGCAATTTCGATAACTATAATCGAAACGGCGAGACACATTTAATATCGATTAGTCACGAATCCATTCCACATTGTACAATAATGTACCTATTCGTAAAATGAACGTAAGGCTATTGCTAGGAAACTTGTACATATATCGAGCCAAATTATTTTGTAATTAATAAATAATAAAATAAATAACGGAACGGATTGTATAGAAATCCATTTTGCTTTACACATTGTTAAGTAAAACAATAATTTATGGTAATTGCGTGTATTTAATTTCTTTTCTTTTACATCATAAAGCAGTAAAATGAATCAAGTGAAAAAAGTACATATCTTTTAAAAATATTTATTTCAATAAAGATACTATTAAAAATATATATTTCAATCAAAGATACTATTAAAAATATCTTTTAAAATATATATTTCAATGTAAGTTTTCATTACATTCCTTTTTCTTAGTTAATGTTAAGTGAATAAAGGGTATATTTTTGTATTGCATAGGGTAATGTTGTATGTTTTACGAATTCTTATTTCTTTGTTTTAGTCTTTATTATAGTCAACATTATGTATTAAAAGTGCCTTAACGACGAATTATGATTTTAAGGGGCTTGTAGAAATTCTATGTGAATTTGAATTTTTTGAGATTTATTGGAAATTTATTATAATAATTATTATGAACGAAATTTTTAGAAACACGAAAGTTTATTGCTCATTATTTTATTCTTCAAAAAGGAAACATAGCATGAACACTGGTATTTTACATTTTGTCTACTAAAATGTTTTTGCTATGTTTTAATGAATGGATGGAGTATGCATAGATGTTAGCTAGGCCTGTATCTGTGTAAGAGATTTGTACAAACATAGATTGTAAAGGAATATATCAACTTCTTTAAAAACAAAATACGTTATCAAAATCATAAAAATGCGACGAAAATACCACGATTGTGTCTTTGCGTAGTTAATGTCATCTAAGGAAAAAGTGTACCATAGGTACCTCTTCAAACTATGTCTTCCATGAATAATTATTTAAGAGGTAAGTTTTTACCACGAAATTCACGCAGCCATAAATATTGACGTGCTGAATTCAGCAGTTATCCTAATAATAATACTTGTGAATTTTGTGGAACTAAAAATTATGTGATGTAAAAAGACTCATAGTCTTAACATTATGCTAGAACGAGACAGTGCTAATTAGAGGGAGACAGCGAATGTTGGAAACATCATGCAACTTTGATAACGCATTTTGTGATACAAGTTGTTAAGAAATCGTTAGTCAAATAAGGGATGAGAGTTATACATAACTTATCTAACAAAGTTATACTATGTACTTATTATGTATAATTGTAAGATCACATTTCGTTTGTTCATTGCATTTGTTACATTGAAACACTAATTGGTGACGTAGAAATACGTAATTAGATAAATTATATATTTATTTCGATACAATGATATTATTGCGGGATGAAAGCGTCTTGAAAAATTATACCTGTTTCTATATTCTGTACAATGTCTACATATTTAGCATTGATAAATGTAATTCTAATTTCTACGAATAGGTAAATAATTGCAAAGTTTAACAGTCACAAATTTTTCGAGAAACTTTAGATTTAGTCCGTGATATTTTTTCATCATATCACAAATTCGGTGATTTAATTGTAAACACACATTCCTACCAGTCTGTGAAACCGATAGTGAATATGACTTCATCAAACATTCCGTAACGTAAATCACTGAATTTCTATTTCGTAAAGAAGTTACTACGAGTATATCATAAAACGATTTACTAGCAAAAATTTTCCTGTCTATAAGTCTAACGTTGAAACTTTGTAAAATGTTACTACAAACTAGGTTGAATACTGCACCTCAGTTGAATCAAAAACGATCGTTTTATGGACGCATCGCGTATTTTCATACCATAAACACCTCCCATTTGTCCCTCTCGTTTTTGCCGGTGACATATTGTAGGGGAGCCCGGGATGCTAAATCGGGATTTACTCGAGCGTCATAGAGACCTATTCGATTGCGAAGCTTAGATAATTAGAAGAAAAAAATGTTATATAATATATACACTTTCATTGGTGGGGGGAGCGGCTATAAATTTTCAAAAATGTAAAAAAAAACCGATGCATGGACATACTCGAGCGCGTCAGATATTGATAGCATCAATGTTTTACGTATTTTGGAAAATGTACGTATGTTAATCTGATTGTTTCCATGATGGGGGTAGTCATACGTAAGGGTTGAAATCGATAAAAAAAAAAACTTAATCGAGCGCGTCAGATTTTCTAAGGGGGTGTTAAGTGAACCTAAAAAAAAGCTCTTATATAATAATCTGACGATTTGGATGTGACCCAAACTCGTGGCCATTTTTAAACTGTGTAAAAAAAAATCGCCATTTTGAAATACTCGAGCGCGTCAGATTAAGATATATATGGTTCATCTATATACCCTAGACGTGCTGTCTCATAATCTGACGATTATCTAGAGGGATTCGCCTAATCTGACAATTAAAAATTTTTTATTTTTATTTTTTCAAATCTTTGGCGTCATGGCGTCATGGCAACAGAAACCAGAGTGGGGACGGAGTGAGAGAGTCATAGATAGAGAAAAAGTGAGAGAGGAATAGAAACGCGGAGTGGGGAATACAGGGATTACGTAGCTGCACGCATTAAACTTTATTAATTAGTTTTCCTTACTTCGGCTTATGGAAATCGTCAGATTATATATTTTTTGTGAACGTTGAATTATTTCCTTCAAAATAAAAAAAAATTTAGCCACGCTCGAGAAAGTCGAGATGACGTTTTTTTTTTTACAAGTTTGTAACCCACCTACTTCTTAACGACAATCGGAAATTGTCAGATTAGTGGAATATATACTTTTTAGCATGTAACTAACTCACCCTACCTTAATCTGACGCGCTCAAGAATTTCTGATGATCAACTTTTTTTTACTAATCTGATCCTTTATCCTTGACGGGCGGCCGCATTTACGGGACTCATGTTTGGTGGAAGTATTTAATCGGGTACAAGGTATCTCCCTATATGTTAATCTGCCGCGCTTTAGTAACTCCCGAAATCCCCCCTTGGGCTCCCCTACTATATATACGAATCTAATGAATGAAGATCGACTTTGACGGGGATTGGGGTGGTTTGTTTTTTATGGCACAAAATCGATCGTTTTTGTTCGTTCAAATGAACCGTTTTGTGGTTGTTGGCTTGTTGAAAATAAACTTCAACATAAAACGTCTTGACGGATCGTTCGATCAAAATTTATGTTGATTTTTGAAAGGTGGTTCATCTCTCCCAACTGAGTAAGTCTCCCGGACTCCCCCTACATTCTTTCCTACTGAGCATTTTCTTAACCTCCTATTTTCAAAGTCGGATAATACACGTACTTTCCCATTCAACAGAACACAATAATTTAGGCTATGAGTGCCATTAATGTTATTTCGTTTTACTTTTCGTATTTAAAGTTATGGATATTGTAAAATGTATTTTAAATGTATTTTGTAATATAGCTCCTTTGTATATAAAGGTATGTCACTGTAATGTGGTTTCTGAATAGACAACGATGTATCAAATTCTTATATTATTTCAATAAATTTAGTTTTAAATTTTTTTGTTTCATTTATTTAAGGATTGGCTGCTCGTATTGTTGATGACTTGACACTGCCTAGTCGACTCGACTCACTGACATTGCGAAGAGACGTCGCATCCATGTGCGTTCTCTACGGCATCTATCACGGGGAATGTTCTGAAGAATTGTTTGGTTTACTGCCTGCAGCTGAGTTTCTTCACCGCACCACACGTAACCGATTGCAATTACAACCACATCATCTCGATGGATGGTTGTACGCTTTATGAGGAACTTCTTGCCTCGCGCATCGGTTTTGTGGAACCAGCTCTCTGTGTCAGTCTTTCCGAACAGCTACGACATGAGAGCCTTCAAGAAACGAGCGTACTCCTATTTAAAAGGCCGGCAGCGACCCCAAACCTCGATTTGAGTTGCATAAAATAAAAATTGGCACTCGTCATTGAAAAGAGGCTGCTTGCCACTAATCAAACAACTTTGAATAGAGCTTTCCTGGTCACCTAAGGTCACGATATATCTGACTAGGAAATGTTGGGATTTCATTCAAGTAATTACAGACTGAATTTTTTTGGTAACGCACGTTGATGTCTTTTTATAGAGCCAAGGGGCTCTTACTGCGATACTCGCCCAAAGTGACTACAACTGGAGAGGCCTATGTCCTGCAGTGGACTGCGATAGTCTGATGATGATGATCATGCCTACAAATCTTATTACATAGTTTATTTAGCAAAACATTGGTCCTTTTTTTTAATATCCAAAAGCAAGTTACGCAATAAAAACAAGTTAAGTTGCACTTGTATCAAGCAAACGATATTCTTTCACAAATACTGTAGGTATCGATTTTCGATTTAAAACTAACGTCTGACACTAGATGGCGCTAGTGAAAAAAGAAAGGTGTAAGTCCAAACGATTGCGGCCGAAAAAAAGCGAACGCTTGTAGGCCTCTGAAATGTGTTACCGAAGTTTTGGGCCGTTCCGAACATATCCAGATATCTCATAGTTAAAGTCCCGGATACACTAGGGAACGTTTTGTTTTGCAACATGATTTGCAACATGATTTGCAACCCTCAATGCACGTGACGCTGCAACTTTGCATAGTATCCCCGCGTGACGTCAAGTGAGGTAGGGCATAGCGAATCCTTCTTTTATTTCTTTTTTTATGCGACAGGCGGCAGACGAGCAAGCGTGATGCGAAGTGAAGTGTGATGGTAAGCAGTCGACACCGCCCATGGACACCCTTCGCTCACCCAACTCTTCGCTCAAATGCCGCCCGCGCGTCCGTCCGGGGAGGAAGGACGCTATAGAATACCGCAGCCAAATGACCTCCGCGTCGTGTTTCTGTTGGTGAGTAGGGTTTCAGGAGCTTGTGGGGGTTAGGGTTGGGCCAGCATCGCGGTGGCAACTGACAGGTATCTGACCAGTTACTTGCCCGTTGTCACAGCGACTTGGGCTTCTCTTTCGCTTTCCATCAGGGGTAGGGAAGCCAATAGTCGAGCTACTATAAAAAAAACAGCGAAACAGTTTTATTTATTTCTTTATTTTAGTCTTGCCATAAAAACCATAAAAGAAGGAAGTAGGAATAAATCACCTTAATAACATTAGGTGTAGATAGATAGATATTCTTTATTGCACAAAGCACAATCTCATTAAAAAAAATTGAAGTAGTAGGTACAATATAGGCAGAGCTCTCTTCCAGGCAACTTACAGGTAGAGGATAATTATAAACTTTAATGAAGAGATAGGTAAAGTCGTGCAAAATTGTTATTTTAATTAAGTTATGGGTAATTATGCTGTGGCTCTAAAAATAACATTTTATATAAAAACTAAGCCATTTTTAACCGACTTAAAAAAAGGAGGATGTTCTCAATTCGAATGTTTTTTTAAATATTTGTGTTATCAAATGTCTCCGAGATTTGTTAACAGATTTGAAAAATTATTTATTTGTCGAAAAGGGTGTCCATCCTTTTTTTTTCCTAGAGGATAATTCCTTCGGACCTTCACCATCTGCCACAGGGGGCAGACGGCGGCGTGTGAAACCAGATTAAAGGGGTGTCCATTCTAGTTAAACCCATTGTCACCATATTTTTATTGAACAGTTTCTTTTTTGCTAAAAAATGTTGTTAATTATATCGCTCTGCCTTTACCCGAAATGTCACGTTAGATCAAGGAAACCTGTTGCAATGCACACCTCCATGCATAATGACTAATGAGGTAACAGCACTAAAACAAACATTAGCTGTGAACTGTCGAAAGAAGTGGCCAAATGTATTTAGAAATGAAGAAAAATGTGTATCATTGGGCAATGAACTCCTACTTATACCACTGCTACTTACCTACATACCTTCTTTCTTTTAATTATCCTCTACTCGAAGGTATTTATGTATTATGCGAGAGGCGACAGACGAGCAAGTTTGATGCCTGATGGTAAGCAGTCGACACAACCCATGGACACCCGCAACTCATATTGAGTTCTAGGGTCGCTGCCGACCTTTTAAATAGGAGTACGCTCGTTTCTTGAAGGTTCTCAAGTCGAAGCTGTTCTGAAAGACTGTCGCAGAAAGTTGGTTCCACAATGCGCAACAAAGAATCTATCTATACAGGTACTTGTTTCCATTAAAAGTGGAACTCTCAGCCAGCACATGTGTTTCCACCTTCTTATAGTAAGAAGCATCTCTCGGGCTAGCATGGTTGTGGTTAATGATTGGAAACTGAGGTTTCCCGTTCGTTGTCAGAACGACTTGGGCTTTCTTACCAGTTTTTCAATAGGCGAAGGGAAGTGGAAGTCTCTATGCTGAGCCAATATAAAAAAATTACACCCACATCCCAATACGGCAGTTCGTTTTAATACCGCTAAACTAAAATACTGGGGTACTTAAGGCTTACCTTGAACCCTTAGGTTTAATACACTTTCCTGACCCGATCCAATCCCTAAGGAGTCTAGGCGCGATGGCTGATTTGGTAATGAACTCTGCCTTCTGAGCCAAGGGTGGGTGGGATAGAGGGTTCGATCCCCGCACACTACAAACGTTTGTGTGCCTGAACATGTCTGTTTGTAGTGTTTCGGTGTGTATGTATAAGTATGTATTTACAAAAAAAGTACATACCTAAGTAAGTTTATCAGTCTATTACCCATAATAGGTACAAGCTTCGGCTTAGTTTGGGGCTGGATGGCCCAGATTGGCATGTCTTATGTACATTCTACCTATGTTCCACAAATAAATGATTTGATTTGACTTGGGTTTATTTATTTTAGGTATTTATATTTATACTCTCTTCTCCGTAAATACTTTTGTACTGGGCCCCTACCACCAAAATCGAAAACCATCGTTCGTTGAACGGATTGCGATGCAACGAACGATCGTTTTCGATGTTGGTGGTAGGGGCCCTGATCTGATTTCATCTTTATGATTCACTTCACGATTCACAATCACGCAGTAATGTACCCTCATTACCAATCTTAAGTTCAAAGTACTTGATATTCTTTTAGTAAGAGCTTTCTGTATAATTATCGCCTCGTTTGTCGACAAGATTTATTATCGCTACAAGTAATATACCCTCATATCAATATGATATAGCAATCTAGTTAGAAACTTAATAACAGCTTGTCTCAGTCTTATCGTTATTCAAGCCTAACATCTTATTATTTCGGTACAATTTTGAACTCTATTAGTATTGGGATAAGAACAATGGAATATTATTCGGTTAAGCGTAAGAAGAGTTGGTGAATCATTAATAACCGTATAACGGATAATACTATCGGGTGTCCGGTCTGTGTCGGTTAATAAGAAGAGTATGTTGTGTGCAGCAGGGGGATATATTTCTGATATTAGTACCCGTGTAATGTGTATGTATCTCAGGATTGTGGATACTAGGTATGATATGTGTTTAGGTATAAATATACCGATCGCCTACCCGCTGGACAGACACCATCAAGTCCGTCACCGGGACGCCTGTGGTGGAATGTTCTCGCCATGCCACCTGCAGAGACCGGTGGAGACGGATCGCGAAAGCGGCAACCACAGCAGCAGACGACTCCCCATGACCACGACCACTCTGTCAAGAGTGATCGACTGAGAAGAAGAATAAATATACCATAGATATCAAAAATAGTCCACGTTTGCCTTTTTTTTTCGTCGGGAATGCCTTTACGCATACCTATACCAGGGCGTTAAGTACAGGACACCTGGGTTATGTGGGGCTCACTCCCGTCTAGTAGAGAATATCCTGTAAGACTGACGGTGGGCCGCTACGAGCACTCTGTCTGAGGGGGGTCGGGATGGTCGGAGGGATTCAATGTAACCCCACATTTTCCTGGGTCGCGTCGTCCGGCCTTGCTTACTCAGCACGCTGCATGCACGGTGAGTTCATTCCAGAATAGAGGGACTGAGCTAGACCGCGCGGAATATTTAACTTCGATTTTCGGACAAAAATAGGAAGTTCCGCTAACATTAGGACGTTTGGCAACATTGATACATTTTTTTTTACTTTACAACACCTTTTACCGTGAAATGATTTCTATTATAGCGTAAACTTAATTCGAAACTGAAATAAAAAGATAAATAAGTACTTAAAAATCCAAAATTGTAGCAATGTTGCTTATCTTTCTATAATTCTTGATAAAATAAGAACCAAACAGGCTTACTTTTTATTATTTCAGTTAAAAGAGTGTTATACCATCATCAGCACTACTGGATATAGACCTCTTTAATTGTTCGCCACTTCTATCAAACTGTCTGTCTGGAGGCTTTTGTTATAATCAAAAGAGTGTTAAATATAGGTAATTATGTTAAGAATCGTCTGTAAATTCAGTCTTTGCGCTGTACTTGACACCGACATATTGTGCGCGACGGAATATTTGCAGAGATAGCGGTGGTCTGTCGCCTGCTTAAAACCGATCGTCCATTGGCGGCTAAACTAACGGCCGTATTCACTAACGTTACTATGCGTCGCGCTAACGCACAAGTACCCAATAAACGATATAATTAAGGGCACTGTGCGTCCGTGTATAGCATAGTAACGTTTGTGAATACTGCCGTAAGTCACTTTGTAGTTAGAGGTACCTATTACTTAGTATATTGTTCGTAGCTAAATAACCCAAGACATGCCACGTTGGGCCACATATCACCATCCATATAGCCCCAAACTAAGCAGGAGCTATGGGTACTAAAGTAACATATTTTTCTTTATAAATAGGTACTGTACTGATAACACAAGAATTGATAATCTGAAAGTATTTAATAACAGAATCCGATTACAAACACTCATTCAACCAGAGAGAGAAAAAGTAATAATCGGCGGGAGCTCTATGACAGCTGTCAGTGTCACCGTTACGTCAAACTTCAATTGTCAACGTTAGTGCGGTGACTCTTGAGCGTGGCGAATAGTGCTGTGCCGCAGCTGTTGATTATTCTCCTCTAACAGTACATAGTAAACACCCAGACCACTACAAACAGACATGTTACTACACATAAATGTTTGAATAGTGCGGGGATAGAGTCCACTACGAACCACACAATATTCTGGGCTCAGAAGGCAGAGGTCACTACCAAATGAGCCATGGGGCCATTCAAATACCACAAGTATGGGTAGCGTACCACAAGTATCGGAGCAAGTTACGCCCTGCGATCGCCAACCTGCCTGCCCAACGTGGCGATTATGGGTCAAGGCTCCAGATGTTTTCCCAAAGTGGCGAACAAAAGACCTGTGTCTAGCAGCGGACTGCAATAGGCTGATGATAATTTTCTGGGTGAACTTCGTTACATAAGTAGGCCAAGTTGCAATATGTAAGCTTGACTGGCTCGATAGTTCGTAATGGTAGCGATCCTTGCCTCTTGTACCAAGAGGCGTGGGTTCGTTTCCCATCCGGGATATACATTCGTTTTATGAACTTTTGTGTTAATTCGTGTTAGGGTAAACACCTATTATTTTTATTTGTGTAGTATGAGTAGTCTTACATTGAGTTTGGAGAAAAGTCTGTGACGTTGTCTATTCACTTAATTTTTTATTTGAATGACTGTACTAATTTTCACTCAACTCTAAAATTGAATAGTACATAGGTACTATTCAATTGTAGATTCATTAAATACTTATAGATGAAATGAGTATCTTGGGACTAAAGGCTTAAGGTGTGAAAGTACACGCACCTCTGAATGCCAATAGTAGAGACAAGCGTGAAATGAAAGTTATAAGTAATCAAGTTATATTGTCACGTTCAGTTTAATATGAGATATGTATCGCGTTAGCCGACGTTGAAAAAACGAGTAATGTCTCTTTAAACACGATAATAATAAGAATAGTAAAATAGGTGTAATATGTCTAGCGCGTTTATTTACTCGTATTTGTTATTACATATTATTATTAACATTTGATATGGCTGCATTGTCAATAAATCTCAAGGTTTGTATCCGTTGACAATTTGAAATCTGCTTATGGGAAAATGGGTCTCTTATCGAGACCCATTAACACCTCGTCAATGAAACGTTGGAACGTCTGTCCAGCGTTACGTAAGCCAAATGTCATATAAGGGAATTCAAATAGACCAAACGGCGTGGTGATAGCCGTTTTGCAAACATCCGCAGGATTCACTGGAATTTGTTGGTAAGCTTTCACGAGGTCGATTGTGCTAAAAATAGTAGATCCAGCTAGACCGGTACCAAAATCCCCTATATGACGAACCGGATATCGATCTGGTACAGTGCGAGCGTTCAAACTTCTGTAATCCCCACAAGGTCGCCATGTTAGATCCTTCTTAGGCACAAGATGAAGGGGTGAACTCCATGGGCTCATAGATGGTCGTGCAGTCCCAGTGCGCACTAAATCCGCAAACTCTTTCTGTGCTATGCGCAGCTTGTCTGGAGCGAGCCGACGAGGACGAGACACCACAGGAGGACCCTCTGTAGTTTTAATGTAATGGAGAGTAGAGTGCTTCACAATCCGATCGATACCAGGTGGTTTTGTAACGTCTGGAAATTCCATGAGAACCTTTGAAAAACGAGAGTCACCTGCTAGCTTTACCAACTTAATACTGTGTTGGTTACATTTGTACACAGTAGCCGGCACTGTCAAACCTGTTACCCCATCTCTCAAAAGTTTAAGGTGACAGTCTGGTAACAAGTTAAAATGTGCAAGAAAATCTGAACCTATGATCGCAGTCTCTACATCGGCTATGGTGAAATTCCATTTAAATTCACGGCGCAAACCCAGATTTAGCGTAAGGGGTTTAACTCCATACGTCTTAATAGTACTCCCGTTAGCTGCTGATAACTCATATCCTGTTGCTTTTGGCGGAGGACGCAATAGCTTTCGGGGAAAACAGCATAAATCTGAACCAGTGTCTAATAAGAAATTCCACTTAGTATCACGGTCTGTGACAAATAAACGGCGACCCTGAAAAATACTGCAGTCAGATGTCGCCGTTACTGACCGCTCCGATTGTTTTCCGGTTTTTTTGGAACAGGAGATTCCCAATTGCAAGGCTGATTGCATTTAAAAGCACGTACACCAAAACGAGCATGGTACCAACAAAAACGGCGCGAGCGCGAAAGCGACCTGCGTCGAGGAACGGACGATGATCGAGACCTGGACTGCCTTTGTTGAGTCGAAAGCGCAGCTACCTCCTGAGATAAACCTTCCAACTGCAGCTGTATGTTACTCAAGTTGAACGATGATGATGACTGAATTTCGTTTACAGTAACCGGAGTCACTTCCAAAATCTTATCTGCCAGTTCCGCAACCTTGTCTAGATCTAGTTCCGCCTGTGCAGTAAGGATTGCTTGCACATTAAGAGGTAATCTCTGTAACCACAGCTCGCGTAAGATTTTCTCGACGGATAAGCTCCCTGCCAAAGAACGCAAATGCCGCAAAAACTGCGTGGGCTTGCGATCACCTATTTCTTCTCCAGAAAGAAGTATTTTTATTTTCTGAGTTTCAGATACCGAAAATCTTCGGATCATCTCCGCCTTAATGGCGGCATATCTCTGGCCTTTGGGAGCTGGATTGGTAACAAGGTCTTCGATTTCCCCTGATAACCTAGCATCTACTTGAGCCACAACGTAGTTATACTTGGTTTCATCAGCTGTGATATTACTCAAAGCAAATTGAGCCTCGACATGAGCAAACCACCCCGCAGGTCGGTCAAACCAAAAAGGCGCTAACTTAGGTCGTACAGAAGAAACAACAGACGCAGTACCTTGTTCAGTCGACATGAATACGTTAGATTCCGAAAGCTGCTTCGACAATGCGGCATTCTGCTCCAAGAGAAAATTGTTCTGAACAAGCAGACGCTCAAGATGAGCTTGCAACGATTCTTGCTCAGCCATTATAACCTAAACTGTGAAATAATTATGTTCCGTTACCACTCGGTCTATAAAGCACGTAAATTAGGGAATAATGATAAAAAAGTAAACATAAGAATAAACTCTACATAGGTCCGACTTACAGCCTATACATAAATCTCAATGCACATTTACAGATACAATCTTATGTTCCTTAAAACAAATGATAGGAGTCTAATACCTAATAAAAATAAAAACTTATCAAAACACTCATCACACACTAAAAAATAAATAAAAACGTTGTGCGAAGCGACGGACGATATCAAACATCTTGATCTTCTCGAACGATCGTAGCCACAATAATGTGATCGCACAGAGCAACCACTGTCCAGTTCCAGCTTCTAACTTATAACCCAACTTGCTCAGCCGTTGGTGTATTGAGAAATTATAGTTTCATAATCGAAAATAATTGCCGTAATTCGTAAGCTTCGAACTCTTCATGGAACGGAGTTTGGTAAAGCTCACCGATACATTGTGAGTCCGTCTATCAGGTTGCAACGGTCCCCAGTCCTTATAAAACTCACGTCGGGGTCACCACATTTGGGGACAGGACAATGGCAACAAATATATGTGTGAATAGTTATTTAATAAGTAATATATTAATGCAATACAAATTGATATTTTATATCATGACAGATCTGTCAGACATCTCTAAATGACACCTCACTCTATAACTCTAAAAAGAGGGCGAATATCAGCGCCCACAGTCTCCAAGGAATCCACGATAGTGACGGCCCAAAGCATTCTTAACCGACTTCAAAAAAGGAGGAAGGTTTTTCAATTCGACCGTATGTTTTTTTTTGTTTAAAATTAAAGTGTTAAGCCAAATGTTTGTTGAACTTCACAGGCCCACCCACGCATGCTTCAAATTTTCTACGAGAAACTGTAGCATATCAGAGAAAGTGATGGTCTAATGAAGTACCTTTGTGAATACATGTTTATAAATACATTATTCAGGGTCTCTGACGTAAGAGTTTATCACACTAGTGATATTATATTAGGTGATTACGACGCATCTTATTAACAAATGGATCTTTACTTGTAATAGAATAAAGCATGTTTTATACATGAATAGTAGCACATAGAGAACCAATCGAAATAGAGAACCGAGACGCAGAGGCAACGGATAACTTATGATATCAATGCCTTGTCATACTAAGTAATATTCCTTCGCGTACTAAAAAGTTTGGTAACTCCTACTTGTGCCGTACCATTAAAAAGTGGAACTCTCTGCCAGCACGTGTATCCATCCACCTCCTTATACTTTGGGATCCTTTAAAGTAAACGAAGCGTGAAGAAGCGTCTCTCCTTATACTTACTATGGGATCCTTTAAAGTAAACGAAGCGTGAAAAAGCATCTTGTGAGTCAGCATGGCTATGGTGACTAACTGAAACCTCAGTTTCTCGCATGTTGTGAGGGCCCAAATAGAACCAGCCTAAAACCTGGCGATCTGGATGCTACGGTCGGAGGCCTTCAAAGGTAAGGTAGGTCCTTCCCTTTCGCTTTCCATCAGGCGTAGGAAGCCATTACGTCGAGCTAGTATAAAAAAAGGTCACCCAGTGTGAGGCTGGCAGATGAGCAAATGTGCCATTCACCACAATGGTTTCGGAATTCTCGAGTTGAGAATCACCATTATAGTGACAGGATTGGCCAGTTCAGACCCTGTGATACCGGGTTTAGCTATTTCCAGGGCGTACCACGGGATGTAAGGGAGCGACCTATCATCATTTCGCTCCAAGCTAACCTCACCTGCCCGTGGTGCATCCTGCCGAATAACAAACGAGGCTCTGGCCACCGACTGGTGGCGGTATAACCATCACAACTGAAGGCGTAACTAAATACCACAGACCGATGACGGGCAGCAGCGTCACCGGAGCGAGAAGCTACGCCCTGCGATCGCCAACCCGCCTGCCCAGGGTGGCGATTATGGGTATATCCTCCAGGTGTTTGTCCTAAGTGCCGAACAACTGGAGAGGCCTATGTCCAGCAGTGGACTGCTATAGACTGATGATGATGATGACCACGGGGAATCTCAGGTTTAAGACTGATTCTATTTGAGACACAGCCACGCCTAGAGTGCCATTGACTGGAGAAGAAGAAGACCACAATGATAATACTCCATTGCTTCGCCATAACCGAGTAAAAAATACAAATCGAGTGGTGTCAGTTCAACTTCCAATGACGGTTTCACTAAGAAACTATAGCAGATGAGTGAAAGTGGCGTACCTTAGCGAGCATATATCGCACCGAAACTAATGTTAACGTGATAAGCGGGTATTTGAACCGCGACGCACGACGCGACCCGACCATGATGCGTGCGCGCACATCGGTAGACCTGCGATGCTCGGGATTTGTCGACCTGACTTTTGGACCTCACGACCGCTTACCATCAGGTGGAGTGAGGTCATCCTGAAAGCTCTTCTTATAAAAAAAAAAAAAACGAGCACATGCTTTAACCATGGTATTAAAAAAAAACTTCAAGAAAACCATTATGATTGGAATTGGGATTAAGCTGATGTGTATTTTTCATCGGTGGCGGTATCATCTGACAGGTAACTGACCAGTCACTTGCCCGTTGTCACAGCGACCTGGGCTTCTCTTTCGCTTTCCATCAGGCGTTAGGGAAGCCGACGTAATCGTAGAGCTACTATAAAAAAAAAATATCCTGGTTTCTTGCAATAATAGATGAAACTTATCAGAAAATGCTTTGAAAATGAATTAAGTTTTTTCTATTTTTTTGCAATAAAGTTTAAATAAATAAATAATCTTTCCATTTGACGGATGGGCATTGCAATGACGCATCCTGCGCTCAGTCATATAATGCGTTTAATAAGATTTCCGCGCAGTGAAAGTATACGAGATTACTCAGTTAATTGTACAGCAGACGCTGTAATTCGGAAGATTAGCATGATGAGTGTGTTTTATTAAAGACAAATAAAATTAGCTCTTATCTGCACACTTTTTTTATAAGAAGAGCTTACAGGATGACCTCACTTCACCTGATGCAGATGGTAAGCGGTCGTGAGGCCCAAAAGTTAGGTCGACAGGCATAATAGAAGACAATTTTAACAACCTTTTTGAAGGAAATAAAAAAAGGTTCTATATTCAGCATAATATGATGTTACAATTACTCAGCCAACCTGTATATCTACCCCTACACTTAAATCCACAGTCCAGCGAGCTAATTCAACAAAAAAGTTAAGTGCAGCAAGAAATTCTCCTGCACTTTTCATGGAACGATGCAAAAACTCGGAGTTATGCTTGTGGTGGCCCTACCGGTAATGCACGCCAGTGGTAAGGCCAAATAGGGTCTTCACACCACACCTTTTTCTCAAAGAGATAAGTCTATATGGCATATGGCTTCCGGATTTATAATAGGTCACCATCTGATCACGTGGTTGTCTTAGAGGACAACTAAGGGAATATCAGGAAACGGGCAGTAGCTTTTACCACCCAGTTAACAAATAAAACCTATGGCTAGAACCACTTGTAAATTTTTCGTGACGATGTTTTCTTTCATAACTTTATTTTTATACATAAGTAGGGAACCAAGGGTCCTGGAAGTATTTCTTTTGTTTATACCACTAAGGTGTTGTGTAGTTTCTGATGTTAAGCTGTTACCGCATTCTATGAATGCCTGCGACCACCAGAGGTATCACACCCGCGTTACCCACCCTAATGCCGGTACAGCACTCAACCCGTGAGCTCAGGAAAGCCTACTCACCGATAGAAATGACCCGGAGGTCATTGGGTTTTTTTTTTATAAAAAGATCGTTCAGGATGACCCCACTTCACCTGATGGTAAGCGGTCGTGAGGTCCATATGTTAGGTCGACAGCCACATTAGGGCATACGCACCGCGCCTGTCGCCCTTATCCTGAAGGCCCACTGAGATGCCGTTTCACCGCCTATAGAACCCAGAATTGTAAGAGGAAGGAAACACATGAGCTGGAAGGGCATTCCATGATTTAATGGCACGGGGCAGGAACGAGGAACTGAACCTCTTGGTGCGCGCCACTATTGTCTGTATGGTATGCGGATGACAACGCTGTGTAGCACGTGTTGATCGGGAGAGGAAAGGAGAGTATGGTTCATTGCGGTATACTATAACCCTATAGCATACCGCAATGAACCATCCTCTCCTAGGAGGTAGTTCCCCGGGCGTGTGGCTTAATTCGAGCGAAGATTCGCTATCCCTACCACTCTTAGGTATAGTTTGGTATCCTTGGTGCGTATATTGAAAACAAATTGTGTTCTAATGGTAAAGAGATGGTTCGACAGGCTCGGTGGCTCATTTGGTAGTGACCTCTGCCCTCTGAGCCAAGGGTCGTGGGTTCGATTCCCGCACAGTACAAACATTTGTGTTCATGAACATATCTGTTTGTATTGGTCTGGGTGTTTTCTATCTATAATATTTATTTATTTACAAAAAATGTATCTAAGTAAGTTTATCAGTTGTCTAGTACCCATAGGACAAGCTTCGGCTTAGTTTGGGGCTAGGTGGCGCCGTGTGGCCCAGCGTGACATGTCTTGGGTTATTTATTTTATTTTTAAGTAACGAAGTATAGTACGTTACTCTATGTTGCAGTACTGGCGGCAGCCCTAGCCAACACATCTCGGTGCGCACGCGCGCCTCCTCCACAGTTGACCACAGTCCGGCCGATCCGCACCACGCTACCCGCACGCGACTCCACGAACGCCGATCAGTTACCGATAAAGTTCCCATCCGACAATCGATTAACAATCGTAACAGTGTTGTGCCTGTGTGACTCGATTCAAAGTTTGATGATCTGATTACGGCCTCGACAATATTCGGATTTCGCATTACACCGTGACACGGTAAAGGATTTTATTATGGTGAGTGAGACTTTTTCATTTCTTTACGGACGGTGAAAATATTTTCACTTTTTTTGTTTGATGATAAGGTTTATCAACAGTACAACGTTTTACCATGCGCAAGTATGAATAAAAAACGTTTTTTTTTTATTAGGTGGTGGCAGGTATATTGTGTTGTTTTGCTGATATACCTATAGATCTCTTCTTATAGATGTAACCTCCTAAAGTCTTTGAATAAGATCTTCGACTCAATTTCGATTTAAAATTTGATCAATTCTGCTTGAAATCCTAATAAAATGTCTTAGGTACTTAAGCAGACGGGTAATTAGTAAACTCCTAGAGTTGTGAAAGTAAACAATCTTTTCAGAAAAAGTTTTCATAAATTCTTTCAGTTGTAAAAAAATATTTTATTTTTGAAAATATTGATTGAAGATTAAAAGTTAAATCAATAACGAGATAGTGGCATTTATTATGGACTAATTTGTTTAAAATCTCAGAAAGACAATAAATGACAAACTAGTATTTTATTGCAAAATATTAACATTTTAGTTTTACTCGTATTAGCAGGGAAACGAGTTTATACTTTTGATTTTATCTCTACAATGTAACTCAATTAAAATGACAGATTGAAACTCGACCAATTAATTAAAAAGTCTTTATGTCTTAATTGTTTATATTAACTTAGCTTCCACTTATTTATACTTAGTTATATAACTTAAGACAGCGTCAATTAGTAAGAAATTGAATTTGAAACTATTATAATTTTTGCGACCGGAGTTACGATGGTACTATAAAATTCTAAATTGGAGTAAATATTTATCGAATGCGAAATGAGGGGCAGAATTTCGTCATTTTGTACGGAACCTTATGCGTTACGTAACTTGAGATGAGGAAGTCCGACAAAAGTCTTATGAAGTCGACACATAATATTACCAGAATTTATGAGAGTTTAGTATGATACATCAGATTTTAACATTTTTAAAGTGGTAAACACGTGCTGTAATGTTCTCGATTTAATGAGTAGAATAGTAGGGATGTAAAGGAGCGACCTATCTTTTCGCTCCAACCCATCCTCACTTGCCCGTGGTGCATCCTGCCGAACAACAAACGAGGCTCTGGCTACCGACTGGTGGCGGTATACCTATCACTCAATTTAAGACGTACCTATACCACAGGCCAATGACGGACAGCAGCATCACCAGAGCGAGAAGCTACGCCATGCCATCGCCAACCCGCCTGCCCAACGTGGCGGTTATAGTATATAATAGACCAAACGAGTCAATATCATATATATAATAGGCCAAAACGCCTATTGCAGTGGATTGCAATAGGCGTTTTGGCCTATTATATATATGATATTGACTCGTTGGTCTATTATATATTTGGTGAGGTTATAGGTACTGCTATACCAAGTGACCTGGGAAGGACCTCCACCCTATAGAATACCGCAGCCAAATGACCTCCGGGTCGTGTTACTGCTGGTGAGTAGGGTCTCCGGAGCTCGTGGGGGGTTAGGGTTGGGCCGGCATGGCAGTGGCAATTGACTGGATACTTGCTAGTTGTCACAGCTACTTGGGCTTCTCTTTCGCTTTCCATCAGGTGTACGGAAGCCATTATGTCGAGCTACTATAAAAAAAAAATTGACCGAATCGGGAATCAAATCCTAAACCTTCAAATCACCCGCACTTGCACCGGCGAGACGAGAATGCTCTAACCATCGCCCCACCGAGGCTTATTATAGCGTATATACTGAGGTCTTAAGTACATACAATCGTTACCTACTTTGTTTCTGTACCTCGAAAATTAAGTCAGTAAACACGAACCGATAGAAAACCTATTATTATTTATAATTTGGCTGAGTAATAAACCTATATAACTGATTGAAAACTTTATAGCTTGTGGTCAGATGTGTAACAGGTGTACACACAACAGTTAGTGAGGCAAAGAGAGATGTACCTACAGTAGGAGATATATTGAGCAGCTAATAAATAAATATTAATTAACCTTACACCAAAGAAATGTATCAACTATAGAGAAGGGGCCCTACTACAGAAAACGAAAACGATCGTTCGTTGAACGGATCGCGTATTTTTGCCTCATAAATCCCTCTCATTTGTTCCTCCCGTGTTCTATTATATTAATTAAATTGTTGAAAATCGACGATGACGAATTTTAGTTTGTATATTCGAACACGGGAGGGACAAATGAGAGGGATTTATGGGGCACAAATACGCGATCCGTTCAACGAACGATCGTTTTCGTTTTCTGTAGTAGGGCCTCTGGTCTTTGTGTGCGTTAAAAGCGCGACTCGATCCTACACTATCATGCATGATTTGTAAAACAACTTTGGACACTTGGTGCGGTTCACACACTTACTGGACTGAAAGTGTTCTGAATGGATTTCCTAGCGATCGTTTTAAGAAGGATGCGCAATCTAATTGAAGCTGATTGATACGCACCCATCCGAAGGTTTCGGGACGGGATTTCTGACCTATTGCGATATTTTCACGCAATACATAATAAGTTATTGTCACACTGGCGCTTTTTAAAATAGCGCGTTTTCGCGTTTTGTCGTCTGTTTAGAGTTTGATCGTGGCTAATGAAACGCGTGTTTGAGCCACTAAAAAGCCGCCAGAGCCACTTGTAAAAGCGTCTGAAGCCTTGGTTCTTGCCCAACAGTCAACAACCGTTCTAGATCAAACTTAGGTCATAAATTACACTTTTAAACATCCACCTTGAACTGTTGTATTTAAAATATACTTAACTGGTTAAAGAACATTCAATGTAATCTTCTAAGAAATTTGCTTTTAATGCATTGCCACAAATAAATCGAGTCAGGTGCAAAAGGTTAATGTTATTAAGTAGTTACTACTGATAGATGAATTAGATAATGATCGGATTTGGCAACATGTCAGTTCTTAACTTTTATTTGATGGTAGAAATAAGCTCCATTAGAATTAGAAATGTTACATTTAAGTTGTGTAAGGTTTTATCAGTTATCATTTTAGCCTTTTTTTTACGTCAGGAATACATTTAAGCTAGGCTATATTACGCATACCTTACATAAAGGACGCCATTTTTTTTTAACGTCGGGAATGCCCTTATGCGTTTATTCTAGGGCTCTCTTTCTTTTCGCTCCAAGCTATCTTCACCTGCCCGTGGTGCATCCTGCCGATTAACAAACGAGGCTCTGGAAACCGACAGGTGGCGGTATAAACCACTTTGGGTAATCGTGTGGAGGATTTGCCCATAATCGCTACACTTTGGGCAGGCGAATTGGCGATCGCAGGGCGTAGATTTGCTCCGGTGACCAGTCGGTTGGCAGAGCCTCGTTTGTTATTCAGAATGCACCACGGGCAGGTGATGGTGGCTTGAGTCGTATACTTCATACCATTTATGGTCACGATTTTGTAATTTCTTTACATCACTTATTCAATTTTGTTTCTTAATACTCAAATAAAAAGATTATAATTGTTTTGACTTTGAATAATTTTGGTGTTACATACAACTTGACAGTGTGGGGTAATAGAATTAAAGTGATTGCCCAACGCGCTGAAATAGATTAAAATACCAGTCATGTTCGAGACGGGCATAGAACGTTTAGTGTTCCGCATCAAACAAAAGAAAACATTTTTTTAATGTGTAACTTCACTCTGAACAACCTATGTTACCATCTGGTACTGAACTGTACACATATGTACAGACCGTGTGGTTTCCAATCTTAGACTCAACCACCCCACCTCGTCCCGTTGCTACTGTAGACGACGACTAAGCGTATACGAGTATCAGGAAACGGCCAGCAGCGTTTACCTAGGTTTAAAAGGACTGACACAAAACGTGGTGACTAAGGCAAGGAAAATCCCCCCAAATGACAATAGGGAATATGCATGAAAAATAGTTTCAGGTATTTACTAATTTATCGTAAAATAGATCAAAATCTACTACGAACAGTGAAAACAAAATCAAAATTGGTTGAAAAATGGGCGAGATACAGTCATTGAAAGTGAATATATCCGTCTCTCTCTCGCGAAACAGATTTTTCTATGGAGTTAGTACGGCGCTTACGGTACGTGACGTCAACTACCGCATCGGATCTCTCTGTCTAATCAATAACTTTAACGCTTTATAACTCGCTTAATAGAAAAGATAGTTTAAAAATTCTTCGATATTTATGTATCTGGAAGACAAAAGATCTCAATAAATCCATAAAAAAAAGTCATGCATATTCCCTATTCTCACTGTGTCAATTGATATGTAAGAGTATTCAAAATCAAGAAAATTTGAGAAATTACATTTACGGAAAACGTTGATATTCCATTTCTGTCATTGATTCTCATAGATTGTTGTGAGATGTTTTCTACTATTTTGGATATTGCTACTGCTGTGAAAATTTATCCTTTATGGGCAATGACGCCACCCGAGTTATCCATATCTTTCATCCAATTAGAATAGATGATTCTATATTCCCCCGTCTGTATACAAGTCTTCGCATGTCGTGTTCTCCGCCAACATCAGTTGTACGGAACCCCGCAAAACGTGACGCATGCAACTGAAGCGTTCACGTGAATTAATTTATGTATGAATGTTGACGTCTACCGCAGACGAGCCACATCTTCGGAACGAGCAATTCCGAAAGTTGGCCGCTCACTCGCGGAGAAATGCACGTACCTACATAATTGTTTTTATTACAAAAAACGAGTTACGCCTATCAAGTTTGCGAGACAACATCGCGGTGGGTAAGCGGACCGAAAATTGTAACAAACGGATTGTTGATGCGATGTATGGGAGCGACCCATCATCAGCCGATGCATCCTGCCGAATAAGAAACGAGGCGCTCGCAACGATTGGTGCACCGCGAACCCCACCAGTGTGCTCTTTGAAAGGTATTTTACAATCATCATTAATATAATTGAGTTTCTAGCGCACGTAAAATGGCACATATAGAACAGCTCTATCCTTGATACATTTCTTGTGATATGGTTAATTAATATTTATTTCTATTGGATGTAAGGGAGCGACCCATCATCTTTTCGCTCCAAGCTAACCTCACCTGCCTGTGGTGCATTCCAGTTAACCTTTAGGTCATGCTATACAATAGATAGAACAATAGGATTAGGACCATATGAAGACATTGGTACTGCTTTGAAAATATTATTGGTAATTTTCAAAGCAGTAACGAACGCCCAAGCGTTACGAGGTTAATAGGGAATATGCATGACTTTTTTTTATGGATTTATTGAGATCTTTTGTCTTCCAGATACATAAATATCGAAGAATTTTTAAACTATCTTTTCTATTAAGCGAGTTATAAAGCGTTAAAGTTATTGATTAGACAGAGAGATCCGATACGGTAGTTGACGTCACGTACCGTGAGCGCCGTACTAACTCTATAGAAAAATCTGTATCGCGAGAGAGAGACGGATATATTCACTTTCAATGACTGTATCTCGCCCATTTTTCAACCAATTTTGATTTTGTTTTCACTGTTCGTAGTAGATTTTGATCTATTTTACGATAAATTAGTAAATACCTGAAACTATTTTTCATGCATATTCCCTATTGACTACGAGTAGAGACGGACTTGTCATTATCACCGAACGAACTACGGGGAAATGGGATACACTCACTCCTATTGAATCATTGGTATACTCTTAAAATACTATATATTTTATATATAAGTATATACACTTATTTATAGTAATGCTATCAAATATTGCGGCAAACATTTGTTAGACAACATACGCAGTTTATAATGTGAAAGTAATTATGATATTTTCTGCCTACTGCTTACTGCGATGACTTTATTTGTAATTAGAATTACACATAAGGATGAGAGAATGTACGCAATCAAAGTATTAAAATGAAATGAATGATCATGGATGATTTAAATCTTGTACTATCATTTCCTGTCAGAGAATTTATGATATTTCACACATCTACAAATGTACCTACCTAATAAGTAAATAATAATCAGCAGTCCAACAGTAAAGTACCGTAAATATTCCGTTCGAAGAAATGTTATCTATACTAATTTTTTTAATGGAATTAAGAGGCATTTTTCTAGGCATATAGTGAACTAGCTTTTGCCCGCGACTTCGTCCGCGTGTTTAAATTTATACATACAAAAGTTTTTTCCCGCTAACTCCCGTTCCCGTGGGAATTTCTCAAAATACAGCCATAACTAAACTTTATATTTACTAAGGTACCTGCATGCCAAATTTCAAGCGTCTAACTTAAGCGGTTTAGATTTTTCATACAAAAGGATTTTCCCGCTAATTCCCGTTCCCGTGGGAATTTCGGGAATTCCTTTCTTAGTGCACCCCTACGGTACCTAAGCTACGTCCCTTCCAAATTTCAAGTGCCTACGTTTAGCCGTTTGGGCTGTGCGTTGATATGTCAGTCAGTCAGTTTCTCCTTTTATATATATAGATTCTTCTCGCCACGGGAAGATGAAAACATAAAAGAGCTCACATTTGAGGCAAAGCGTGGCGCAATACTTACATTGCGTATTTACTTTGGGTACCTACTACAGTTTTAATTTAATTTTCACACGGATTTCAGTAATAGGTACATGGCACAAATCATCATCATCCTGCAAAGTTTCTGGATATAGGTCTCCAACGATAATTGTCATTTTGGTTAATTTGGGGGAATTTTCCTTAGGCACCACACTTGGCAGGTGGGTTGGTGACCGCAGAAGATATTTGTACACAGGTAAACGATACTACTACCCATTTCCTGATACTTAAACATGAATATTAAAAACTTAAATTTAAGGCCAAACTTTTATTAAAATAGATTTTCACTTTTCTTATAGGGAGGGAAACTAAGGGTTCTAGAAGGACATATTATATGAAATATTATTTCATTTTTGCTATATAAGTAACGTCTACTACGTTTCACAGGAAAAATTTACCTCAATATACATATATAATAATATAAGTGCCAAACGATATCCAGTGATACTAAATATGCAATGACTGTTTAAAGCTTTCAATACCTACGACAGCAAACTAAGAATACAAGTCATCATCGACATCAAATATCGCTGAATTGAGAACTCAAAATACAGAATCTAAACCTTAATATCGTCGTGATAGAATTTAAAACTCTACGTACGTACTAAAATGGGTAACGCACTTCTGTGAATCACGCCCCACTTTGGATTTGTGTATGATTTAATTGTATCTTATGTGTGTGTAATAAGAGACAATTTCATTTGAACATTATGTTCACGTATAACATCGTTGAAGTGCATAAACAGTACTCTCACTGTTGAATGTATAGAATTTCGTGAGTATTGAAGATGCAGTTTTGTTGAGTCTTCTGTGTTAATTATGGATGGGATGACACTATTGACGCTTAGTTAACTTGTCATACTGACATATGTCACTAGTATAATATTAAGTATACCGTGAAGTTGGTACCGCTGACGCTCCTGAGCGATTGTCAACTTGCTAACGAACAAATTGTTGTGAATGTTCTATTCAAAACAGATTTGAAGACTCGGACTAGGTGAATAAAAAAGTAGATATTGTACACACTTTTACTTGAGCCAAATTGATCTTTGTAGGCAAAGGCAAGTACATTCAACATTAAATATTTTAGCTAGATACAACGGTTTTGATAATTTTGACTGGAAATTAGATTTCGCAGCTTATGAAATTGTTTTTTTTTTATCTTGTGTTGCTTGAACGCTACTTACACCTATACATAGTTGACTACACAAAATGAACTGCTTATAAAAAGTTTAAATAAATAAGTCTCTTCGTAAACCAATGTTTTACGAAGCCCCTATTGTGCAATTCAAGAGTGCTAAGATATAGATTAGATAATTTTGAGAAATCGGACCACCAGTCTCTTACTGCATTTTTAACCACTACACACTACTATAGTGAAGGAACAATAAAAATATTTAGAATTTTTTGAATTTTTCCTGTTTCAGAATGTTTTGGTATTGGTTTGAAATTACAGTGAATATGAGCACCTGAATCTTTAAATATGCATCTTCACTTAACTACCTCATTACTGTGAACACTTGTGCTAGTATACAATCAGATCGTTCAATGTTGTAGCATACTTTCCTAAAATGACTTGTACATTACACAGAGATATTTGACAGTCGACTTTTTCAACGGCTTTGAGGTCAATAGATGTTAATAGATTAAAAATTCTTTTTCAAACGAATGTATCTACTGAGTTTGCAGTTAGGATAACTAGAGAAAGCATAAAAGATGTGTGCATTCATTATACTTAGATGAGCGACGTGAATATAGCGGATTGCTTTTTGTTCATTTGATAACGGTATTTGTACATTATTGCAGTTTGATTGATTTTTCTGACTTGTTATATAATTCAATTAATCAAATAGGTATTTTATTGAGCATGTGTCCATTCTTTTTATGCTTACACCAGCGACCCGCACCGGCTTTGCACGGGTTCAATATTATTTTTTCCCGCTAACTCAAGTTACCGTGTTAATTTCGGGAATTCCTTTCTTAGTGCATATCTACGGTACCTAGGTTACGTCCCTTCCAACCTACCCTTTCTTCCTTTATACTCGTATATTGTTTAGATACTGATCGCGTATTAGTGATAAGACCGCTTAGATTGTACCACAAAATGTCTGCATTAACTTTTACTGTATTTTTTTGTAATATACAAAAAAATGCAATAAAGAATACCTATCTATCTACTGCATAATTAGAAAAATTTAAGATAGATAAGTACCGCATTAAATCTACTCTCTGGCTGTTACTACACTATTTCCATAATACCATAAATATTAAGTAGCTATTTACGAATTTCATTACGCCTAACCGTGCAATTGGCTTGTTATTATTTTGCGTAATAAAGTTAATTACATATACTCGAACGCATGCATAAATCAACCATATTTTCTCCGACGACGTAGCGGTCGGTAATTGTTTATTTCTAAAAATACAATGAGTCTATGAGCAGATGTTATCGATGGCTCTTAGAAGCACCGAGGCGTTTAACCAGCTTATGTTAACCAAAAGTGATCCCCTCCGAGTTTTAAATGTAACATCCTCTTGCACGCAATGACCCAGTTATTACACATTTTCAACAATTTCCTAAGCGTTGGTATCGAGTACCACACTAGGTTAGTGTGTAACTGATTATTTTTAACAAGCCTATACAATCACCGTTAAATTATTAGACCGAAGTAACTCTGTCTCACAATTCATAACTAAAGAAAGAGACAAGGTATTGTAATCTAATTATACGCACTTATTTATATAATGTATTAGGTATATAGTTAAATGAGTTTTTATCGTATAATTGTTCCTAATTTCTCTAAGAAGTTTGAAAGTGTTAGACCATGACTGTTACATAGAGATATAATATTTAATTTGAAGGTGGCCATTTACTTCGGTTACTTTTACATAAACGTAAAAAATGTTCACATCTCTCTCGTTAGAGGAAAATAAACAAAAGGCGCGCTCATTAAAATTGCTAAAAAGCAAAATGATTGTTGAAATAAGTTCCGATTGTGTTCATGGAAAATTAATTTCTCTTTATGTTAGTTTTAGGTGGGCGGCCATCTTGGCTCGCAAGTCACGTAGCTGTCATTGTGACAGTAGTTTGGGCGGGAGTTCGGTCAAGGATTGGCTGCGTTCGGCGTTCCGTATTTTCAAGTCAAGTTCAAAGTGACTAAGCGGAAGTTTTATTGTTGTTGGTTCTTTTGTATTAACGTCAGCGAAAGTTGAGGTTAGAGGTCGGCTTAGCAGAAATTGTGCAGAGAGAGAAAATGAGAGTGTTTGCGCTTTATGGTGAATGGACACTGGATAAGATAATAAAAGTTATAGGGGTACTTATATAATGAGTGCTATGTAAGAAGTGTAACATTTGAAACTTTGGAATCGCTGAAATTAAAAGTGGAACCGAGTTGTTTTTTCTGATGGTAAGCGATATCATAGTTTAAGATGCTAGATGGAACAATCATCGTCATGAGGCTATTGCAGTCCATTGCTGGACATAAGCCTCTCCAGTTGTTCGCCACCTCCTTCGGGCATACACCTGGAGGCTACCCAAAATCACCATACTGGACAGGCGGGTTGACGATCGCAGGGCGTAGCTTGTCGCTCCGCTGACGCTGCTGCCCGTAATCGGCCTGTGATATTCGGCTACACCTTCAATCGTGATGTTTATACCGCCACCAATGGCCAGAGCCTCGTCTGTTGTTCAGCAGGTTGAATCACGGGCAGGTAGGGTGGCTTGGAGCAAAAAGATGATGGGTCCCTGACATCCCTTACCCAGAGAACAGTGGAACGCGCTCACCCAGCAAAAACCAAAGTAAAGTATACGTATAGGTTACACATAATACTTGTGTTACTTACTTTAAGATTGGTAAGATGTATTAGGAGCAGAAAGACGATTTGGTTGCATAATTTGTCTGCATTTATATCCGTATGTGCAGAGATAGGCGTATGAAATCGGTTCAGCGCTTAATGTATCGAAGTGTGCTGAACGGTAGTTGCGCGGAGATCGTGCCGCGTCCAGCACTTTCTAGAACGTCGGGAAATTAATACTTTCCGCTAGATATCAGACTATCTCGGTGTTTGTTTAGGGTTGCTTTGCATTAGATCTCAGTGCGTAATGCCCTGCTATAAAAATATAAGCTCTGAAAAGATACAGAGATAGACATAACTTTTGTTTGGTTTGACATTAGAATGTGTGTCGAATCATACACTCTAAATTTCATACTTCTTAAAGAGCACACTACTAATTGATTTTATCCCTCTCGCTATGTAAGTATATCTGCTGAAGCAAGCAGAGGGTCAGAGATCAAAGCCAATGGGGTGAAAACACTGATTTTGAGTCTTGATAGAGATTTCTCAGCTCAAGAAAAGATGCGATAAATAAATAAAGGGCCTCTATAATAGCTGTGCAATAAATTCGCATATGCTATTAAAAAAAAAGAAAAGAAGGCGAGAAAAAATCACCCTAATGATTGGACACTTGGACAGCCCTGGTCGGGGACTGTCGTGAAATGTGAGCATAATGCAAGGAAACTGTTGCACATATCTGCCTTTTTTACGTAAAACGTTTACAAGTCTCGCGACTAATGCCCACCTGTGATTCATTGTTGACATATTTCGTAACACGCGAGTACCCGAGAAACTATCAGATTACGAGAACTCGCTGCATATATGTTTATGAGCATCAACGTTTTACATAAGCAGCATCAGAAGATATTGTTTATTACATATTTCAAATCTATCCACTGTTTTGTTAATACTTTAGCGACATGAGGCAATATCTATATCTACATTGCTACAAAATAGAATCCTACAACGCGCATGCGAAGTTTTCATTACGATTTAGCATATATACGACTTAGAGAGGTAGGGCATAGCGAATCTTCGCTCAACTTGAGCCGCCCGTCCGGGAAGGACTCTCCCGGAAGATTCGCTGTCCACTCCACCCTCTAGAATACTGCAGCTAAATGACCTCAGAGTCAAATTTCTGCCTGTGATTAGGGTTCCGGAGCTCGTGGGGGGTTAGGGTTGGGCTGGCATAGCGGTGGCAACTGACAGGTAACTGACCAGTTACTTGCCCGTTGTTACAGCGATTTGGGTTTCTCTTTCGCTTTCCATCAGGAGTAGGTAAGCCATAATGTCGAGCTACTATAAAAAAAACTTCTAGTTTCGTCACACTCATTTCAATGTTAATCCTTTCGTAATGTGCTGTTAATCTACTTTGCGCATCAATTGGCTAATGCGATTAAATTAATATTGATAACAGAATCGAATGTCAACGCATTGAAGATGTGGGCGACCTTTGAATTTGTGAATGGTCATCTTGACTTAAAAGTAAATGGATGTACAAAGCACATTAAATTGCTATTTAATTTTAATACGGGGTAAAAGTCGCTTGTGAATAGCTTGTTGAACTGAAGGTTATAAGCATTTTAACAAATACGAGTAGGATATCGCAAGGATAATCCATTAGGTAACTAAAGAACAAAAACAATATAAAAACAGTACTACTCTTATCTACAGTCATCAGTATTTGCCTGCCCGGCGTCGTCGGCGCAATAATGTATTCTTCTTCCATTCATCCCTATCAATCGCTTTGCTACCATTTTCTACTTGTACAGAGAAAATGGTATTATCTACACTACTCTTAATTTTCTCTGATACGTAATCGTATATGTAGTAGGATTTTTATTATTACATGAAATTGTGGATTAAAGTAGGTATCACTGTGGACACTGTGGTGAAAGAATCGACTAGCCTAGATCCTGCGTTACCGGGTCTACAGCTAGACCCTGACCCTAGACTGCCGGTGTGGGTGCCGCGTAGAAGCGCCTCTTGTACCCCAAAGATATATAATTATCCAAAAATAGGCAATACATTAGCAAAAATTGACAGCAAGCTGATATAATAATTCAATAGGTATGATTTTATAGCAAACATAACCTATCATTGACGTGTTTGGTTGAATATAATATTTGGTAAAATTATTATTATACCTGCCAAAGATAATATTCACTTGCTTAAATAAGTTAGTTGTGTAGCTACGCCCGTAGCCATCACATCTATACTAATATTAATATTATAAAGCTGAAGAGTTTGTTTGTTAGTTTGTTTGAACGCGCTAATCTCAGGAATACTGGTCCGAATTGAAAAATTCTTTTTGTGTTGAATAGACCATTTATCGAGGAAGGCTTTAGGCTATATAACATCACGTTGCAACTATAAGGAGCGAAGAAATAATGGCAAATGTAAAAAAACGGGGAATACAACAGCTAGTTTCAAATATAGCGGTAACACACATACGCTAAATTAGAATGAACTCGTTATATTGAGAGCGGTCACAATTATTCGTTGTAGATCAATAACTACCAAAATACTTTTGCTACCTCAAAAACCCTTACAAGTGAGAGTGGACCATTAACCATGACCCAGAATGATCAGCCAGCTAGCTGTTCCTATAACTGAGAGAACGCACGCAAAGCTTACGGTAAAACACTTCATGATAACAGTGACCATATCGAGCGTTAAACTTCCAACTAGTGTTGCGGAAATATCGACAATTTACTTAATAAGACGACCCTATCGATAGTTCAGAACCGAACAATATTATCGCATAAGAGCAATACTTCGATAGTATTGGTTGACACGGAGAATAAACTATCAATACTATATAATACACCAGCAAACGGATGTAGGATGCCCACAGGATAAGTGGAGTGACGATTCGCGTAGGACAACTGGAGACGCTTATGTCCAGCAGTGGACTGCGATAGGCTGATGATGATGAGTCGACTATCTATCGACAACACTACTTTGAAAACTTTGAACATTCAGTTTTATAGATTTATAGTCAAGGCCAGATAGTCTATTCCGCGTAGACTTTCTCGTAAAGGCTCGGATTTTATTTATTTTATTCGATACTAACTGGGGGAGAAAACGTATATCATATTTTATCGTTTTACGAGAACGGTAAATGATATCGTAAGAATTAATTGAATACATTTTATCGTCGGGATGCGATTAGTCTGTGTGTTAGATTGATAGCTTTTCAATCTCAGATTCTAGATAGATAGAATCTCGGCCTTTCAAGAGAGAAAAGCTCATACCTACAAGCAGAATGAATGTAGGTACCTACGACTAAATTTGATGATGAATGCTGCTCTAAATAGACGAGACAGATGCATTTTTTTTACCAGGGAGAATGCGTTTATATGCATGTAATGTAGGACTTCCCTGCCTTAATATTTATTTATTTATTTATTCAATCTTTATTGCACAAATGAAACATAGTGTACAAAAGGCGGACTTAATGCCGCATAGGCATTCTCTACCAGTCAACCATTGGGCTAAGCAGAAATAGATGTAGGTAGCGTGCTGCAAAGTTGGATAGAAATAAAATTAAACAGTGATAAAAATACTTAAATAGATATATAGATATTATAAAGTACATAAAATAAAAATAGATCACATAAAATACACATATACATATATTATATATATAAAGGACGACGGCAGAGTTGTGAGGCAAATAATAAATAGTAATATTGTGGTAAGGCAGGAAATACCCAGTAAATACCCAGGTCCCTTCGTCAAATACTTTATGTGTTAGTGCCATATAGACTTTAGGAAGTAGGACTGCTATGGCAAAGCACATTAACCTAGATCTCGATGTGAGATTTTTCTTTGTATTATATATTGGTATTACATGGAGACTATGACTAGTGACCTTTCCAGAGCGAATATGATTGTGTAATATCAATTAAGTAATCAATCAACAGCCCTGGTCCATCCACTGCTGAAAATTTCTCTATTCTGAGCATCCTCCATCTAACCATAGCCCAGGAGTTCTTCTAAGGTCATCGGCCCAATTGGTTGCGGGGTGTCCTACACCAAGTCTGTATAAAAGCAGTGTCCAATTCGCTAAGATAAAACATTTTTTTTATTTCGGTTCTGAATACAGTTTAAAACAATTCTAAAGTTTCAAATTATTTATAATACATTTTGCAACATTACTCATACCTATATAACATCTAAACGATCTACACTTTAAGTACCTATGAGGAAAGCGAATTTGAAATGTTAAAAGTATAAGGTACTTTCATTACAAAATACTGATAAGCATATATATTATTATTTTAAATATAATATTATTTGTTAAAGTAAGTGGAAATGAAAGTGCATTTGGCAATAGGGCTTAGAATGAGGGTTTTGCAAAACCATATTTCACTCGTATAATATAATATGATGATATAGTACCTAATAATCATTCCTATATTTAATGTAAATACTCTATAGCTTGACGGAGCTAGTTACAAATGCGTTCGGAAACATTTCTCCTGGAAACTAGAGATCCGAGCGGAAACATTTGTCGTTCATTCAAAATTTGACTGTCCTAATAAAAACTGTTCCGACGTCTCTTAACACTGGCCAATAGTTTGACGATTAACAATATTTGATAGTTATGTAAGTAATACTTGAATTGAATGGTGACAAAATTAGCATGGTCTGCCTATTTTTACAAAATTACTGGCTCGTCTCTATTTCCGTGGCTAAAAAAGTTGTTTTTACCTGATTTCCTCGCAATTTTTACATTTAATCTCAACTTTCGTGTGCGCTAAGGTGAGTAAATTAGAGATTTAGCCAAATAGGCCGGACCAGTATGGGCTTATCAAAATTAACAACATTACAATATGTGACACCCTGACAAAAATACTCGCATCTACTTTTGCTTTTTCAGAGGTCGATAAAAACACTTCGAGAAATTATTTACGCACAATAATCCTATTTATTATAAAGAAAAGAGACCAATCCGTACAAAATGGTAGCTTTCACTAGGGATAATAGTCATTACTCCTCAAATTAAGCTTCATTCTGCCTACTTACGTATGCGGGTAAAATATAGTAAGATTACTTACGGCTTTCGACTTTCATGCGGGCAGTGCAAAATTTGCGTAGAGTTACAACCTTTCATAATGTTAATCCTCTTACCGCCGAGAAACGAGTTATCATCATCATCATCAACATCATCGCCATCATCATCAGCATAAAATTGGTAAAAAAAGGTATGAATAACAAACGAGGCTGGTAACAGCCTAGTGGCGGTATAACCATCACGATTCAATGCGTAGCTAAATACCACAGGCCGATGATGGGCAGCAGCGTCACCGGAGCGAGGAGCTACGCCCTGGAATCGCCAAACTGCCTGCTCAGTGTAGCCATTATGGGTATAACCTCTAGGTGTTTGCCCAAAGTGGCGAACAACTGGAGAGGCCAATGTCCAGCAGTGGACTGCGATATTTTGATGATGATAACCTTATACAGGCAGATATTTTAATCACTGTAGGTATATGATTTACATTTTTTGTAGGAATAGGTTCCAATAACGATACGTAATGTCCAGAAAAAAATTCCAATTGCACCAAAAAGTAATTTATAAAATATCTTCTAGCTATATTTTGAGCCCCAGGCTGTATTCAAAAACCACTAGGCTATAAGCAAACCTTATGAGCTGTACTGATGTCATTATACAATCAAAATATTTATACTTAACAGAATTTACACAACCATAAATTGATCTTGTTCAGTAACGATTCCTCTTACCGATTCCTTTTAATAGTTCCTTTCAAAACTTCCGGTCCACCCTTTCTGTGTTAATATGCTTTATTATAATGGTTTAAATTACATCTTTAACTGTTTATGTAAAAGCAATCTTCTTAGTTATGTTAATTATAATCTCCATTATGTTGTAGTAAGTGAAAAATATTGCAATATTCCGAAAAATGCATTACGTTGTTGATTAAAAATACCAGAGGCGTATTGATGTCGTTGGCAAGTATTATAACTGTACGATGGTCGATGCGTAATTTCGTAATATGATTTCCACTAACTGTTTGGGACATAACTCTGCGAGTCCCGTTCTCTCGGTGCGAATGGAAAGTAAAAAATGCGGACTCGAAGTTTCGCAAACACCATGTATTTACCCTTTTTTGTGTGTGAATGACGAATGGAGGGTGATGTGTTTCCATCAATCAAATTGAAATGTTACTAATTTGAATACTTTCAGTTAAAAAATGAACATTACCCAAACCATGTTTCTTTTTTGCTGATACCATCGTTGGTGCTTTGCACACAGGTAAACTTTTGTGCATTCAAATTTCGAACGTAGCTGCGCCGTATATTTTCATACTAGCTGTGCTCGCGACTTCGTCCGCGTGGAATAGTTATTTTTCCCCGTTTTTTTTTTACATTTTCCATTATTTCTTCGCTTCTAATAGTTGCAACGTGATATTATATAGCCTAAAGCCTTCCTCGATATATGGTCTATTCAGCACAAAAAGAATTTTTCAATTCGGACCAGTAGTTCCTGAGATTAGCGCGTTCAAACAAACAAACAAACAAACTCTTCAGCTTTATAATATTAGTTAAGATTTGACTAAGTATTGTCGTAATAGAGCTCTAGATCGTCCACTGGTCTGAGATGGCTCAAAATATATTATACGAAAGGTGTCTTGTCCAAGAATGGCCAAGATCTTCTACGGGTCGCTGAGCCGACTTTTACATGCTGGAAAACGATTTATTCACTGAACTAACACTACGTAACTAACGTCTGTTTACACTGAAGTACAAAAGTGTCTTAAGTACTTATACCATAGATTAATTTTATTGTTAGGTCTTATCTTTTCAGTATACCGTTAATCATAAGATCAAAATAAAATAATAGGTTTATCTTCTTCTGTATTTTCTTCATTTGTTATGACTCACAGACTTTGAAATTAATAGAAATACCCAGCAGTAGTAAAGACCTAAGTATCTGAGTCAATTTATCATTTTTTTTTTTTTTTTTTTTTTATTTAATTCTAAGAAAGCATTTGACCACAATCACACCTGATGTTAAGTGATGATGTGGTCTAGGATGGAGCATGCTTACTTAGATAAAGCCTATTCACTCTAGCCTTAAAAGCCTCCAAGTTGTAACACTCAGGAAAGACGTCAGCTGGCAGAGAATTCCATATTTTGGCCGTCCGCGGCAGGAAGGAATTAGCAAATCTCTTTGTACGGATGAAAGGTATGTCGACTACGTAAGGGTGGTAGGCCAACCTACGTCTTGTATCCCGATGATGGAAAGGAGCCGGCGGAATCAATCCATGCAGTACCCTTGCACATTCTCCGAAATGTATCCTATAAAAAACCGACAAACATGCTATGAGGCGGCGGTGATTAAGATCATCCAGCTTATCTTCTATTAGTGATGGATCACCTACGATCTCAATTGCACGCTTTTCAATCGAGTCCAGGGCGGCCAGTTGGTATTTGGCAGATCCGTCCCAAAGGTGGCAGCAATACTCCATACATGGTCTAATCTGTGCTTTATATAGTAATAGACGCTGGTCCGATGTGAAGTATCGCCTAGCCTTAGAGAGGATACTCAGTTTTTTAGCAGCAGTTTGTGCTATGGACTCGATATAATCACCGAAATTCAAATTTGCCGACAGTTTTAATCCTAACAGATTCAGGTGATCATTTATCGGGATGGATACACCTCGGAAGCAAGGACCACCTGTGAAAGGTGTATGTTTAGCCGAGAATAGACACGCCTGCGTTTTTTCTGCATTAAATCGAACAAGATTGGCATCACCCCAGTCGGACACCGCCTGTAATGAGCGATTCATTTGCAGAATTAAGTTCTCCCTACAAGACCGGACCTCTTCCCTGCTGGCCCTCGCACTGGACAAGTATCTCGCTATCATCTGCATACCCTATGATACCGGGAACGAGAAGATCATTTATGTGTAGCAAGAATAGAGTTGCGGACAGTACTGATCCTTGAGGAACACCAGCGTCAATCGCCTGTTGGTCAGATGTGCAGCCTTCTAAAACTACTTGTATTGACCGTTCCTCAAGAAAGTTTGAGATCCATTTGCAAAGACCAACCGGGATTCCAAATGAAGGAAGCTTACTCACTCATCATTAAATATCTTGACACGAAACAAACAGAATATAATTTCTATCATTTCTTTTAGCTTACCAATAGCGTTCAAGAGATAACCTGATGGTATAAATTATTGAATTTTAAACACTTTCACCCAAGAATCCAGTGAAATATTGGTTATTAACAAATTCTTTTCTCAAAACTCGCACCATGATACATAATGTGCGATATTTATGGACTAATTAACATAATGAAAGGATTTCTGTTAGATAAAAATAGACGCAAGCTTATCTCGAGATTGATGTTTGAAGAGAAATGTGAGAATCGTTAAGAGAGCAACTTTTAAAAGTTAATAATTATCCTTTTGAAAGTTACCGGTAGTTTGTTTATTTATTAGAATTTTACGTAGTGATCTATGATTTTCAACTAAATAAATCTTAAATTACAGTAGCATAACTACTTTATTTAATAATGGATATCACTTTAGCTTTACTTTTAGCTGAATTTCGTGTACCTAATGAAATGAAATGAAATAATTTTTATTTGGAACATAAAACTTATGAATACTTAAAAAACAAACGGTGGTGTAATGTATCTTTTGAGTTGCACACTTACGCTGAATTTATGTGCGATTACGCTGGAACTATGGTCAATCTGGTGACAGCTATGTATACAAATCACCGTTCCATTAATTCCCATGAGTCTCAGCCGGTAGGGTTAACCAGGCGATCACCGCTTGCTTTAGCGACTTGGGACTCTTGCGCTGTACATCTTTTTTTTTTAATGAAAAATATCTTTATTCAACTAGGCTTATGATAAGCACTTATGAATCGTCAAATTATCAAGTGGCAGGAAGCCATAATGTTGTGATTTAAAAAAAAAATTAGCCGTAATAAGCCCAGACTTCACTCACTGAAGAAGTAAGAAGAGAATGTCAACTTCCAACAATAATTTGTTACATATTTAGTACAAAATCCGATGAATTTGCCACGAGGCTCGAATATAATTGGGTACGCCCATTGCCCCTAGTAAGATACCGCGATCCTTTTTGTGATTCCGACGCACATGTTGAAAAACACTGATTTGGGAAACACCCATTCTTATCTCGCAGACTTGGCCCAGACTCACAGCTGTATAGTAAGGTCCATATTTAACTTAATTACTTATGATTTACCTCGTCACTAGTTACAGATGCAAGGAAACCACTAGAACCGGTCTATGGAGAGTGAAAGTCCGTGATATAAGGGATTACTGCGGTGACGTTATGCCAACGTTATGATGTTTATGTAAATAGTTTTCCAAACGATAGTAACCTTGAGATGTCGATATGGTAATGGTGATACAGTCGACCGCGAATTTGTGGAGTTCAGTCATATTAAACGTGGCTCGAGCGAAGATTTTTTGGGAGCCCCGGCACCCTATGGTCGCAAGCAGATTGGCTCCACAGCGGATTTTATAAACACAAAAAATTTGCAACATTTAAGATTTACAAATTATACAGAAAAGGCTTTGAAATTGATTGGAATATCATTAAAATAGTGTCAACTACATTGAACTTTATTTCATTTTAAATATAAATGGAATTTAAATAAATTATTAATTATTTAACGAGTTCTGGAGTGGAGACGTAGTGTAGGACGCCCTCAGGCAAGGTGGAGTGACGATTTTCGCTGTGTGTGCTGGATGCGAGAGGCCCGGGACCGATCGAAGTGGCGAGCATTGGGAGAGGCCTATAGAGGCCCGCTAAGTAAGGGTTTTGATCAATTCTACCCCTAAGGGGATAAAATAGGGGATGAAACTCTATTCCACGCGGACGAAGTCGCACGCACAGCTAGTTAAAGAATAAATACCTTGATCGAAACCATAATATACTTGATCGAAATTGACTCATCTTCAAACATTGGGGCTTCTGACTGTACCCTACTGCTATATGCCTATTTAATGGGTCTCTTATCTTAACGTTGTATCTTAAGTAGCTTGTTGTTTTACACAATTTGATACTTATGGAAAGTTAATCAAATGGATTTTATGCGATTCAAATGGAATGTATTCATTATCTACCTATCTGTTAGAGTTGTAAGTTAAAAAAGAGTAGGAATGATTGCAAATTTATTATTTTAGGCCATAAAAGGCAAACATTGTATGTGATCTATTTGCAGAACTGAATTTGTTTATTTTAACTTATTCTAAGTTAACTGATACCCACGTTTAAACGCTCAAAGACAAAGTGAAAACTACATAATGAAGTAAGCAAAGACGTCTGGCTTAATTACTGAACTGACAACTCATGCTAACGACGCTAGATGGCGCTGACTCTGGCACTAATGCGCCCGGCACTAGAAACCCACTTGTGTCCAGGCTAGAACCGTTGGCTAAACTTAATTTATAGTAACGGTAAGGAAATTCTGCTTAAGCGCTTAGGAAGCTTAAAGTGGCTAGTTTTTAGATTGAAACGGGATAACGTACCTATATTTTATGCAAAATTGGATTGGTTGTTTTAGTATGTATTTGTAGGAGAAATAGTGGTAGTAAATCTACTATCTTATCTAGTAATCTGCATCATTATCATCATCAGCCTATCGCAGTCCACTGCTGAATATAGGCCTCTCCAGCTGTTCGCCATTTTGGACAAAAATCTGGAGGATTTACCCGTAATCGCCACGCTGGGCAGGCGGGTTGGCGATCGTGTGGCGTAGTTTCCTGCGGCGGTCATCGGCTATGATAGTTACATCCGCCTTCTACCATGATGGTTATACCGCCACCAGTCTGTTTGCCAGAGCCGCGTTTGTTGTTCGGCAGGATGCACCACGGGCAGGTGAGGGAGATTTGGAGCGAAAAGGTGATAGGTCGCTGCCTTACATTCCCCGATTGACAATTTGTTAATATCTATTCTAAATCTGCTGGACCTTCAACTTCGTCACCAAGACACCTGTGGTGGAATGCTCTCGCCATGCTACCTGCAAAGACCGTTGGGTACCGTTGGATCGTGAAAGCGGCAACCACAGTAGCAGACGACTCCCCATGACCTCGACCATTAGGTCAAGAGTGTACCTAGTTACTTCATTTTTTAAAAAAATCTGTTGAATTGAGAACGTCCACCTTTTGTTAAAGTCGGTTAAAAAGGCAATACCGTCATATTACCTTTTTGTAAGGCCATTAGGACTTATCTTTTATCAAAAGGCCAAAATGACAATTGATATCATGCCTAACATTCGCTGAAAGAGACCCAATATAAATCTCCTACTGTAACAACATAAGCGTAAGCATACCTATAAAAGTTGTTTGTAAAACAAAATCCGTTGCATTTCATTTCTCTCTTCAGTTAACAGTTAACCAATCACAAAAACCAATCGATGAACTTCAATACTGTCGAATTAATTCCACGCGTGAAACGAATCCGCCGGCCGAAGGAATCATTTAGCGGTTTTGCATAGAATGGGCGAAAACATTAACAGAATTCACGATCTAGCTCACTTAATTAGCATAAAACATACAAAGCTTCGTGCTTACAGCCGGAATTAGGAAATATCACTTTGGAAAATAATTGTAACGGAAACCTCTGTTATGTAGGCAAATGAGCGTAGTTTAGTTACGTAGACGTTTACTGTCAGCCCGGGAAGCAATGTGCTATGTGGTCTTAGCGAGAAAAACAGATGATTGAAAATTGATAATTAAATTTTATAAAGTAATAATTATAACTTTTAATTTATAAAGGAGTTTTATTGGAAATATAACTAAGTTAGCTTTACAAATTCTCAACTAAAAACCAAAACTAATTGCAACATTCTGGAACTAAGCCAAATCTTTTACTATGAGTACTAGCCAAATGATGAATTTAAGATATTTTTTAATACACAAAGCAAACACCCACATCAATAGACGCAGACATGTTCAATGTACATAAATGTTTGTACCGAATCAAATCCACAACCACTGTTTTAAAGACGAAGATTGAACCAAATTGGTCGTCTAAATTCTGATCAAAGTATTAATTTTTGTATTGGTCTGGGTGTTTTTGGTTGGTGGGATGTAAGGGAGCGACCTATCACCTTTTCGCTCCAAGCCATCCTCACCTGTCCGTGGTGCATCCTGCCGAACAACAAACGAGGCTCTGGCAAACCGACTGGTGGCGGTATAACCATCACGATAGAAGGCGTAGCTAAATATCACAGGCCGATGACGGGCAGCAGCGTCACCGGAACAAGAAGATACGCCCTGCGATCGCCAACCCGCCTGCCCAGCGTGGCGATTATGGGTATATCCTCCAGATGTTTGCCCTAGGTGGCGAGCAACTGGAGAGGCCTATGTCCGGCAGTGGACTGCAATAGGCTGGTGATGATGATGACTGGGTGTTTACTATGTGATGTACCTACTTATTTACAAAAAAAATATATAAGTGGAGTTTATCAGTTGTTTAGTACATACCAATATTACAAGCTTCGGCTTAGTTTGGGCGTTTTGGAGCTATAATAATTAGATGGCGATGTGTGGCCCAGCGTGACATGTCTTGGGTTATTTATTTATTAAACACACCTGTTCACTATGATCAACTGATCCTGTACAAAGCGAATGGAAATTGAATCTTCTCCCACGTCCCATACGATTGGCGTGATCGCATGTTACACGCCCTATCGCTAGAATAAATAACTACCAATCAGTAATGAGCAGGTGATTAACGAACGCAATTAATGAAATGTTTCATCACTCACGTGGCGAGACATGCAAGCCTAAATAAAGTAATTGACTAAAACTGTTGGTAATCTTTAATCGTTAACCTGTCAATATGATTTAGGATTATTGATTCAACTGTTGTACAAACCAATTAGATAGATAGATAGGTACTCTTTATTGCACCAAAATAAAACATGTACAGGAAAAAGATGTTATACTGATATAGAAGCACAATGTAGGCGGTCTTATCGTCGAAAGCGATCTCTTCCAGACAACCTTCAGGTTAGATTCGCTTGTAGGTATATTTTATATTTCGATCTGCATAATCATCAAACTAACATAGGCAATATAATTGACACACTATACCATACCGTAATTAATTTACTTTAAAAAGCTCATTAGGATAACTTTCTAGTTCGTTTTTAAAATAAGCGTAAGGATCCCCATACGTTTTCTTAAATCTACAAAACCTAGTCGTATTGATAAACTATACTATACCGTAATTAATTTACTTTAAAAGCTCATTAGGATAATTTTCTAGTTCGTTTTTATATGGGGTAAGCGTAAGAGTCCCCATACGCTTCCGACATCTACAAAGCCTTTATACCTATTACAGTAAGTACAGAAATTTATAAATTGCTTATTTTATTGTACCTATACTTACAATTAAATTAAATTAATCATTTGAATAACCCAAAACATGCCATATTGGGCCACACTGCGCCATTCAGGCCCAAACTAAGCCGAAGATTTTACAATGGGTACACTTATACAACTGATAAACTTACTTAGATACTTTTTTTCCTAAACCAATACAAACAGACATGTTCATGCATATTTGTAGGTACTGTGCGAGGATCGAACTCACGACCACTCTGTCATGAGCAGTATTTACTACCACTGAACTAAACTGGCCGTCGATTATAAACGTAAAGTTGTTAGAATTAATGATAGTTCTTAAGTTAACACTTATGCAAACATTATGATTCATAAAAGCTCTTTAAACATAAACTAATTTATGGCGTTAAAGCAATAAGATATTTTACAGTAAAGTACCATTAACCATTGCGGTCAGGTGGTGGTCTAGCACTACTAAATAATTTAATTATCTCTCGGCACGCAATAAATGCTAAGCAAGCAGTTAATATATTTATTGCAACAGGTTAAAACGATTATGAAGCTAGAATATTATTCGCGGCCGGCTGTTTTCATGATCCAAGACATGCTAGTCCACACAGCGCCATCTAGTCCCAAACTAAGGCGAAGCTTGTAATATGGGTACCAGACAAGTGATAAACTTACAAAGATATTTTTTTGTAAATATAATACATAGCAACACCCATACCAATATAAACATGTTCATGCTCACAAACCTCGACGACCTCGGCGGCATAATGGTTAGAGCATTCTCGCCTAAAGCGCAAATAATCCGGTTCGGTTTCGATTCCGAATCGGGTTACGAACTTTTTTTAATTGTCTCGGGTTAAGAGTAATAGATTTGGTAACCAAAAGGGGTATTTGCCCTCTCCGGACCAGGCCGGCCGCTTGTCATCTGCGGCTGACCAGGGCAGGCAGGGATGTGGCCGTATGCTTCGGAGCTACCCGTGTCCCTGCAACTTGCTGCCCACTGGCGACACAGAGTGGTTTAGTGGGTATGCCTTCCCATTTTGGTAGATGTGAGTTCCACACACCATGCCGACTCCTTCCGGAAGCGGCATGAAGGTGCCTAATGCATACCTCTCTAGAAAAAAATGGTAATTAACCAAATTGTCCATTGCCACTGCCAAGAACTGAATCCCATTTTAGTATAAATACTATGCAAGTGTAACATACTTACAGACGCTTTTTGCCTTACAACTTAGTCAAAACTTGTCTAATAAAGAGTGTTATCGTGTTCAACTCCGGCGTGAAAGTCAGTTAACAAGGGGAAACTCGCCTATAAAGTAGTTACACTTACTTAGTTTGTATATTATAATGGTCATGTATGGTGCACCACAAAAATATAGTCTTAAATCTTTAGCTTTTACAGTAATAATAAATTATCTATAAAGTCACACGTGGGGATGTAGGTAAGGGATCTTTTCGCTCCAAGCCAACCTCACCTGCCCGTGGTGCATCCTGCCGAATAACAAAAGAGGCGCTGGCAACCGACTGGTGGCGGTATAACCATCACAATTGAAGGCGTAGCTAAATACTAAAGACCGGTGACGGGCAGCAGCGTCACCGGAGCAAGAAGCTACGCCCTGCGATCGCCAACCCGCCTGCCCAACGTGGCGATTATGGATATATCCTCCAGATGTTTGCTCTAAGTGGCGAACAACTGGAGAGGCCTATGTCCAGCAGTGGACTGTAATAGGCTGATGATGATGATGAAAGTCACTCAATGCGCCTCGCAACCCATTGGGCTGATGACTTTAGTTAGATGAAAAACTACACAATTTATTGTTGTACCTATTTTTGTTGCAAATTAAGGTGAATAAATGAATATGAATATGAATGACTGGCATTGGCTGGATGGGGGAAGCCACTCGTACTCATATTCTTTTTAATTAGCCCAGTTCATCCTACTACTGGGCAAAGGCTTTCCCCAAATCCCTCCGCGCGCTCACTTCGCGATCCATCGTCAATATTTGCCGATGTTATGTGAAACTTTTCTTCTTCCACCGCTTCTTGAACCTTCGTGTAAGCCTTTGACTGTCCGGGTGCCATAAAGTGACGGTCTGGTCTTTGGACCCCAAAAATTCGACATATGTGACCCGCCCACTCCCATTTTCAGCATGTTTTTTTCGCCCACCCATATATGACATAAAGGCGAAGGGATGTAAGGAAGCGACCTATCAACTTTTCACTCCAAGCCAACCTCACCTGCCCGTGGTGCATCCTGCCGAATGACAAATGAGGCTGGCAACCGATGGGTGGCGGTATAACCATCACAATTGAAGGTGTTTGCGAATGCCACAGGCCGATGAGGGGCAGCAACGTCAGCGGAGCGAAAAGCTACGCCCTGCGAACGCCAACCCGCATGCCCAGCGTGGCGATTATAGGTATGTCCTCTAGTTGTTTGCCATAAGTGGCGAACAACTGGAGAGGCCTATGTCTATGACTGCAATAGACAGATGAGGATATATGACGAAAATTCTCATCAAACGCCAGTATGAGTTGTTCTCAACTGTACTTTGGCAGCACATCTGTCAGGTTGTACCAGTCTATTGCTCATTAAGGTTACTGCACACTGGACCAATGAAGCTTAAGAGTAGAACATGACTTAATTTTCTTGTTGATGCGTAGTTTGCAGTATAAACTGCATACATTGAGGTGATGGCTTAACAAATGAGCGTGTTAGTTTCTCTACCAATAGGTAGGTTTAAAATACACTAGTTCATCGGTGATTTAAAGTGTTTGTGCTGATCAAATTGTGTTAAGGTGTAGTAAATATATATTCATAGACAGACATTTAATTATTTAATCTTTATTGCACAATAAAAAATTAGAGTACAAAAGGCGAACTTAATGCCACGTAGGCATTGTCTACCAGTCAACCTTAAGGCTAATCAGAAACAATTAAGCGGGTAGTGTGCTGCGAAATTGATGTGGAAACATACAGATATGATACTTATATGACCTAAAATGAAGATAAGATGTGTGGAGACATTATATTCTTCGCTCTATCCTACCTAAGTGGGAGTGCTTTTTTATTTTTTTTTTATAGTAGCTCTACATAATGGCTACCCTGCATCTGATGGATAAGCCCAAGTTGCTGTGACAACGGGCAAGTAACTTCGTAACGTGCCGACCCAATGTTAACCACCCACGTGTCAAAATACTTGTGTAATACCCCTAACCTTTTGTAACTCATGAGTAGATTTATAGAATACATTGGTTATAACAACTCCCCTTTGTACTTGCTCCGTGGGTAATATGTCTCAAAAATATATTTGTAATAGGTATTTAAGAAATGAAAAACATAGTATACTTAATTAAATTTAAGTACACTATAAAAACTGAAAAGTAAACTAAAATTAGCTAATCTGACAACATGTGATCATCAGATCTCGCCGTCTAGTCTTTGTAACTCGGATACTTTTTTTAAAATACTTGAATGTTTGTATGTGCAGTGAAATGGTAGTGACGTGAGATACGAGTACGTTCATATTTTATCGAGACAGCGATTTGATATCATTATCATGGTATTTTATAATAGCTCATGAGTATTTGAAATTCTTCATGCAATTCTTGCAAGTATTGAGAAGATTATGGATAGTTCTGGTTTTAGTAAGCTATTTCAAAGTCGCTATGTAGAACTTGTAGAAGTGTTCTTTGAGCTACGCTTTTAATACCATTTTTTGTTTCGAAACCAATATAATATTATAATCCCAATATAATATTTGCACCTGTTTTTATGGAACATTGTAGAGTTCGTAATTGAAATATCTCAAAAACTATTAATACTAATGGAATGTTTTTTTATCTTTGATTTTATAATTGGAGGAAATTTTTGGTTTTCTTTTGGGTCAATGTAGACGCATCGACATTGACCCAAAAAAAAATTAGTCAACTACCTAGACTATTCGATGTCGAAAAAAAAAACACTAGAGCAGGTAATGTAGAAAAAAAATATTCGCGTGTACCTATTTGCCCAACAAATCCAGTGCGCCACTTCCTAAATTGTTTACTGGTTAATCGGCCAATTACCGACAAATCGACGTTGGCCACGGTAATCGATCAATAAATTACAAAAATTACAACGTCTTTTTACGTGACGCCCCAATGTATTTTGTCGGTTGCATTGATCGAATAGGGCCTAACTAGCCATGGGATGTTAGGGAGCGACCCATCATCTTTTCGCTCCAAGCCACCTTCACCTGCCCGTGGTGCATCCTGCTGCATAACAGACGAGACTCTGGCAACCGATTAGTGGCGGTACAACCATCAGAATTGATGGCGTAGCTAAATACCACAGGTTGATGACGGGTAGCAGCGTCATCGGAGCGAGGAGGTATGCCCTGCAATCGCCAACCCGCCTGCCCAGCGTGGCGATTATGGTTTAACCCTCTAGGTGTTTCTCCAAAGAGGCGTACAACTGGACAGGCCTATGTCCAGCAGTGGACTGAAATGGCTGATGACCGAGGAAAAATTTAATAATAGAAAACAATTTTTTTAAAAAAAAACCGATTAATATTTGATTTTCTGCTCGGATTCGGAAACTTTGAATAACGTCTATCATAGACATTATTCATACAAGACTAATTCGATTTGTTCGTTATTTGAAACTTTGTATTTACACATGCAAACATATGAACTTTAAAATCGCCTTTCGTGATGTGGACCGCATACCATCTAACGTGCAGGATGCAGTAAATTTGACAGCATTAAAATAAACTCCACACTCACGCAACCAGTGGCCGACGGTAAAACGCTGCGATATCAAACAGTAATATCCAGGGAAGTAGGGTAACTCGCAACTGTACATGCGCGGACGCAGGGTAGATGCGGTCCGTTAGCGCAGCGGTTCCTAAACTTTGCAGATTCAATCAATACATTGCTTCCCAAAGTAAGTGGCTCTGTTATGGGTAACAGAACAACGTAGGTACCATAAATAAATAAAAAAAAAAGTAACCCAAGACATGCCACGCTGGGCCACACAGCGCCACCTAGCCCCAAACTAAGCCGAAGCTTGTACTATGGGTACTAGACAACTGATAAACTTACTTAGTTACATTTTTTTTTGTAAACAAATACATATTATACATAGAAAACACCCAGACCAATACAAACAGACAAGTTCATGAACACAAATGTTTGTACTGTGCGGGAATCGAACCCACGACCCTTGGCACAGAGGGCAGAGGACACTACCAAATGAGCCACCGAGCCTATAATATATGAAATATATTTATACTTAAACAGTCGTGTGAATAACATTTGTGTTTGTTCCGGGTCTGTGTACCTCGTTGTTCTGATACCCATAACATACATAAGAACGGCTTTCTCACTCATCCGGGTCTAGGCGTTCTGGGTAACGAACTCCGGTTTCGTTTCGTCGTCTGGAACTCATAGCTGAAAGAAATAAAGATGTATTAATACAACAATGTAATATTAATGTATATTATATTGTATATGTTTATGTTTTAAACCTATGTATTTATTATATCTGTATTTTACTTACGTATTCATTTATTTATTATTATGTATTTATATTTTGACTATAATCTCTTTCATCAGTCGATTGCTCACCTCACCCCTTCTGTTTAATCTATCCTCTACCTGAAGGTTGTCTGGAAGAGATCGCTTAGTAGCGTTAAGACCGCCTAAATTGTACTACTAGTTGTTATACCTTGTCTATAAATGTTTGTATTTTGGTGCAATAAAGAATATCTTATCTTAACAATCTTACATGATACCCATAATATAATATACACCGAAAAACCGGACACCCAAATCACTTTCCGGATGTTTCGTCAAGGTACGGAGGTTGCCGTACCTACCGTAACAAACATCTTTTTTTTTTTTTTTTTTCTAAATGACTACGATGATGGCCAGGGCGGCCTTGTCATCATCACCGGACTGTTGCCGTAACAAACATCCAGAGCCACTCGAGCCTATGACCATTGCGTCAAAGGCAGCAATCGCTACCTCTGAGTCATAGATTACTGGTCGCAGGTAAATATAATATCAGTTTATAAAGTCAGTAAGCCTATAAGTTATTGCTGCGTGATTTGACTCTATAATTAAAACAACACCAATTTTCGCAGTAATTAACATTCCCGGCTATTAAAAGCACCACAGGAAGTGTGAATCAATAATTAACTAATATTCTATTCGTATATATAAATTAGAACTGTAAATTATGCATAAACTGCATACGAGTATATTGGTGCAAAATATTCCGCTCATTAGTTAAACAACCTTGAGAAATCGAGATGAAAATTATGAATTCTTATAGCCGATTAACTAATTTTATTAAATAGTTATGGACGTCGAATCTTCTATGTAAATAAGTAAAATTGATATTGGTTTCTTTAGATATTTTTAAAAGACAATTTCTAGTTAACGGTAATTATTAGACAAACACAGAATACCATTAGGCATCACATTTGCTCGTCTGCCGCCTCTTGCATGTCCATATCTCTTGAGCCACGCTCACTAAATAGTCAAAGACAATAAAAAGTCGCTAGTACGTAGTAACTATTTATTAATCTGTGCTAGTACTACGGAATACGCCAATACGGGATTACTATTTGCATTTCGGTGAGGTAAAATCCTGCGAGGAAATCTGTTACAGATTCATGATTCATTACCATGATCCAATCATGGATAAAGTTCTCCTCATGATCGTAGTAGGTATTTATTTTTATAAACGACTACGATGACAGTCCAGGTAGCTTTGACACCATCACTGACATTCCCTCAATCAATTAACAGACCTGGTCCGCCCACAACCGAATGTAGGCATCTCTTAATTCCGTCACTACTATCGAATTTAAGAAAATGAGGTAAGGGCGTCTAAATCTGAGGTCATTATGGCATCCAGCGAATGCTGCCTAAAGGAGAGCTAGTCTTCAGCAAACTCTAGGAGTATCCGCTTGCCGTCCAATAATGCTGTTTAAAGGAGAGCGAGGTTTTAGTGGACTCTAGGCTATATGACATAAACGAGAATACTCGTTAAGACGAAATAGGCGCACCATATCTCATGTAAACACCTTATAGAGATAACCTAAGCTACGAAGCGAGAGCTAAGGATAGATGATGATTATAGTTGTTAACTTACTGTGCCACTATATGGCTACTGTAAGATTAATAGACCCCGTTAACTTGTATGAACTTTCCAATATTGTTTGCTCAAAATTAATCGAAAGACTTTGGTGGTTAATGACCGGGTCGTCGAGGGCAATCGGAGATTTAAGTAATTAACTAACCAAATCGAGTTTCGGAGATTTATAGTGATTTAATTTGTTATTTTAATTAATGTACAAGTTAATTTAAGGTGCAAGTCATTTGCATTGATATTAATCTGTGGCGTTAGAGAACATTGGTTACCATGATTTGATTACGTGTTAATTTGAGTACTTAGACTGGTTATGGAAATTATTGGTACTAGGGACCCGCCCCGGCTTCGCACGGGTGCAATACTATATGTAGTTTCTTAAGTTTTTTAATGTACTGCGCTATATTTTAAATTTTTTTGGTTTCCAACTGACTATAATAAAGACAACAAAAGATAATAAATGAAATAGCGCGTCATGGCGTAACCAAGGGAAATAGGGATTAATTTTTATAGAAATGGTTGGGGGCGGCTTAAAAGTTTATTCACTTAAGGAATTTAAGGAAAAGTAGTCAAAGATATCAATACAATTATATAATGACTAGCTTTCCGCCCGCGACTTCGTCCGCGTAAAGTTTTTTTTTCCAAAATAAAATTGTGCCTATGTTACTCGTGGATAATGTAGCTTTCGAATGGTGAAAGAATTTTTAAAAACGGTCCAGTAGTTTTTGAGCCTATTCATTACAACCAAACAAACAAAGTTTTCCTCTTTATAATATTAGTGTAGATGTTGTGACAAGTACTAATTTACAAAAGTTTTTAGGTTTGAATAAATTGTATTTTAAAAATAACTTTATACAAGCTAATACGAGAATACATAAGACCACCGTGGAACTTACAAGTTAACTAATAAGCCTAAGAATTATGATTAGTTTGCTTTCATATATCCCATATATTGGTCGGAGCCGTCAGTCGAACTCTCGCTATGCAAATATGTTAAGCAATATCATACAAAGTCAATAACACCGACCGCTATGGAGCCCAGGGCCGGACTGAGGTCTAGAGAAGCTTCTTATGGTGTACGTTAAGAAGTACCGATGTACTTGTGCAGAAGTAAATTATTTGGAAGGCGAGAATTCGTTGGCTCTAATAATAGCTGTTCCTTTGGGCTTGCGTATTGATAAGACTTGCTTGTGCCTTGCAAGAAATCCCCTGAGCCTGGATGGATTGGCCACATTAGTTTTAACTGCTTCATATTAGTTTTCAACTCATATGCTGAAATCTTAGCCAGGCGTAAGAGCGGTTTCGCACTGAGCTGCGTCCGATGTAAATTCGATCTGAATCCGTGCACATTATGTAGTGACTTCAGTTGTGTCTCGGCATCTCTCGGCGTATAGCCAGAGCCATTGTAGGTAGGTAAAAATTAATAAATCAATAAAATAAATAAATGGAGCAATTACCTACACGAATTATTTGCCGGTTTCTTCTTTTTAATAGTGTTCAAAACCACTTATATCGCATTTGTACTATTAACTACTGGATCTGAAATCTCAGGGCTAAGATATCCATCTTTACTCGGCTAGCGGGGATAATAAGCGGGGACCCCTTACGGCCCTTAGTCCGTGAGCGTCTCGCATAGCTGGGACGCCAGACGAAGGGAGCCGCTATTCTGTTTACGCTGCCCGTTGACTTGGGTACTTACTTGGTAAGGAAAAACATCCGTTTTAATTGTCAAACAATGGTATGTACTACTGTAGTTTTTGTATAAAGAAATGACTCGAGAACAGCACTGGAGTTAAGAAAATGGCAGTGGTACATATGAATATCTCCCGGCATTACTAGACTCCTTGAAAATTGGCTACAATTGAAGAAATTTATTTTATTTTTTTATTTATTTAATCTTTATTGCACAATATAAAAAATAAAGTACAAAAGGCGAACTTAATGCCGCGTAGGCATTCTCTACCAGTCAACCTTTAGGCAAAACAGAAACAATTAAGTGGGTAGTGTGCTGCTCAATTTACGTGGAAACATTTGATATGATATATTAATATTAACATGCCCCAGGCATTAGTTGTACTAAGCCCTTGAGACTTTGCAACATTATATAAATAAGTACCTAGTATTAAAAAACGACACATATCAAATCTTCTCTACATTATAACAATACTTCACAGTATAAATTATTTTATAATTATGTTACTTTTTCAACAAAGTCTAATTATATCTGACTCGGTGAGTGAAATTAAAACAGATTAATGTTGTACTCGTATTATGTGTGATACCGAAATTGAAAGTTGAAGTAATTATGTATTTAATGCGCTTAAATAACAAACAATACATTATTATTTATGTTCAATGCTCAAGTAGTGGCCAAAGTGGCTTCCTCTTGGATGCAACAAGAGTATCTGTTTATTCGGCAGGATGCACCACGGGCAGGTGGTCAGACAAGGTTGCAATACAACTCTATGGCTTTTCTACGCCTGATGGAAAGCGAAAGAGATGTCCAAGTCGCTCTGACCTATTCAACGGCAGAAACACGACCCGGAGGTCATTTGGCTGCGGTTTTCTATAGGTTGGAGATCCTTCAATCGCTATCGTAGATCGCTATCAGAATCGCAGTTAATCAATTAACTCGCCTGTAGTAGAGAACAATTCGAGCAATGGTTATTAATAGACCCTAGTTACTAGGGAAAATATCTTGTAGATAGTTTATCAGCAGTATCAATCAGTGAGCTACTCTCTCGTGCGGGTATGACGTTTCATTTATCACGCACTTTCTAGGAGTTCAAATCAGTTCATGTCCTATACGCATGGATGTAAGGATTGAGAGAAATCTTTGTGTATATTATTGTATATCTATAGTTCGATAGTATGTGAATTGGGTCCTATAACAACAATTGAACGGGAAAATAGACGGATTGCGCATTTTTCCCCTTTTGTTTCATTTGTCCCTCCCCTGTACGTTTATACGAACTAAATTCATGAAGATATAAGTTGACGGATTACCAGGTTATCGTTGTTCCCTCACTAATAGATAGGATAATTAGTTCGAAACGACTGGAGAGAGATCAGACGCTGGACTCCATCTTAACGTGCTTTCTTGTGAAATGGGATGTAGGTACCACTGCCAAATACCTGACTCCAGGGATACTATTAAATAATTATAAGATAGAAAAACCCAGTAATACTTTTTAGCCCTACCCAGAATTAGAACCCTTGGGACCTCTTAATCCTTCAATTAGATTGCTCGGATCTTTGTAGTTATTTTTTATGATTTATCGAAGATGACTTCAAAACTGAACAAAATATTTGATATGGATTGACTTTTTTCACACAATTCCTTCCTAATGTTTTATAATTTCATGAGAAAATATTTCAAGCATCACCCATATTGGAAATAACCACAATACTCATTGAAGTACCATAGAACAAAGCCATGAAATTGACCATGTGTAGAACATGTACAAGAAAGCTATCGCACTTTGTAATGCAAATCGGTTATGTATGGTCAACACTATGCTTTCCCGTCAGACTTTGTAATGTTAATATCTACTATATATTTTCCTTTACAAGTTTCAATGCAACGTGCTGACATACCTATATCTATACCTTACTATACCCTTAGTTAGTACGATCTTACATTACTAAATTAACGATAAAATTACCAAGAGCATTGGTTAATTAAGCAAGCACAGGTAGGTAATGTAGGTATATTTGCTAAAGAATTGGATTCAATTTTTCGTACGATTAATGATAAAGAAAACACGGCTTTTGAATCAGATGTAGTGTTGAACGTTTTGAGTGCCTGGAATATCCAATTAAAAAGCTAGACGTGTGAATGAATGGCGTTGTTCAGTTAAAGGACTAGATGTTTGATTGAACGACTATTTTAACCAGTTGGTTGTGACACATATACCTACATATAATATAGTAGGAAATAAATTCTTAGGTAAATAACCCAAGACATGTCACGCTGGGCCACATAGCGCCGATACTAGACAAATGATATTATTACTTAGATTAATTTAAAAAAACATAAATTTTTCTGCACACAAACGTTGGTACTGTGCGGGGATCGAACCAATCACTATGTCAAAGACAATATTCACTACCACTTGTTAAAATATCATGGTTCAATACTAAGCAGACACTTTTCTGTTATAATCATCATCATCATCATCCTAGCCTTTTTCCCGATTGTCTCAGGGTCGGCTTCCCAAACTGAGAGATTTGGCGAGGGCTAAGCTTTTACACAGAGCGACTGCCATCAGACCTCCGCAACACTTAGGGTAAGCTATACCCATTCCCAGTTTAGGCGTCAGAGTTATCATCATCTCTGATATGATGTAACGACTGCTATTAGACTTTTCTGTTATAATATTACGTAGTATTCGTAGATGCAAGGTTGCGAAACTAATTAATACTCGCAAGTGAAAATATAAACTTTATGATAAGATTTATTGGTCAGACTTGATGTCAATGTTACTCTGTAGGATATGCATATTACATACTAGATTTAATCCTAATACTTGTTTAGAACTGGACAGATTTGAATTTTTATGAGATTTTGTCGGCATTCATGATTAATAGTCTATACTTAGGAGTATATTTTAATATGGTATATTCCAAAATACCATTCTAGTGAAAGACATCGTATATTACTGGACCACCTTGGTAGCTTAATATACTTTTTTTTATAGTAGCTCGACATAATGGCTTCCTTACGCCTGATGGAAAGCAAAACAGAAGCCCAAGTCGCTGTGACATTGGGCATGTGACTGGTCAGTTACCTTTCAGTTGCCACCGCCATGCCGGCCCAGCCCTAAACCCCCACGAGCTCCGGAATCCCAACTTACCGGCAGAAACACGTCCTGGAGGTCATTTTGATGCGGTATTCTATAGGGTGGAGGTCCTTCCCCGGACGGGCAGCTCAATTCGAGCGAAGATTCGCTATGCCCTTTTTTAATTTCATTATGAATATGTCTGTTTGGTAGTTTTTGTTATGGTATATTAAAAAGGTATTGGTACAAGTAAGTTAATCAGTTGCCTAGTACAAGTTTCAGCTTAATTGTAATAAATAATAACCCAAGAGGCCAAGACATGCCACGCTGGGCAACACAATATCGCCACCCAGTCCCAAACTAAGCCGAGGCTTGTACTATGGGTACTAGACAACTGATAAACTACTTAAATTTTTTTTTTGTAAATAGATACATATTAGATATACATAGAAAACACCCAGACCAATACAAACAGACATATTTATGATCACAAATGTTTGCACTGTGCCGGAATCGAACCCACGACCCTTGGCTCAGTAGGCAGAGGTCACTACCAAATAAGCCATCGAACCAGTTCAATTTGGGACTAAATCGCGCTGTGCTGCCCAGCGTGGCATGTCTTGGGTTATTTATTTATGAATGTGGCGTCAATGCGCCAACACAATTAATAATTCAAAATAATTATCTCTGTTCGAAAGCAATGATAAGAGTATAAACAACTAAAACATTCAAGACAGCTCTTAACATGACATAAACGGTTAATTTCCTCACAAACAATGGTCAGTCCTTGTCAGATTGCACGCGGAAAGCGCTGATAGGTACCATTAAACAATTACTCGACGCAATTTAACGGTATTAATTACGATTTTATGGGACTATTACGTCGGTCAGATCACATGCGATAATCCGGACAACGCAATGGTGATGAAGGAAAGTGGTGTCGTCATGGTGTTAGGCTCTGATCATCATCAGCCTATTACAGTCCACTGCTGGACATAGACCTCTCCAGCTGTTCGCCATTTAGAGCAAACATCTGGAGGATATACCCATAATCGCCACGCTGGGCAGGTGGGTTGGCGATCGCAGGGCGTAGCTTCTAGGCTCTGATGGATGTTTCTAACAAATTACTCATCCATGGCTTGCGGGTAAAGGGTACCTACAAATCACCGTTACGTCTACCATGGGTACCATGGGTGTCTTAAGTTTCGTTTAAGGAACTTCTTATGATTTCAGGATCACAATTGGTGGTGAGCTTTTCTGTTTCGTGTGCGATCACCGTACTCGTACACTTGGCTATAGTACCCATGAAGGGACGTCGGTTAGATAGATATTCTTTATTGCACAAAGCTTAAACACTACAGGAAAGTACATTACAAAATGAACATAGTAGTTCATTGATCACATCGCTAAATAGCAAGCTATAATAACAAACAATTGTCATGTAAAGGAAATAAGTTTTACTAAAGAGATGGGTCAAGTTATGCAAAACTAATACTAATAAACCTTACTTACTATTAGTAGAGACGTAAATTAACCTCGTTTACGTGGTGTATCCTTCAAAGCTAGTTAACAAAATGGCGATTGCAACTAGACGTGATTAAAAATCACTGAAAACGATTCCGTAACGAAAAGGGATCGACTCGATATAGTAGGCCTTCTTAGATGCCTAGATATATTCACAAAGAGATTAAAATATGACCATTTTGCCACGATCACTTCTAACCATTGAAATATATCGGATCTAGATACATATGCGCTTTCTCGTCAAAGGTGACCTTTCTAATTTTATTTTTACTATTAACAAATTTGAATATTTATAACTACAACTTTATTTTTATCGCACCATTTGAATCCCAACCAATGTAAAGAAGGTAATACGAATAGTTCATTTCAAATGCAACGTTACAATTTTCGTTCGTTTGTGATCATTTGTAGCGAGGTTTTAACGTTCGCAACTTTCCCTTTCACTGTTTATTCTCTTATTTGCATAGTTAATTAAATAAACATATAGTTATCTACGTTTTAACGGCGGTTAGCTACTAGTCCGTTCTATCTAGGGTTGGCGATTGAGGATGAATCAGAAGGAATATATTAAAAATTATGAGTAATAATCTTCTAATCAAATGTAAGGTAAGTTCTACCAGAATTTTCCCTAATGAAGGGACGAAACCAGAAACAGAACTCAGACGTGGTTTTTTTACTACGTGCTCCTAAATCGCTTTACACATCTCTTAATATGTGTTGAAGAATGGTTCAAGCGATGTACATTATATGGTTTATTGTACCACTTTAATGCTGTTGTAGTGCAACGCATAACATCATTTTAATATATATGTTTACAGAATCATTATCTTCATTATTTAGATATCTTTTGCCACTATTAGGTAGGTACTAAGCAAATTAATCAAGGGGTATATCTACAAAATTCAGCTATTATTATCAATGAACAAAGTGAGTAAATAAATCACGTATTTATTGACATCTTGTTTTAATAATTAATTTTTTGTGACCAATGTCACATTAAATGTTAGACAGAAGAATATATCACAGGCTTACTGCATTTCTTTTTGAAACATTCGACATTGAAGGAAATATGTTGTCTATAGGCACATAGATTCAATTAAAGATCCAAAATGAGTGATAACCCTAAGGTACACTATGCATAATTCTTACTGTACTTTACTTTGTTCGGTCAATTGTGTAACAACGGTATATCCCCTTGCGGTCCGCTTTCGTAAGAATCTTCGTGTTTTGTATTAATTGCCACGTTACTTATATTTGATTTACCTACTTACGTCTGTAAAGATAACTATGCATACTAAGTAAGCTGTCATTGCATAAGTTTAGATGCTGAGTGAAAAAATATTTCTGTCATAAAAGGCGCCCTTTTTATCCAGAATACGTTATCAATGTCTCATTTCAACTTGATCCAAGCTTTGGAAACATGTAGAGAAGAAACTTTTTTTAGCTACTTATTTACATACTGTATGAATCCTATGTTGAAAGACAGCTCTATATGGAATTTACTTTAGCCAAGACTATACGATACAACAAATCACCCAAATCTGTCGAAATAATACAGAGTGAACGTTAGAATACGTAGCAATAGATGTTTAGCGGAACATTTTTGGAAATTCAACAGGTTGAAGCGTGATTCGTATGCACACACACAACTTAACTAATCTTTTTAGTGGGAAAGGGCCATAAGTATTATGTAAATCAAGTTAGATTAAGAAGTAGACATCAGGTAATCAAAATGGAAATTATATAGTATTAACAAAGTTTCAGTGTGTTGTACCTATGTACAACCTGATTCTTAATTTATACTCGTTTTGTAACCACGCCATATCGCCGCATATCATGAATCCTTTAACATTTCCTGCGCAATTTGCGGTATCCTTCGCGTACGCAGGATGCGTTGAGCATTTTCTTGATATTACTGTAACTATGTGGTTGCTATAATGTCGCAAAGAGATGTAAAGGAGTGACCACCTTTTTGCTCCAAGCCATCCTCACCTGCCGGTGCATCCTGCCAAACAGTAAACGATAGGCGTTGCTAAATATCACAGGCCGATGTCGGACAACAGCGTTACTGGAGCAAGAAGCTACGCCCCGCGATCGCCAACCCGCCTGCCCAGGGTGGCGATTATGGGTGTAGGGTGTAGGTCTAAGTGGCGAACAACTGGAGAGGCCTATGTCCAGCAGTAGACTGCAATAGGCTGATGATGACTAGTAGAGAAATTGTCATGGTATGTTTGTATATTACGGCTAGTAGATGTATAGTAGTGGTAGTAACACAGCTCGACGGATCGCTCGACCCATCTCAGCAACTTCCAGCATTCCGTCTTCCGTTTTCAAGATCGTCTTCAAATGTTTTTTAACGTATCCTTGTATTGTTCCAGGTGTTCGGGATAGCGGGAGAAAGTATATTAAGATCAAGATGCTAACAAATATTGGGCCAAGGGCCCATCGGCACGTGGAGAAGTAAGTAGTCGATAAAGAATACTATAATAATAAATAAATAACCCAAGACATGCCACGCTGGGCAAACTAAGCCGAAGCTAGACGACTGATAAACTTACTTAAATATTTCTTTTTATAAATAAATAGGATACTATAGGTACATATAAAACACCCAGACCAATACGAACAGACATGTTCATGAACACAAATGTTTGCACTGTGCGGGAATCGAACCCATGACCCTTGGCCCAGAAGGCAGGGGTCACTACCAAATGAGTCATCGAGCCAGTCAAATGTTTCCCAACCAAAACAATTATAGGATGATCAGAACTTACAGAAATTTAGCAAATTCTTGCATTGTTTGATTGAGACTACTGCACATTACTTAATTTAAACACTTAATATTTTTCTTACAAAAACCATTTGCCGTAATTCAGTATTTTTATATTAAAACGAAAAGTAATAGATAGTTGCTTGATAGCCCTATTGCCACTGTTACATTTGTGAAATTCATAGGCACTAAATAATAATATTTATTATTTAATGAAGAAGATGAAGTTTATAATAGTGCTTGCATTAGGGATAATATTGTCCTAGTGACTCAAATAGGATTAAGACTTCTTAGTTACTGTTTTTGTCAAGAATATCTAATATCTATACAAATACAAAATTTATTTTACCCACTTACGAGTAAATAGGGTGGTTACATGATGATTATGAGTAAATGCCTATGTCCAGCAGTGGACTGCGATAGGCTGATAATGATAACATTCACTAAGTAACTTTACAAGTACGTAAACCATTGTAAAAAGAAAAGCAGTTTTCGCTTAATATGCCCACTATACTAGTATACTTATGCCATATCAGTCAAAATAGAGATTAGAACCGGATTACACTCCGCATAGAACACGGAGATCTACATGAGAGTTTGTTATGTAAACATGTCCGTGACATTGCCGTTTCCATAATTGGACTCAGTCTAACGACAGCTGGAGCCGAGGGCGAAAGTTAGTCAACACAGAACATGCGCAGAGTGAGTTGGTTAGCGGGGCAGCTTTCAACACAATTTAACCGATGATGGACGGCGTAGGGCTGTCAGACTTGCGAACGTTGAAGCACAGACAAGATTTTCGTGGAGGACATATTTTTAGGACCCACGGCACCATCTTTGGGGCGCTTTGCAGAAGGGACCGGAGTTTTTAGTGGGTATTTCCCGCCTCACTTCCATCATTCCGGGGCGGCGATGAGTCCCACATAGCCCGCTGCTCCCCCGAGTGGCGTGGTATGCGTAAAGGCATTCTCTCCGGTTAAAAAAAAAAACAGACAAGATGTGTTGAATAGAATAGAACTATCCATATGTTGGCCACAAACATATTAGTTACTAGCTGTGCCGGCGGCGTCGCACGCGTGGATATAGGGTTTTAAAAATAACGGACTTCCATAAAATCATACCTAAATTTTAAGTTAGACTTCTAGCAATACATTGGTGAAAACCGCATTTAATTCCATGCTACTGCATGAAAACTACTGTTTTCGCGTGATGCGCGATCAAACATACAGATAAAAATTTCGCCCGTTTTCCCAACACTTCCCATCACTGCTCTGCTCCTATTGATTGTAGCGTGATGAAAAGTATACTATAACCTGCCCAGGAGTATAAAGAATAATGTACCAAGTTTCGTCAAAATCCGTCCAGTAGTTTTTTTTTCTATTACGAACATACTCTATATGTATTCTATATATCAATTTACCATTCCTCTTCAATTCCATATAGTAGGTATATTAGTTATGTATATATTATTATTTATGTATATATTATTAATTATGTATATGTTGCAGTCAAAACTCTTAACCAGTCAAAAGTACTATTGACTAGCAAAATCAGTCAAAAGTACTTTTGACTGAACAGGTTGGTCAAAAGTGGTTTTGACTGAAAAATATTGGTTATTAATACTTTTGACTGCAAATTTGCGGTCAAAAGTACTTTTAACTGACGCTATTGGTCAATAGTATTTTTAACTGCAAAAAAGCATCAGTCAAAAGTAATATTAACTCGTTAGATGTAAATACAAAAGTGATTTATTAATAAATGTGAAACCATTTTAGTTGACCTATCCGCAGCTTATGATACAGTCAACATAAGGAAACTGCTTCAGAAGGTGGCAGATATAACAGAGGACCAAAAATTTCTCAAAGTTCTTAGTGTGATGCTCCATTATCGTCGTTTTGCGGAGATGAGAAGATCAGATAGTGGTTACAGAAAAATGGCTACCTTAGGGTAGCGTCCTTAGAAGAGTCGATGTAGCGCCCTCACAGTGTGGTGACGAATTGGCTGACCCAAGTGAGGACCTGGAGGACGGGACATGGGTGATTCGGTCTGTACTTATGGGGTCTACTTCTATGCCGTCAGTGCGACAGTGTCTCGGAGGACACGGCAGCGCATACGCTTTGGCATTGCTCTCCCTTTTTTTCATTTCACCGGGGAGAAATGCAAATTACGCATACCCGCTGGCCGTGGGAGCAGCAGGTTATGTGGGACTCGCTTCGCGTCAGCAGAGAATACCCACTAAGAAACCCCGGTTGCCACCGTCTAATGCGCCTTGGGTGATGCCTGGGTCAGTGGGTGCTCCGTCCTTGTCACTTTCGCCCAGGACCTGGATCTGGCGCAACTCGGAGACCTGGCGAGCGATTGCTCGAATTCTGTGAGATGGTGATCTAGCAGAAGGAGAGCGTAGGGCAGCTGTAGACGCGCCCGCCCGCCCCCGCCCAGGCCCGGGCGTCGCTGGAGAGCTTACGACGTATTGTATGCTCTCTGAGCCTCTTCTTAATGTCCCCAGTGGTGAGTGCGGGAGCGTGATCCACTTCTTGGGGCATAATGGTGTGGTGGGTGCAGCCACATTCACTGTACCCTCAAAGAGCTTGCTGGGGTACACCTTGACCTGGTTAATGTGGACTCTGAACAGGTTGCGCGCTTAGGTTGGCCACTGTACGGACAATCTGTCAAGGTGAGGCTTTTTAGACGCATTTGCCATTCGGTGCGGATGTGGTGTCACTCCAGAAGCTATGGCACACCTGCTTCAGAGTCTCGCGTGTCCGAACGACTGTCTCCACGAAAACTTGCTGACCGCCAGACATAGATAGAGTGATCTCAGAGTTTTGGTCTCGAGAAGAAGACAATAGGTATGAGTAATATTAAAGTTTATATGTGCGTTTGTCGTTATTTTTATCGACCACCAATTTTAAGAGTTTTGACTGATTCAACCAGTCAAAACGACTTTTGACGGAATAACTTAGTCAAAAGTACTTTTAACCAGCGACCTTGGGCAAAAGTACTTTTAACTGTTATTTTAGTTAAAAGTATTATTGACCAAAGCATATGGTCAAAAGTACTTATGACTGATTTTGCTAGTCAATAGTACTTTTGACTGGTTAAGGGTTCTGACTGCAACATATATATTATTATTTATGTATATGTTATTAATTATGTATATATTATTATTTATGTATTTATATTTATCGTTTAGCCTCAATTCCGGTTTTGTATGTAGCTCACCTCACCCCCTTTAGATTTCAAGTATCCTCTACCCTAAGGTTGTCTGGAAGAGATCGCTTATAGCGATAAGGCCGCCAAATTTGTGCAACGAGTGTCTGTTATACCTAGATTTAAGTCAATTGTGTGGTGCGCAATAAAGAATATCTATCTATCTATCTATCTATCTATCATACAGAAAGACAGACAAAAATTTTACTGATTGCATTTTCGGCATCAGTATCGATCACTTATTACCCCTTGATAGTTAATTTGAAAAAATATTTCATGTGCAGAATTGATTTCTTTACAGATTTATTATAAGTATAGATATAGAAGAAGAAGATAGATGTCGCGGTCTTCTGGTCCGCTCTGTTCAAAGGGCTATATTTCAATCCGCTACTTAGTTGGACGTTAAGTGAAGCGTGTTTAGTCAATGTTGGGTCTAGTCATTCAATTAAATGTCGTCATTCAATGAACGCGCTAGCCATTCAATTGAATGGGAGATTCAACCAGATGACTAGTGCCAGCGCTCTCTACTACGCAGGCATTTACGTATATGTCCGTCATTTAGGTATACAAAACGACTATAATTTTCTATAAAATAAAAAATAAATATAAAATAAAATAGTTTATTACTAGTAATACTTTTGCAGGTCAAACTTTTTTTTTCTACCAGCACTTCGACGTGTAGCCTGCCGAGAAGAAGTGCCGCAACAAACTCGACAGTTAGCCTTTTTTAAAATATATAATACAATAATATCGGTTTAAAAAGCGCAAGCGAGCAGACTATCATGTTCATGTAATATTGTCATCCATATAGTCTTGTACTTTATAATAACCTTTTGACATTAAAATGGACTTAATGCGAGATTTAAATCTATGTATAGGTAGATCAACAATATTTTGTAGATCAACCATGTTCCACCTGCAGCCTAGTCGTAAACCCTGTGTGTCTCGAGGCATGGCAGAACCAGCCCCGATATTACGCACCATCACTGTAACGCGTGCCTCTGGCTGTAACCGATATAATAGCTCCTCTGTTATGATTATAGTGCAGGTCTGACAAGTAATACTTCGGCAGTATCAGTGATTCAAGTTTTAATGAAGGGTGACTTCAGATAACACACGAAAATCTACTATATAAAAATAAGTCGGGTTTTCCTCCCTGACGCTATAACTCCAGAACGCACGAACCGATTTCCACGGTTTTGTATTCGTTAGAAAGGTCTCGGGCTCCGTGAGGTTTATAGCAAAGAAAATTAAGGAAAAAAAAATTTACAGCCATCTGGTGGCGAAACGGAGTTCGCCGGGTTTGCTAGTGCTTCATAAAAACTGGTAAAATTGAGAAGAAGCGTGAATTGTACATACATTTTACATCTATCTGAGGAAATGTCGCACTTCTTGATATAATGACGACTTAACTCACCATTGAGTTTTTGGAGAGAGGCATAGGGAGGGCATAGCGAATCTTCGCTCGAATTGAGCCGCCCGTCCGGGAAAGGACCTCTAACCTATAGAATACCGCAGCCAAATGACCTCCGGGTCATGTTTCTGTCGGTGAGTAGGGTTTCCGGAACTCGTGGGGATTAGGCTTGGGCCGGCATGGCGGTGGCAACTGACGGGTAACTGACCAACTTGCCCGTTGTCACAGCGACTCGGGCTTCTCTTTCGCTTTCGATCAGGCGTAGACAAGTCATTACGTCGAGCTACTATAAAAAAAATGTAAAAAAGAGTCCTATACCTAGCGTTCTCTCTCTCGCGTAGAATCCTTGCGCCCCATATATCAGGGTTGCAAAGGATTATTATACTTGCATTGATGAATGCAACCGTTCCGTTTTACGCGTAATATTGCGTGCCTGCGCCCAACCGACCACGAAAATGAATCGCGGCAATCATTTTTGTGCTTAATTTGATATTCACCGGCGGCACGATATGGATGCCCGTAAATCATTAATTGATCGCGCGTTGTAATGACAGATCGAATTCTTCTTGGAAGAGCAGCATTGTATCACGTCTGTGGGAAAGGAAGGCGTTGGATTAATGATTATGTCAAAGGGATTAGTGGTACTGACACAGAGATGTATCAAACGTAGTTTTTATGGATTTATTCTGAAATCTTTTATGGCTCAGATATTTATCTTATCCACTAATCAAGTTAGTTTACCCTTAGTCGTCTTAGTACATCACCCATGGGATGAGATGGGGTCGTCCTATTTTGAAACCGAAAACCGCACGGACAATGGAAGAAAGGATATATCATCATCATCAGCCTATTACAGTCCACTGCTGGACATAGGCCTCTCCAGTTGTTCGCCACTTAGAGCAAACATCTGGAGGATATACCCATAATCGCCACGCTGGGCAGGCGGGTTGGCGATCGCAGGGCGTAGCTTCTTGCTCCGGTGACGCTGCTGCCCGTCACCGGTCTTTAGTATTTAGCTACGCCTTCAATTGTGATGGTTATACCGCCACCAGTCGGTTGCCAGCGCCTCGTTAGTTATTCGGCAGGATGCACCACGGGCAGGTGAGGTTGGCTTGGAGCGAAAAGATGATAGGCCGCTCCCTTACATCCCGATATAAGTATTTGCTTTAAACGACTAAATTTCTTTCATTTAATTTTGATTTTGTTTTGACAGTTGGTTGTATACATTTTACGACTTCTTCTTCTTTTAGCCGATCTGGTGTACTTAGTATCGCCATGTTTTTAACTAAGCATATTCATATAATATTCACAAATAAATAATTCAAGACCAAAATTAGCCAAATCGGTCCAGGAGTTCTTGAGTTTTAGCGAGACTAACGAACAGGAATTCATTTTTATATTTTTATATATAAGAAGAAGAGAAAATAAATAAGTAAAAACAAGAAAATAATTTTCATGCAATATTCCATATTTTTGACATCAACAATTGTACTGGCTATATTATAATACCTTGCCTAGTTCGCAGTCAATTTTGCGTGCAATAAAAATAAGCAAGAAATTATATCTATCGATCGTGAATTTCACTAATCAATATTAACAATGGTTTATGCAATTAAAAATCAAATGCAAGGGTTAATTTTGATTTTCAAAGCCACGACTCTACCTCAAACTTTTTAAACTTGACACCGTGTCCTCATTTACAACAATAAATTCAAATGGGGTCGTCTTCAGTGGAAGTGTTCAAATCTGCATGATTGATGATATAAATGCCGATTGTGTTCGTATTCGTTCATCCGTAAGAACAATCAATAAGATGTTCAATCTACCTATAGAACGAAAGGTCGAGGTCACTTCCGAGTGTCCATTTTTGGGTACAATCACTTTCTTTCGCTGTAATGATTTTGTATGTACGTATTTGAACAGTCATACAATCTTTAAATTAAAAGTATCTATGTGAGTTTGGTGTCTTGGTTTACCTAATAAAATTGATATCTCAATGCAATTACAGTGTTTGCACAAAGTGACGTATAACTAGAGAGGCCTTAAGTCCAGCACTGGACTGCAATACTGATAATAATGATGATGAATGTAGGTTAATTACTTTGAATTAGGCGCAGTATATAATAGAATTGTTGTCCAATTTAGGCGGTCTTATCGCTATGAACGATCTCTACCAGACCTTTAAGAGTAGTAATAAATTAATTATCATCATCAGCCTCTCACAGTCCACTGCTGGACATACATAGGTCTCTCCAATTGCTCGCCACTTTGTTTGATCCTGGGCTTCTCCCATCCAGTATTTGCCAGGCATCTGCGCGAATCGTCACTCCACTTGGCCTGAATCATTCAATCAGACCTTTACGCCTTTTTTTTTCATACCTTGGGTCACATTATTGGAGTTTTAGCATGGGTCCCTAACTTTTTAAAAATATAATAGGTATAGCCTATATTCACCGGAGATAGTGTAGCTTTCCGACAGTGAATGAATTATTCAAATCAGTCCAGTAGTTTCGGAGCCTATTCGATTCAAACAAACGAACTATCAAATCTTTCCCTATATTATTAGTGTAGATAGAATACCGCAGCATAATGACCTGGAGTTAGGATGGGCAATGCGCGATACCCTGGTGTTGCAGGCGTCCATAGGCTGCGGTGGCCGCTTAACATGTAATACAAAGCCTAATTTCCACCTGCGTGGTGAACAAACCCTAGGTTCGAGCTAGGTAGCCCAGGTCCAAAAAGTCGAGGGAATGCTAGGTTGGGTTGCCTATTCAAAAAAAGCCAACCTTGCATATAACACGTTTTATTGTGTACGGATAGTCAAAATTAACAAACATTAACAGTTTTACTTAGGAATCTATGGAAACGTAATGATGCCGCGATGTAACTACGCACAGCGACATCTACCGGTGTTTTACGGAACAAAAGTTAACAATAATGTGCAAATAATGATGTTTACCGAACACGTGGTAAAAAAAGTGTGTAGATGAGATACTAAGATGCCACCGTTACTCTTCAGATGGTGACTTGTGACAACGAGAGCGCGCCACTCAGCGGTTTCAGGCTGAGCGGGCGCGAGGATGAGTCGCGCCGCTCACGCGCACCAAGCGTGTCCTCCCTCTCGCTCTACAAGCAGAAGATCGACGCGCTCTTCGACGACAGCCGCTCCGTCGCCAGCCTGCCGCACTACGGCCAGATGACCGTGTCTGACCTGGGCCGGAGGGACAGTAAGGTACTGACATAGTTAGTGTACACACAACAATAGTTAGGTACAATCTCGTTAGATTTAGTCACAGGCAGAGGATCGACGCGTTCGATCGTACCGCTTAGTCACAAGCAGAGGATCGACGCGCTCGGTAAGTGTGACGCTTAGTTATAAATAGAAGATCGACGCGCAGTCCTCCCTCTCGCTCTACAAGCAGAAGATCGACGCGCTCTTCCACAACAGCCGCTCCGTCGCCAGCCTGCCGCACTACGGCCAGATGACCGTGTCTGACTTGGGCCGGAGGGACAGTAAGGTATCTACTTGCCATTAGTTCAGGAGGCACTCCTGGAGAATTCTTCCTCTCGCTCTACAAGCAGAAGATCGACGCGCTCTTCGACGACAGCCGGTCTGTCGCCAACCTGCCTTACTTTGGCATCCTATCTATCCTGATCTGGGACAGAGGAGCAGTCCGGTCCAACTACGTTATTATTAGGTACGGCAAGTAAAATTAAGCCGAGACAAAGACGAACACATCGATAAACAACTAAGTATGCAACAGATTTTAGAAATATGGGAATCTCAAATTTTTACAATAAAATCGTCATTTTGTACCTTGAGTTCACATCCTTTAATAGCAAATATTTAATAAGTTATGTTTTCTTTTTCCAGGTCAGTTCAGCACGCGATAGTAAAGCGACGATTTACGAAGATGATGACGATTACTGTCAGAATAAAATCAACAAAATTAACAACACGGTGCAGGATCGCATAGAGAGAATGTTCGCAGACATGGCCGGAGAGTCCAAACAGTCTTCGGAGAACATTGGGGTCCATATATTTAGCGTCCACTATCTCGGCTCTACACCACTTCGGGACAAAGTGACGAGTCTCTCTGGACTCCAAACTCCGCTAAAAGATTTGTATTTCGCTTACAGAAGAAACTTTCGCCATAAATGCGCTCTCACTGGCCGGTTAGAAATATCCAAAAGTGGACTGAAAGTCAGATACAAAGGGGAAAAGGGTGATCTGGAACAGCTGAACCCTTTCCCCACAATAGCCGTATGGTCCGCTGTTAAGTTCGTCGTCCAACCAGACGACGCAAACGACCTAAGTTTTGCGTTCCTACCCCTCATCACCGATCCGGATAACATTGACCGTCATGCTTTATTCAGAACATTAGAATCACAAGATAAAAAATACATCCTCTCCCACAACGAAAATTCTCATTCACCACTTTTCGCTGTTGTGATGAGGAAAATCGGAGTCGCTAAACAATTGGAGTGTCATGGGTTTGTATGTCAGACGACGGAAGACGCTATAGTCATAGCAGCCACGCTATACAAGTCCCTCATGTCACACATGAGTCGACAAGGCCATACTGATAAGAAGAAGTTGAAGAACCGCAACGGAGTGAGCTGTATGAGCATTACGAGTAGTGTGTCGCCTAACGACGTCCCCGTTAGGCCACCTCGTAAGAAACGCAGCACGTCCTCCCTAAGTGGGGACAGCGACAGAGCAGATGGGTACTCTGCCAGCGAACTGTTCATCGAAAAGCCAAAATTGGAAAGGATGAAAAAGATTTCATCGGAGAGCATGCCTCAGCTTCCACCCCCTCCATCCATACCTCCCGCCGAAGCTAAACGAATCACAGTTGAAGAAGTGAAAGCTAAATTAGACTCGATAAAACATAATGATACCAGCGGAAGCGACACGCAAGAATCCAAAAAGTCAGTGGGGAAAAAGTCACTAAGTAATCCTAATATTAGCAAGATTCAAAATATGCACTCTCAGAGCAGTAACGAGTCGTCCGTTAGAAGTAAGGTCTCCGAGAAGATAGAACTGTTTAGAGAGTTAGAGAGAAGGAAGAATTTACAAAGACCACCGACTTTACCGCCACCTGTCCCTTCGAAACCACCAGTAGATCCGCCTCCAGAACCTCCTAAAGAACCTTTAAGAAGAACGCAGAGCGGGAGGAAGTCTTTGAACGAGTCTGGAGATATACTGACTAAAGTGGCGATACCTCGATCCGGAAGCTTTCTGAATGCCGGGGGACTCACGCGGTACAAGTCAATTGGACACAGGTACGTATTACTGTTACAATTAGTGATTTATGGTCGACAGACATGGAGTGTAAATTAAACAGGCTAGCGGCGTTCTTTGTAATTTCTTTTCAACGCATGAACGATATCATTTCCTTTTTAACCAATACCGGCCGCTGACATCTTTGCAATTACTAGATGAGCACGAAAATAACTTACTAACGAGAGAGGATGGAACGCGCTTAGTGGAGTGTTTCGCCATCTTGCATGCAAGTAATTGTGCCAACGCAAGCGCGTCCGCTACATTCCTCTAATCCAGTATAATACCCGCGTTATTTTTTACGAATCATAGATATTACGTCCATCTGTAACTTGCCCAACATCTAAGTACATTATATGCCTTGTTAGTTACGTTAATAATGCGTTCAATATTAATGATATGATAATATTCATTGCAGAAACAACGGGAAGAAGGGAGGTGGATCTCCGTTAGGGTTCAACGAACTTTTCAATGAATTCAAAGTTCAGGAGAACTTGCACTCTATGGATGAGATCCTTAACGCTATTATAGACGCAGAAGGAATGTCCTTCAACGATTTGAAACCGATATACAAAGAATTTCTTTTGAAATTAGCGGTCACACTGACAAAAGACGAAATATTCCAACACAGTAAAGCGATCATGAAGAAACAAAAAAAGAAGATCTTAAGAAGAAACAGCATGTTTCAAAATAAGAGGCGAAAGATATTTAAAGGAGCAAACGGCCTACGCATGGTGTTCCGAATGCCATTTGGAAAAGATATAAGGAAAGAAAAGAAGATGGCTCTCACTTCATCATTTGACTTGCAACAAGCTGATAACAAGGAGCTGGTTTCCGAGAGTTCAGTGTCGACTTCTAGTTACGACCTGAGACAGTTTAGACCTAAAGATCCTATTATAACTCAACCGAAAAGGCAACCGTCGCGGCAAAGAAATTCAAAGCGCTCAGAGAAAATGGTTCACGTATCCAAGAGGAACGGCAAAGTGTCTCGGCCGGGAGAAAGAACATCTACTTCGGAAGATTCTGACTTCCTGACACTGAGCAATCGATTGGGATGCCAAAACCGAAACAGCTCAAGCGGATATGTATCTTGTTCAGAGTGTGAATCAGAAAGCTGCGTTGATCGGTGTTACTGTTCACTAAAGGGTGACTGCAAGTCTAAATGCTACTGCTCCGCTGTTGAAGACCACAAAGATCCAGCAAAAACCCGACTTCTAGCCAAAAGCAAAAGTTGCAAGGATTGCTCGAGGTAGTTATACTATATTTAAAGCCAATTATAATTTAAGATGCACTATCATAAGTCTAAAATTAGCAATGTGTAATGTAATTAATTATGTTACGTTGTCAATAATTAGATTGTTACAAAACTTGATGATAATTAATTAGTCGTCATCGTAATAGCAGGCATTATCGGTACGGAGCAGTTCTGCGTCTTGCTTTCGTAATCTTTACACTACAGTAGCATAAATACTTACTTACCATATTATTCTCTGTTTACTACCAAAAATTTCTCTACTTTCATCCATCTACGTTTTACATTTCATTTAGTTCTAATAGAAGCACATCTTGGTGAAATGAGTGTGGCTTTAATTTCATTTAAGAATTGTCGCGAATATCTCCAAAGGAATCCCTGCCTTGTTTATTGTTATTTATGGTTCATTATAAAATAATACGTAGTGTTGCTGGTAGAAATGAAATGTGTGCGGTGATAATTAGAGCGTGGCGCGTCCGTGGCTCGCGACGGCTCATGAGTAACTGAACTAAATTATAATTATTACCAGTTGACTGTTGATAAATCGTTTCACAAGGATCTCCTGTTATCTGATTTTAAATTTTCATCATCATCAACCTCTCGCAGAGCACAGCTGGACATCCTCCTCTCCAATTATTCGCCACTTTGCTCGATTCTGGGCTTCTCGCATCCAGCAATTACCAGCCATGTTGCAAAAATCCATCGGGCCTAAGGGTGTCCAACATGCATCTGGCATCTGGAACTAGTTTTTCTGTTATCGATTCTGTTTCTGATAATGGCCGGCCCAGCCACTTCAGCTTATTAATCAAGTGATCTATTTTCTTTGGTTTTTGTCGGATCAGCTCATTTCGGATTTGATCCCGCTGAGAGTCGCTGATGATAGATTTTTTTCCATTGCTCGCTGAGCACCTTGTGGACCAGCCGTAACGAAAGTGTCCACGTTTCAGCTCCGGATGTCATGATGCCACTGTCTAATCAAATAATACAAACCATAATTGCTCATTTATGCGTTTTCTTGTTTCATCTTCACTATTACGTCGATTCCTTCACCGTGACGTCAAATCGCCAGACCATCTCTTTCTTCGTCGCGTGTCTCAAGTCTTAAGAATAACTAATTGAATTAAATTCATTTATTCTTGCCAATTATTACATACTTCTTATACAAAATTCTAACATGGGCTCAAGAGAGAATATGGCAGGCTGATACCCGAACTAGGATGAATCCTGTGTCTCGGGTTATCAGCCCTCCACCCCATACAAAATTAGTCAAAAATTATACACAATAAAATATTATAATTATAAGCAGGTAGTTTAAAAAATTGTGCACAAATGCGCGTCCACACACAGCCCGCAGTCGTCAACATTATTCACCTTCGAGCGCGGGCTGCGCGTGGTACAAGTTACAAGCGGCTATCTAATATAAAAGTACACATCGCGTTTGTTACAGTCGAGCAATACATAATTAATTCATTAGAATGGTCAATTTATACATTTATTTATTAATCAATTTCATTTAATTACAATATAATAATAATAGTTTAATAAATTTATTACACTAATTAATATAATTTAAATTTTAGAATTAAATAATTAATTAATTTAATACATGCGTGCGTGCGTGTGTGTGTGTGTGTGTGTGTGTGTGTGTGTGTGTGTGTGTGTGTGTCATAAGCATGATTCTGGGAGGTCATAAGCAAGTAAATGTAGAACAAGGGAATACCTAATAATATGCGGGCATATACAACCCCCTTTATGTTTCTAATTGCATAATTTGTTCAGTTGCAAGGTATCCAAGCGCCTTGAGGTTATCTTTTAATATTAATTTTAATCTTGCCCTATTCATATAAACAATTTGATGCGAACAATCAAACTGTCTATAGAGGAAGGGTCCCGTATATGGCAGTTGTCGTCTTGCGAACTTTGTTTTACAGGTTGGAACGGGGGTGCGAACTCTTCTTTTATGATGAGGTAGTTGTGCGGGATCGATTGACTTATGATGTCGCACAATAGAGTGCAAGATAAATAGTTGCCTCACTGTCAGCAATCCTGTTAGCTCGTAGAGTTCATCGGTTGGATGTTTTCGCGGTTTACGAAACATAACTTTAATAACCGCACGTTGCGCCCTTTCCAACTCAAGTAGGTGCGTTTTTGCTGCCCCACCCCATATTGGAATACAATATGTTAGTAGAGACTGGCAGAGGGCAAAATAAATTCTCGTAATGAGCTTTGTATCGGCAGAATCTCTAAGGTTCCTAAATATGTGAAGGAGTTTGCGCACCCGTTTACTCAGAGCTGAGATATGAGGCCTCCAGGTTAAGTTTTTATCAATAAGGATGCCTAAATATCTATGCGTTTCAGCCTGTGCAAGCATGGGACAGTGACAAGGTATATTATTGGGCTGTCCATCATAGGGGCAATCAAGAGAATGAGCCTTAATGCTATAGTCAATGGGAGGTTTTTTAGCTTCAGACACTCTAAAGCAAATGTACTTTGTTTTCGGTACGTTTATAGTTAGGAGATTGTTATCAAGCCAACCCATAACCTTGGCGAGGCCAATCTCAGCAAATTTTTTGACTTGAGTCCACGATTGACCAGTAAATATGAGGGCGGTGTCGTCAGCAAAAGCTAACGCACTACCGTGATCTAGTTCAAGCTTGCACAGACTGTTAACATAGACTAGAAATAGAGTTGGACCAAGTGTGCTACCCTGAGGAATGCCATATGTAATAGGAAAACTAGAGCTATGTACATTAGACACTTTTACGACTTGGCTTCTGTTTGTTAAGTAATCACGAAACCATTCGAGCTCATTGCCTCGAATCCCTAGATCCTCAAGTTTGACCAACAATAATGGAATGGATACGGTATCGAACGCTTTTTTTAGGTCTATAAACACTGCCACACATTTGTCTCCCCTGTCCAAAGCATTTGTCACCTGTCCAGAAAGTTCAGCAACAGCATCTTCCGTGTTTCTTTTAGCACGAAAACCATATTGGTTATCCGCTAGAAGTCCATTCCTATCCAGAAAGCCTGTTAGTCGAGTATTTATCACCTTTTCCATAATTTTACTAATTGTACTTAATAAAGAAATAGGGCGGTAGTTCGACACGACATCCACATCCCCTCCCTTGTATATCGGGACTACTATAGCCTTTTTAAAAATGGCGGGGAATACTCCAGCAGATATACTCAGATTGCAAAGATGGGCTATCATGGTACACAAAATAGAGTGGGAATCCTTGAGAATGCGGGCCGTAATCAAGTCTATCCCTGGAGCGCTATGGCTACGAAGATTTAGTATGATTTTATCAATTTCAATGAAATCTGTAGGGTACATACACATTGAATGGACATTACTAAAGGTAGACTTTTTTTTCAAAAGCTCGGCCTCATCGGTACTAAGTTTGGACAGTATCTCCGCTGCAAGTTCCCTACCGATGGAAGTGAAAAAAGCATTGACCTGATCTAGAGATTTCTCTGAAGTTGGCATGAGGTCTAACAATGCAGTAGGTTCTGTGTGAGTACTTTTAATATTACAAAGTTCTTTCACTGTGTCCCAGGTTGCTTTGTTATTTCTGTAGTTTTGATTAAATTTATTTTTGTAGAAATTGATTTTTAGGGTTCTTGATGCCTGGTTACAGATATTACGATATTTGATGTAAGTTTCCCTTATAGAAGCGTTGTCCGGGTTTTTTTTGCAAGTTGATGTAATCGATGTTTCTTCTTAAAGCATTTTACTATGCCTACTGTTATCCATGGTTTAATGGGTCTTTTTCTTTTGGTAAAAGTAATGGTGCTAGTATGGAGAGCAATTAGTTCCTGTAGGATTTCAATTATTGCGTTAGCAGCCAGGTCTGGATTGTCAATTGCTAGGTATGAATTCCAATCATAAGATTTGATTGCACTCTGTATTGATTCATAATCAATCTTGGTTCTGGTCAGGGTCATATTGGAGGTAGCATTTAGCGCAAGCGAGGTTGAGATAGATAAAAAGAGTGGCAAGTGGTCTGTTATATCGGCCGTAAGTACGTAAGTCTGAAAGGAACCCACAAGTTTGCACATGAAGTGATCCAAACAAGTGTGTCCATGGGTAGGGACGTCTATAACGTTTTGCAATCCGTGTAAACCCACCATTTCTAGATAGTCTCTGCTGTGCGTATTATTCGTATCTAGAGTGTTAATGTTGATGTCGCCCGTGACCACAATATTTCGAGATTTATCAGTAAGTAAAACGGTATCCAAGGAGTCAAGGAAATTATTTGGATTTTTAAAGGTGTACGGGCGATAAATACCATAGATAGTCAAATTACCTATCCTGGCGGCGAGGCAATTCGCCTCCGCTATGTCCATTTCTTGAACAGAAGCTTTAATGGAATTATTAATATACATTATCACGCCGTCGTTTTGGTTATAGCTTTTCGTGCTAAAATGCAAAGAGTATCCATCAATAGTGGGGGGAGTAGAATTTTCGTCACACCAGCACTCGGACAGGACCATTATATGAACAGTAGTTTTAAGCCTAGTTAAGAAAATCAGAAAGTTGTCGAGGTTTTTATTAACACTTCTAATGTTCATAGATATAATATTTAGTTTGTTCCCGCTTTTGCAAGGAGACCTGTCAAGTTCTGCCAAAAAATTGTCTGGATCATCTATAACTGTACAAGAGGCAGAGCAACTGGATTCAATTTCATCGAATAGATTCAAACTATCCATTTTTGCATTTATTTGTGAGAAGGTGTAAGTTAAAATGTACAGTTTTACGCCACGCCATCCCATTGACTCCACCTCCCGTAACAGGATCGTGATAATAGATACTCCGTGTGATTAGTGTAAGTATGTTTCGTGTGTAGTAGAATTTGCCAATTGCCTTCACAGTTGTGTGTTTTATGTATATAGTGTGTTCCGTAACAATTTCCGTTTCAATTCTATAATTAATAATTAATAATGATTTCAAATGTAATACTACTATTATCTTAATTATAATATATCCATTATTATACAAAGCAGTAAGGTACATGCCTAGTCATTTAGCTCTCAGAGCATGTAACTGGGCTTCAGTTCTAACTAGTATATAAGGCTCTCCCTGCTTTTTCCTCAAGTATACCAATCCGTTTGAGGTCCAGCAGTACTCATATCCCATAGCTTTCCGCAGTTCTCTAGCAAGGAAATAGAGTCGAGATGCTCGGTGAGTTAGGTGGTCAGAGATATAAAGTTCTTTCTTAGTCCCTTTTAGGCCCATATGTGTTGTGTTGAGTTGCTCTGTCTTGTAGCGGATCGAGTTAAGTATGTGGGTCTTAGCAGCAGCAATGAAATTACCTTTTAGAAGAGTTGAAGTGAATTCAGCCACAATTGTCGTGTTGTCCCGGTCTTGTTTTGAAGGCATACGAAAAACGTCGCGTATATCAGAGTTCCCAATGTCGACACCAAGCGTGGTGGATAGGTTTTTAACCATACCAAAGAGTTTGTCCTTTGTTTCAGCTTCTTGTCTAGGTACATTTCGTATTTGTATGCTGCTTTTTCGGGATAATCTTTCCATCATTTCGCATTTCTCCTCGATGTTTGTGATTTGCGTTGCAAGTTGCTTTCGCTGTTCCTCTAACCCGTTTATAGCAAGTTGAACATCGTTTAATTTTGCTGTTACAAACTCGATAGACCTCCCTATATCTTGGTTAGTTTTGTGCGTGGTGTCATTTTGTATTTTAATTCAATAAACGCAACTGGTGATGTTATCTGTGCTTCAGCTGTACTTTCTTGCATTGTTAAACTCGCTTTTATAATTTGTTTTCATTTAACTACCTACTACTTATCTTATTATTCACGTTAATAGTTTAGAACTCTACGCCACTAAATGCATAGTATCTATTAAATTAACTAAAAAACTATAGGGATTTCGTGTGTATTCAAGATAACTAGTACATAACTGGGACCAAGGTCCCAGTTGCCTGATTAGTTTTTCTATATAGAAAAACTAATCAGGCAACTGGGACCTCTTGGGATATATATATATTTTGTCAGGCGAATGGCACAACCCGCAAGTGGATCCCGGATTTAGAATAGGACCACCCCTAAGGGAATAACAAGGAATGGGCAGCAGCGTTTACCTGGGTACAAATAAAACCTACTGCGGTCACCAACCCACCCGCCAAGCGTGTTAAGGCAAATTCCCCAAATGACAATTGTCATTTTGCCTATGTCCAGCAGTGGACCTTTACAAGCTGATGATGATATAGAAATATCATATACCTAACCAATCTTATCGTATTAGATTTTTTATTCCTACCTGTATTAAAACAAAAAACACCTATATTTTATTTATAGCTTCGGATAGCTCTTGGCAATTAGTCCGTAAAGTCGATTTCTACAAAGACACGGCTTTGATCCACTTAACATTTATAAAATCTGATTAGTATTTTCTTTATAAATATATATAACATAAAGTTATTTTAATGACAAAAAAGTATGCTCTGCAAATTTTTTTTTTCGTGATCAATACTATGAAGAGCGAAATGTGTAAAATTTAGTTTAATCCGTAAAATAATTTTTGTATAGAAAACACAACTAGCGTAGTAATTAAATAATACGTGTAGGTATGTATCACATGTGTGCCTTCAATTATTTTACAATTAAAAATAGCATCTTGCTGTACTATAGAAAAGTAGACTAAACATTAATTATTAATACCAATGATTTCAATATTACCTATTCAATGAGTGGAACGAATTATTATTGTTGGTTAAGGAACTCGGAATACTCGTAGATTTAAATTTCTTGTTGTTAACTCACATTGGACATTTCTTATGCGGAAATGATACGAGTATAATGTTGAAAATTCGCATGATTTATCATTAAGTTACTTTAGGTGTATTTAATACTCTTACTAGATGCTAACCTCTTAATTTAGACAGAAGACAGAGATTTCAGCTTCTCAGCTGGGTGGTTTATCCTACGTACGTCTACCTTACACTCAGCAAAACCAGATAGCCCGACTAATGTAACAGATTCATTGAACACTGCCGCTCTATTCTGTGCTACTTTAAAAAAAATAGTAATATTAATCCCTGATGCGGGATCAGAGACAGCGAAGAGTCATGTCAGAGTCAGCGATGTCATCGCCTGATTTGTGAAGCATTAATTTAAAAAAAACTTTAAATCTTTCCAGGGAAGTATATGACGGTGACTTCAGCTACTGCTCGTGCGATTCTGAGAGCTGTGCTGATAGCAATAAGTGCTATTGTGCCGCGACTCCTCGGAAGACCACAATGCAGACATCGCAGAGTCTGGAGTACTTGAGGAGTCCTTCTCAGAGGACGTACTCTGACCGGATGAAGAGAGCCTTCGACGAGTATGAAGGGCACAAGGGCAGTAGAAATCGGTGAGTATTATTGTAACTACGTGTTACAAGCTGCCATAGTGATTCATAAAACACTGATAAATTAACAGGGGATATAAGGGAGCGGCCTATCATCTTTTCGCTCCAAGCCAACCTCACCTGCCCGTGGTGCATCCTGCCGAATAGCAAACGAGGCGCTGGCAACCGACTGGTGCCGGTATAACCATCACAATTAATTAAAGGTTTAGCTAAATACCACAGACCGAGACGGGCAGCAGCGTCATCGGTGCGAAGTGGCGAACAACTGGGGAGGCCTATGTCCAGCAGTGGACTGCAATGGGCTGATTATGATGGTGAATTAACAGTAGATTTTGACGGCAAAAACGTGTGTGGGCATGGGGCCTAAGAACATATTACCGTCCAGTTCATTGGACTATGCGGGACCCACGCCACCCTCAGAACGGGAGGGCGGCACCATCTTGAGGCAAGGAATACCCACAATAAAGCGACCTGCGTCAAGCGCTCTGCGGGTGGTGTCCCGGACCTTTATGTCCAACGAAGTCTGCCATGGAACTTCGAGCACGGTCTGTGTTGCTAGGCACCACAAGACTATTACCGTCATCATCCAACTCCTCCCACTTGCAGATCGGGCGCCATGTCGGCGCGTCGACGCGAGGAGCGCAGCCGGCGCGCGCGCAGCTCCGACAGCCTGGCGCTGGACTACGAGTTGCTGCTGCAGAACAAAGCCAGGGACACCAGGAGCCGCAACATGCAGCGGCTTACAGGTGATACACCTCTTTGACGACTAGTTGAGGTCCTAAACCTTTTCAGAAAGAAACAACTGGGTTTTCTCGGAGCCTACCTACGATCCAACGTTCTCCAACAGCTTGGCTTGGATTTGGACCTGATGCTGCAGAACTACCCCAGGAAAACCAGGAGTCGCAACATGCAGCGGCCTACAGGTAACACACTTCTTCGACAACCGGTTGGGGCTCTCAGACTTTTCAGGATCATCTGGGTTTTCTAGGGGGCCCACCTAAGATTCCACGTTCTTCAATAGCCTGGCGCTGGATTTCGACCTGATGCTGCAGAACTAATCCAGGGACACCAGGAGCCGCAACATGCAGCGGCTTACAGGTGACACACCTCTTATATTGTCAGTGAAGGTTTTAGAACTACCAGTCGCCGGGAATGAGAGGAGAATAAGAGAGGTAGGGCATAGCGAATCTTCGTTTGAATTGAGCCGCCCGCCCGTCAGGGGAGGGACCTCCACCCTATAGAATACCGCAGTCAAATGACCTCTGGGTCGAGTTTCTGCCGGTGAGTAGGGTTTCCAGAGCTCGTGGAGGGTTAGAGTTGGGCCGGCATGGCGGTGGCAACTGACAGGTAACTGACCAGTTACTTGCCCGTTGTCACAGCGACTTGGGCTTCTCTTTCGCTTTCCATCAGGGAAGCCATTATGTCGAGCCAGTATAAAAAAAAGAATGCTTTAAATGCATACAACAGGGTCCCGGCTACGGAACATCTGGGTTAAGTGGGGCTCACTCCTATCTAGCGAAGAACAACCACTAAATTCGACGTTTGTCCGCTTTGGGGATAGTGCTCGACTATGCCCAAAGGGGGTTGGGATGCCCGGAGGGACTCGACGCAACTCCCCAAAGCGGTAGCGCTGCGCCGCTCAGCGTGGAGGCATACCTCGGGAGGTGTGGTGTCCTCGCGGCACCTTGTGGTTCACGAGGCCAATGACTACTCTGCCCGAAGGCATATGTCATCATCGGTGCCGCTAACTACCAACGCCGGCGAACTTTTTGCACCATCCTGCAACTTTAACATAGTTGGTGGGCAAATCACGCTCCTTCTCTAATCAAACGGTTACCAGTCTTAATTTTTTTGCGCCGGAGGAAATTATTTATTAATCGGGTTATGTGCACTTCGCACACTGTCACTTTGGCCCATCGTCTGCACTAATAGTTAGATCGGGCCATTTTCCGCAATTCGTTGTCTGTGCGCCGTTTTTGCGTGTGTGGGATGGTTTTAAACTCCTTGTGTTATAGATTGCTACACTTGCCATCCCAACTCCTCCTGAAAGCCCAGCAGAAATCTGCTGAACTAACCAACGGATCTCCTAATTAAAAATTTATGAATATGTAATTACCTGCTTATTTCTTGATTCCAGTCCGAAGCACGGGGGCTGGATCCCACGACGCTCTCAGTGTCAAGAAGTCGGCAGAAATGGCTGCTCTCTTCGCCGACGTCCGACTGTCTCAGAGGACTGACGTGCGGTCGCTAGCCGGAGGGCGCAGGGGCAGGCCTCCGCCCCTGCCGCCAAGCCCTCCCCGGGCTGCGCCCCAGCTCGCGAGGATGTTTGACCACCGACCGCTAAGTAGGAATGCGAGCCTAGAAGACACATTAGGGTATCTACCTTAATTTATATTTACGACGAATTATTTGCAGTTTTGTACCGATCAGTTGACTAAAGCTGGCACGTTCACAGTACTCACACATATACAATTTCACTATACAGTAGCAAAAGTAAAACTAGTACTGTCCTCTTTACACTCATAAGCTAGACCGCGCGCGAAAGAGACAGGCAGACGTTGCATGATGCACATGCAGTATGTCGCGCCACGCGCTTAGCGAATAAGTTGAAGGTGCCAGCTTTAGTTAACTGACCTTATACTACTGGACATGTTTACATTTTCCGTAAAACTAAATGGCACAGAGGCAGTAAAATAATCTCTGATTTCTGTTTTCGTCGGCAACGAATGTCTAGCAAAATTTTTTATAGATGATTTTATTGTTACTAAGGACACAAAATTTTATGATAAAATTGTAACACTTTAGAATATAAATTTGAACAATCAAAAATACACAACGCAATGTTTTGACCATCTACAACCATAATGTTTAACTAAAATTTTATTTTACACAATAAAACATCAAAACAAGCTTATTCACAATATTTCTCGTAATAATCTCAATTTCACACTTTCCGGGACACAAAGCTAAACAAAATAATTATCACCACTTTTTTAAGCTAGGGAATATGCTTACCTATACGCATTCCAGCTACCCGGGGGAGTGACGGGGTATGTGGGACTGTCGGCACCCTGCCTTGAAACACAGAGAAGACAGGGAATACCCACTAAAAACCTCTGTCCCTCGTCTAAGGCCTTGAGGTGGGTTCGAAGGTTCTAAAAACATGGCCTTCAAGCCACAACCGGCATAATACGGATGATGACAAGGTATGAAAATGAAGAAAATAATTAGTCCGTCTCTTAGATAATAAAAAAATATAAGACCCGTATTTTTTGTTTTGTCGAAATAACAAGAAAATACTTAGATATATACGCATTAAAGTTACGGAGTGGGGGCTAACTACGTCACGTTAGAGTATATTTTGTACTCTAACGTGACGTCATGTGACATTTAAAATCAATGTATCTTCGTAAGTTTTTGAACAAGAGGCAAAATAAAAAATACGTATCCAATATTTTTCATTAATCTATCTGATGGACATTAAATTATTTTTTAGTCATCATCCCTATTATGACCTGTGTGTTTGTTTTATGTCCCGGAATATGTTGACATACACACACGTATACCACCTTATTAATTAAAATAAGGATTTTAAGTATATCGATTGTTCTAAACTAAACTATGTATATGTAGTTATTTATTGTCGAAAATAACCTTTATTATACATAGGTTCAATTAATGAGTCACTTTAAGTTAGGAGTTTTAGGTTATGTCTCATTAGTCTTATATAAATACATAATACTTAAGAATACACTATACTATGAAACGATTTTATGATGTTGATAAAAGCTTTGCCAATATGTGTTTCGATAGTAAACGCCTGTACGAAAATTGACGCGCTTGTTTCTTGAAAGTAATTAATCTTCTTCGTATGTATGCAGGCGATAGATATGTTATATATTTTTCATGTTTCTTTGTGTATACTAGATACCAATAAAATATTAGTCATAAAAAATTAAATAATCCAGCAGATATCATTCAAGGCACAGACATCTGCAAGATTTGTTATAGTTTTGAGGCTTGTTACTAAGTATGCCAAATTTTTGAAACATAAAATTAATTTTTATTTTTAAAAAACTTTGTAAAGTATTGCAAAGCTTTGAAGAGTATTTTAAATACTCTCTAAACCGAATTATAAACCATCGTTTCATGGTAACATTTTTTATTATTCGTAAGTTAATTTGTATGTTAATATAGGATGTAGCGTAGCTTACCTACTGTGCATTTGTTGATCTACCAAACATTAAACCTGTGCAATCTTGGTGCAATATGTTACTTTAAGTGCTGGCTCACTCGTCCAGTGCAATATTTCGCTGTAAATATTTTGTATTAATTGAAAAAAAATATTACGTAAATTAAAAGTGTTTTATTTGTCTCTTCTTTTATAAAAGAAGCGTTTAGGATGGCCCCACTCTACCCGATGGTAAGCGGTAGTGAGGTCCAAATTTTTTTTTTTATAGTGGCTCGACATAATGGCTTCCCTACGCCTGATGGAAAGCGAGAGAGAAGCCCAAGTCGCTGTGACAACGGGCAAGTAACTGTTTAGTTACCTGTCAGTTGCCACCGCCATGTCGGCCCAACCCAAACCCCACGAGGTCCGGAAACCCTACTCACCGACAGGAACATGACGCGGAGGTCATTTGGCTGCGGTATTCTATAGGGTGGAGGTCCTTCCCCGGACGGGCAGCTCAATTCGAGCGAAGATTCGCCATGCCCTACCTCTCTTAAAATTGTCTTCTCCTTCTTAAAATATTAAGTCGACAAGCACACTAGAACTTGAAATAAGAAATTTACAATCTTAACTTATACTCGTATCACCTATCACATCAACGTTCGTTTAGAGTAAGTAGTGTAGTAGTTAGAGTAGTAGTGGTAAGGTAAGTATGAAAAAACACCTACCATTCGATTTTTTTCGAAGTCGGTTATTAATATGATGTATTCATAATAAGCTACATTTAAGCTTAAAGTTAAGTCGTCCAAGCACAAAAATTTGGGAGGCCATTTTATTATAGCTGATCAGTCTGGTTCCTAGTTCCGTTGTTGCGCCTCCTGGTAATAGCTTTACTATGTAAACTACAACTAAGTCAAAAGCAGTTAAACGCTATTGGTGTACATAGTAAACAGAGTGTTCACATGCCTACGCCATGTCGCTATTAGCATCGGGGTATTTGCGTAGCCTCGCGCCGCTTAAGCGATTCACACACTGCCATGCTCCACGCTGCGTTTTGCATGCGACGCATCTACCGATGGCTCATTTGGTAGTGACCTCTGCCTTCTGAGCTAAAAAGTGAGTTCAATCCCAGCACAATACATTTGTGTGCATGAACATGTCTGTTTGTATTGGTCTGGGACTTTTCTTTGTTTAATATGTATTTATTTAGAAAGAAAGGTAAGTTTAGAAGTTATCTAGTACTCACGTACAAGCTTCGGCTTAGTTTGAGGCTATGTGTGGTCCAGGGTGGCATGTCTTGGGTCATTTATTTTGTAGGCGCGTGCGCGTGATCTGTATGAACGCGTGGGGATGCTTTTTCTGTGTGCTGTGTTATTTAAACAAACGGAGATACTTGCAAGCAACGTTAGAATACGCGGTCGCTCACCACGCTGCATGTTGCGTGTCGACGTACTTATATGCGAACTTGTGCCAGTGCAGTGTGCCTAGCACGAACACTTTCGAAAAAGTATGCGTAACGTAACCGTAAACAGGCGATAATTTTCACTACGTTAACGTACGTAAACGTAGTACCTCTTACGCACGATAGGGGAGCTGTACCAAGTTTCATACAAATGTTTACGGTAACGTTACGCATACTTTTTCGAAAATGTTCATGCTAGGCACACTGATCTGCATTATCGTGCGTGTTTTTACGGACTCACGCACGTAGTTGCGTTTTGTGAATCCGCGACGCGTTTCATTCAAAGCTGAGCATGAACTGTGTTGGACTCTGCGTGTTTTCTTAATACTCACAAGCAACGCTAGAACACGCATTCGCGCTTTACGCTGCGTGATGAGTGGCAGTGTGTAAGGCGATTACTTAGAGGGCCGTTATTTGCGCGCGCGCATCCGAGCTATGCGCAGTATGTGGGTCGCATGTTAAAGGTCTAGTCACATGCCTCTTGACAAATGGGGGCGATGGATGTGGATACTTAGGAATAGTTACGAAGTTCGATCTCTATGTAGTTGGAATGTTGTGACTAAATATGGGGTCTGGGTACTCGTTAAAATTATTTTGTGACATAACCAACATGTAGTCTTGTTATTAATGTGTATTCACGTTGTTCTATAATTTTAAAAATAAATTTTGATTTCTTCATATTTAGGTAACTGTATCATAATATCTAAATATGATTACTATTAGTAGGGGATCCCGCCATACAACGACCTTCACCGAGACGTCAATTGGATGAAACTGATTTTATATGTAACTAGCTGCTGCCCGCGGCTCTGCCTGCGGGAATATTCGTATAAAACATAGCCTATGTGTTAATCTGATGTACAAACTATATTCCTGTAAAGTTTCATTAAAATCCGTTCAGTAGTTTTTGCGTGAAAGTGGAACAAACATCCATCCATCTATCCAAACAAACTTTCGCGTTTATAATATTAGTAGGATTAAATATGTCAATAAACATAATGCATGTGGGTTGCCGATCAAATTTTGGTCCAGGGTATGATTTGATGGATGGTGGAAGAACGGGATGGAGAAATATGGCGCGTATTACAGGAGGCCAACGTTCAGCAGTGGAAGAACCAGGGCTGTTGATTAATTAATAGATTGAATTAATCAGACCGGTGCAAAATGCCATATGTATTTAGGTAGGAATAATAAAAATATATTTATAGTTAAAGCCTTTGCGTTATTTATTTAAGTACTTCTAAGTACTTGTTTGAATCAACAGCTGACCACGGCTGAACGTGGGCCTTGTTTGGGTAAAATTAACTGATTGACTGAATTTGTTAAGCTTAACTACATATTTGACCAAATTAATAATTATCCATAAAATTAGTCCTGTCTAGTCGACTCGACTCACATCCATGTGCGTTCTCTACCGCATCTATCATGGGGAATGTTCTGAAGAATTGTTTGGTTTACTGCCTGCAGCGGAGTTTCTTCACCGCACCACACGTAACCGACTGAAATTCCATCCACATCATCTCGATGGCTGGCGATCGTCGACTGTACGTTTTATGAGAAACTTCTTGCCTCGCGCCTCGGTCTTGTGGAACCAATTTCCTGCGACAGTCTTTCCGAACAGCTACGACTTGGAAACTTCATATATTAAAGGCCGGCAGCGACCCTAAACTCGGTTAGAGCTGCGGGTGTCCATGGGCGGTGTCGACTGCTTACCATCAGACATCACACTTGCTCGTTTGCCGCCTTTCGCATAAAAAAAAATCTTAGTAAGTAGGTAGTGGTCGAATCAGGGCCGTCTCTACCAGGGGGTGCAAGGGGCGCCTGCCGGGCGCTGCCGGGGCGTCGCGGCGCAGGTCCCCGGGGGACCCCCCACACCAGGGCGCAGGTTGAGTCCGGCACCCCGGCGCCGAATATACTTAAGACGGACGGAGACTGGAAGGGACTAGCCGTGTAGCTGTGTAACAAATGAAAAGCCGGAAGAGTACTATGTATTGTATGTTTGAAGAATTAATCAAATGAATGAAACAGTTTAAATAAAATTTAATTTTATTAGATTACTATTTTACAAACATAAAATACAATATAACGGACGGATTTGATTAAAAATGTCACTGGTACCTACATAATTTATGTTTAGGTATCTAACATAAACTTTTTTAATATATTATAAGTAAAATATATTTATTTTCATAATCTCAATTTTTAAGGGTAAAGGCATTCTATTCAGTACTTGACTAAGTTACTTGACGTTAAACAATTTAATTTTCATATTATCAAGTATGTAAAATGTTTGGATTTAACATACAAATAATTAAATTTAAGAAAAGAAACTTCAAGACTTCACAGAAATACCATACCTCAAAACTAATTTGAATAATATACTTTATCAGCTAACAACAAAACAAAAATGAAATCATTTTTGATTACAAAGTCAACAATTTGATATTTATATAACAATACCTACCATTTAAACTTATTATTTCTATATTTTCAAATACATTTATAGGTTTCTTAACAAAATATGTATGTGATGTATAATTTATATTTACATAACTTTCTGAACAATAGTTGTCGTTTCGTTGTTGAGTATTTATTATATTTATTTGAATCATATATATTTATATTCGTTATGTCTTTAGTTACTAAATTGAAATTAGGTACTAAAACTACCTACATGACTAAAATTTTAAATGTCACTAAAAGTTAAAACACTTGAATAATTTTGATAAAACAAAAAACTATTAAGTAAATTTCTTTAAACAAAAACGCATAATAATATGTTGCTATTTATGATAATATGACTGTATGATAAAATGAGACACCAATATAATTGACTGCACATCATTATTTTTATGTCAAACTACCTAAATATAATTTTCAAAATACTCTGCATTCGTAACCAACCATGGATAATATTTATTACATTAAGTAAAAATTGATCTTTTTAAAGACTGGCACTTCGCTAAACTTTAATATTTGAGACTTGTATGACAAATTACTTAAAACACTACAGAAAGATAAAGTAATTTGTTCAGAATTTAATAACTACGCTTAATGGCCTCGTGAAAAATAAACGAAATCTTTACCATGCCCATGATTTGATGGACGCAAGAATGTCAGATGTTGTATACGAGTATACTTCAACCCATAAACCAACCATAATACTTGTGTCATTACGATCATCATTGATTGAGGTTCAATAGAACTATTTCCATAGCTCGCCGCTAAAATTTATTATAATCTATTATGGCGTTGGGTTCAATAGGGGCGAACAGTTCCAAGACGACCCCTCGGTATTGGCTCCGCGTAGCTGTGACGGAACTTCGTCGGCTGCCTATCAGCCAGGTCACGGAAATCCCTATAATCCCTTTCAAAGTACCTATCCCTATCTCCTTCAGCGTAAGACTGCCTTTGGTCATCCAACAACCTCGAGCGACTGAACGCCCTCTGCCTATCGTTCCAATCCCTCCTCCTGTCCTCGATCACAGGCTCGATAACCTCATCCTCATCGATGCGACGGTCCAGCTCCCTCCTCTCCCTATATCTGTCAAACTCATCCCTGTGAGCCTTAGGCTCTATTCTGTTCAAATACTCCTCCGCCCCATACTCAAACCTCTTCACATCCCGATCCTCCCGCTTCCTCCCGACACGCGGCAGTCTCTCCATCTCCCTATGCGTTAGCTCGCGAGAATCCTCCCGGACCCTGTCCGTCTCCTTGCGTCTGTCTGGCTCCCTGTGAGAACGCTCGATATCCCGATGAGAACGTTCCTGTTCTCTCCGGGAGCTCAGTTCTCTGTGACGCTCCTGCCGCTCGTCCCTCCTTTCTTCCTCGGGGGAAGAAGTTGAGCGGCTGTTCCTCTCCAGCATGCTCCTCCGTATCGCCATGTGCTGCTCCAACTCCCTGTTGAACCTTTCACGTTCCAGATTCATGAACTTCTCTTTCGCAACGTTGAAGCGGTCTTTCGGGGAAGCTATTTCGGCTACCTTGAGACTTCCTTCGCTGGCTCCCCTTTGGAGTTTCCCGAATCTGCGGTCTTCCACTCTGTCTATGCTTCTGTTGGAAGGTTTGGTGTCTGCGACGTACCTCCTCCTATAATTGGTGGAGTCGTCGAATTTTTCAGGTTTTTCTTTGCTGGGGCGTTCTAGGGATTCGTGGCGGAATCGGCGTTCGAAGGTTGCTTCCCTGAAGGGGGCGAGCTGGTCTCGGAACTGGTCGGTGTAGTCGTCGTTGTAGGGGGTCCTGTCGTAGCCGCGGGGGGAGAGGGCGCGGCGGGGCGGGGAGGCGCGCCGGGGGGACGTAGCGCGGCGTGGGGGGGATGACTCGAACTCTTCGTGCATCATGTAAGCGGTGCTCTCTGCCCAGTCCTCTTCTGAAATAATAAAAAAATAATTTGAGAAACGGATTTATTGTTATAGTGTGCTACACATTACGTTAGACAGTCTGTCCTGTCATTTAATTAAAAATTAAAAAATAAAAATACTTCAGGGAATAACAATAATAGTCCAAGACCCAACATGCCACACTGCGCCATCTAGTCCCAAACTAATCCGATACTTGTATTATGGGAAATAGACGTCAACTGATAAACTAACTTAGTTAGTTTATTTTTCTGTAAATAAATACCTATATACATAGAATAATAATTACGCCCCATAATGCACACCAAAACTGCAATGTGTATTGCATAATACAAGAGTTTTCCAATCCAAATCATTCTATTTAACCCGTTGAATGCCATTGGCATAAACGCGTCGATAACAATAAATTTTCTATTGTGTTTCATTTCGCGGCGGTTAAAGGATTAAAAACCAAATTCAAAGCTGAAATACAGTTAATGTGTCCAGCCATCCATCTTTTCCTAACAGGAAAGTCAACGAGTGCTAAAGCTAGTCCACTCGTCTCGTTTATTGAATAGCCGTGTCGAATGGCCGTATGGGCATTTAGCGGCCTACACAAAAATTTGTAACACGACAGGGTTGACCATTCTTATACGAGTACTAAAGATTGTCTGGGAATGAATCCGAAAACGCTCGCTCTATGGAGCAGCACAGTCACATTCTATGAATCAAGACAACTTTTTCTCTCACGAGTTGACGATCAACTAAAATAGTTGGGCAACAAATCCGAGAATGACACTGTTCCTATATTTGAGGGAAAACATATGGAGGATATACCCTTAATCGCCACCCTGGGCAGGCGGGTTGGCGATCGTAGGGCGTAGCTTCTCGCTCCGGTGACGCTGCTGCCCTTCATCGGCCTGTGGTATTTAGCTACGACTTCAATAGTGATGGTTATACCACCACCAGTCGGTTGCCAGAGCCTCGTTCGTTATTCAGAAGGATGCACCACGGGCAGGTGAGGGTGACTTGGAGCGAAAAGATGATAGGTCGCTCCCTTAAAATCTGCGGCATGCCTTTTCGTTTTTAAAAATAAAATCCATATACCGTCCGTCTTCATTCATATGATCAAAGAAGTTATCCGTTTAATTGAACCAACCCTGTATTACATAGAGGTTCATTGAATAAGCAATTAGGGACACAATTATTTGACGTCGATAAGTTCTTGTACTCAGTTTGTTATTAAATAATAATAGATAATTATTTCAATATAATGGTGATGATTTATCAGATTGCCGGTTTATTGCACAACGTTAATAAGCAATTAATATTGTTATTCATTATCTTTAATGCAGGACGGTGTAATTCTCGTACCTATTAATTTTGGTATTACATAAAAACTGGACAGACCAACTTGTTTTATACGGAAAAGAAAGGCGAACATGTCCCAACCCTGCGAATCTGTGTAATCGAAGAGTGCTGTGCTCCGTTAGCCCAGTTTAAACTGCGTAATTTTATGCACATCTCATAGAAAGAGCATACCTTGACCTATTGTCACTAAAAACACTTTTACAATTAACGGAACTCTATCTCTGAAACGAGCCTTTTTCCAAACTTGTTTCTAAAATCAAATTGACATAGAAAATAACCTGTCGGCTCCCACGTGCCGCCATTTTATCGACGCCATCTTGGCTAAATGCGCGCGCCTTTTTAATTGTATGGGATTTAGGACGGTGATAAGTTTCATTTTATTGTTGTGCTTTGCTGTTCTGGTTCTCTCAGCACAGTATGCTAATAATAACATTAATTGTTTTCATTGGCTCTGCTTTCTTGGGCATTTTTGTTTTTAACTAAGTGCGTTATTGTTGACAGTAGCAGGTTCCCACTGGGTATATCACTTTCTTCAAAAGTAGCAACAATGATAGATCAAACAAAGTTTTCTTCCTTTTATTGTTTGTTGGAGGTGGTTGGAGGCAATGAAAACTATTGGTGATGTGCCAACTTATTAATTAAGTACTTATTTTTAATTCAAAAGAAATTGTCATTCGCGTTCTTGGCAATGTATAAAGCATGATCGTAAAAAGAGTTCGATTCTGTGGCAAAACCGCTCCTCTTATAACACGTCCATACTTCGTCATAATGTTTGTGTTTCGGCGCGTCACGCCTCTTTAAACGAAGCTTAAGCGGGGTTTCCAATGTGAGCGGAACGGACCCATTAATGACTTCGTTAAACTAGCAAGCGAAAATTTCATACTTGTGTTTCTACCAACAAATAGTATAATAGGTAAGTCCTCCCTTTACACGGAACTTTACGGAATCGTATTCGGTAATTATACTTTTTCCCTGACAAATGGTTTAGGTTAGAAAAAGACAAAGCATAGGCAGATAACGATTTTGTTGATTTATTGCTACACGTCGATTTTGAATGTGCAGTGATAGAATATGTACTGATAACACAAGAATTGATAATCTGAAAGTATTTAATAACAGAATCCGATTACAAAACACTCATTCAACCAGAGAGAGAAAAAGTATAATTGGCGGGAGCTCTATGACAGCTGTCAGTGTCAAACTTCAACTGTCAACGTTAGTGCGGTGACTCTTGAGCGTGGCGAATAGTGCTGTGCCGCAGCTGTTGATTATTCTCCTCTAACAGTACCTATGTACAAAAATTTATGTGCCTACATGTGGGTAGGTACGTGAAGGTATTTTTTTTACGTTTGAAGTTGTATTAGTGTACTTTAAGTGACCATTTGCAAGTATGTGTAAGTAATGGTCATCGTAGACACATATCGTTAACGACTTCATAAACAAAAGAATTATGCATCCGATTGTTCGGGAAGGTCGTATGTTCATTAAAAGATTTTCCTAACAATTGCCATTTTTTTCGCGTTTGGGAAAACGGTCCCTCTCGCTCTGTCCCATAGAAAAGTATCTCTTGTCTCTTTCTTGTCGTCATTGTTTTTGAACTAGTGACGCGTGAGAAAACACCTAAATTGCCTGTTTGAGGGAACGACGTAAAACCTGCGTAGCTATTGTCTAAATAATTAAACGGTTTACGTATAAAAACTGTCTAGAAACTAATTTACGCTTTTCATAGCTATCACTCGATGGTCTTAATTAAATTAACTAGTAGTAATAACGTAAAGTAATAGCTGATTATGAAAGTTATCAGAAAGAAAGTAAAAGAATAACTCATGCATATTTGCACTGGAGCTACCATTCAAATTAGATAGTTTCATAAGTATGAAACTTTTGCCCAATTAGGTATGATATTATTCTTTTTTAGCCTTATTTTTATGCATATTATTATCATGTACTGTTCTGAAAAATAGGAAAACAGCCCAAAAGCAAAGCCCCAAGCGATACTAATAAACATTATTCTTTCTTCTTCCTTCTTTCTTCAAACTAGCTCAGGGCAGGATTACCTACTCAATTAAAAACTGAACCAGTAGCCAGATAAAAGGTCGAGTACGCCATATTGATATATAAATTGAAGAACGCTTAGGTATGTATTCTAATTGTTTATTTGTATCAACATTTTTACAAATTTGCGAGTCCAAACATTGGGTTCAAAATCGAGTAATGGTTTTGCTCGGATCCCAAAATAAGCTGTTTGAACATCCAGATACTAATGTTACTGGTCTAGGATCAAACCCGTCGTAACTTCAGAGTGTACTATGAAAAGAGCTACCGGATCCAGTACTACAGTACAGTAGGTACAAATACCAACACTGTCAATACATTTCGCAATACGTAGTACTCCATTCATAGCGTCCACCATTCAGAAGGTGTTCTTAGAAGGTGAGTTACTCGATTCCAAGCCACTTACATAAAGCGGTTAACCCACTGCACCATGCCGCGTCGCGTATCGCGCGAGTGCAAATTTTACTATCGGGTAGAAATGTCACTTTTTATAGAAAACACGCCTAGGACAACGCACGCAATGCTCGGGAAGGCACAAAGATTCTGCCAATGAGCGGAGTGTTAAAGTAGTGCGCGCGGGTACCTACCCGCATTGCGATTCGGATTATGGGTATATCCTCCAGATGTTTGTCCTAAGTGGCGAAGAACTGGAAAAGCCTATGTACAGCAGTGGACTGCAATAGGCTGATGATGATGATGGATGCAATTTGTATGCAGTCGGTGCAGTTCACATGACTGCATGCCGACTGCGTTTGGTTTGCAGTTTTATTGCATTCAAACTTGCTAGAACTGCACTAGAACTGCTATTTGCAGTTGGATGGCAGTTGAAATGCGGTTCTTCTGTCTAGAGCCTTAGCATTTTTTTTACTTTCACACCGCGTACTGTGGCGGGACGCATATCTAGTGAATGACCCGCCTAAGGCAGCAAAGCAAACAATACGGACACCTTGTAACAATGTGGTGTTGCATTCTCGCCCGAGGTCGACCTTCGCCGTACTTAGATTAATTAGTTTATTGATTAAGTAGTTGAGTGTGCAGAAGTGAAATGTATCTGTCGCAGGCAAATTCTATAATTCGCCCGTATACAAACGGCGTCGGCAGTTTACAAAGACAAATTCGTTATATAAAATGCCGTACGCCGTATGTAAGATGTCGTTCATTTTCTAATATGCCGAGCTACGACATTACAGCCGATTACAAATTGCCTCGGCATATCGTTCCAATTAGTACCAAATTTAACCGCGCCCTGGCGCTACTAGTCTCCAAAACCAATATGGCGGTCAACAGTGAAAATATGGAAGAAAAAAAAATGTCTAATATCGGCTGTTTCAAATAGATTTTAAGGGCTAGTATTATAGGAAACTATTGAAATTAAACTAATCACAAAGGGGGCTCAGAAAACACCGTGGAAAAAAAAACAAAAAAATTCGAGGTTATCCAGCACGTAAAAACGCTAGGGTGTCCATGGAAACTGGTAAAGTGGAACAAAAAATTGCAACAAAATGCATTGTATTTTGATTCGCTGTAAATCAATTGTTTCGCTGATGGTTTTATGCTTGTTTAAGCTTAGCAGAATAAGTGAAACAACTAAACAATGTTGAATTTATTTTTGTTATTACCACTGAATGTCTTGTTTAATTAATAGGTAATTCTTGGTAAGTTTACTATGTATGTGTAAGGATCCTAAGATTAGGGAGAATATATTCTCACACGGTACCATTTAGTGCAGGTTTTGTTTGGTTACGGTTTCAATTTCATGCTTATTTAATCGACGAATTTATTTTCGTAGTCAATAATTTAATAATATTCTATTATGAATCTTAAATACCTAAATAAAATGATTAAAAACCCTGTTTCATTTCTATTATCATGGTCACCCTAATACACAAACCAAGTCGACGTTGATGCGATGACAATTTGCCTTCGGCATTTTATAACACGTATTTATCTTTCTAAACTGCCGACGCCGTTTGTATACGAGCGAATTATAGAATTTGCCTGCGACATATCTAATGCAAACCGGTTAATTGGAAATATACTCGTAAAAAGCAATACGTGCTTACTCTATCGGGCATATAAATGTATATGTACTTATAATAAATCTGTAGTGAGATCAATTTTGTACATGAAATATATTATCAAAATAACCATCAGGTGGTGATTAGTGATTGATACGAAAAATGCAATCAGTAATATTTTTGTCTGTCTGTACGTTCGTTATAGGAACAAAAATTACTCGACGGATTTTAACGAAACTTAGCACTATACATTCCTGGCCAGGTTATAGTATACTTTTCATCACGCTACAATCAATAGTAGCAGAGCAGTAAACGGAAGTGTTAGGAAAACGCGTGAAATTTTTATCTGTATGTTTGAACGCGCATCACGAGAAATCTACTGCAAGGAATTGAATGCGGTTTACCCCAATGTATTGCTAGAGGTCTAACTTAAAATATAGGCACTATTTTATGGAAGTCCGTTATTTTTGAAACCCGATATCCACGCGTGCGACGCCGGCACAGCTAGTTCCCAATAAAGTACTTGGATGTTGACAACAGAAAAAGTAAATGAAATGTTTGATTTACTTTTTTTTGAGTTTTTCTCCATTTTTATGTGATTTCACTAACACCCTCCACCCGATATCCACGCGTGCGCCGCCGCTGGCACAGCTGGTTTGTAATAAAAAAAACTCAATTGTAAACATCAACAACGCTTCCGCGGCGAAATACTGGAGAGGACTATGTCCAGCATTGGACGGCGAAAGGCTGATGATAATGGTGATTGCGTAAATGACATGTATGTTTATTTTTATACCCGAAAATATTATCGCCACACCATAACAAAACATTAGTAAATCGTTCCAAATGGCAAAATCACGACATTACTACACAGACGCAACTCGAAAGTTAAACAGCAAGCAAACATTTCCCCACATTGTGCCATTAGTCGACACCTCGGAACTAATCGATCAATCTCAAACAATGACAGCTATTGAAGTGTGCTATGTATCTTTTTTAGTTCAACCGATACACGGATGGTGCCGTGTCATCGATTTTAATAATTATGAGGCGTAAGGCTTCCTAGTACAGACTCTTCCTAAAAGAAGTTCTTATTTTTAAAGTTACTAGTTTGACGCTGTCTTCGCCATACTCTCAGTGTGAACGCCGCTGTGAGGCTTTACCAGACCAGCAGATCAAGCGCTGTGAATGGAATTGGATCATTCTGAATCAAGAAGGTGAAAGTCACATACTGAGGCAATAAATAAGACCTAAGCAATTCTAGCAGGAATGACCTGGAACGAACTGAAGCGAGAAGCTAAGACCTCGGAATAACGTACTGTTCTGCCTCATTCAGAGGACAGCCACATACACAGTTAAACAGGGAATGGCTTTAATATTAAATATTTAAAAAAAATCTAATGTATTCAAAGCAAATTGATGACGGCTGCCAAGTTCTACGTTGTAGCGAGGTGTTAAAATATAATTAAGATGTCACGGTTTGTGCCGTTGTGTTAACAATTTTGTTTTGGAGAATAGAATACAGTCGGCAGTAAAAAATTTGAACTATGTATCTCTGTATAAATAATGGCTCACGAGGTGGATTCAATAAGAACAATTCCGAGCATTGCATGGATTCGATTGACCATTATTATTTTATATTCTTTAAATTTCATAAAGCAAATGCATAATTCTTATAAACTTTACCCTATGTGTTAACATGATGTACGAGTATGAGATAAACTACTTTAAAATTCCATAATCCGCTCAATTTTTCGAACGTGAAAGAGTTAGAAACATCCATTCATGCAAACAAACTTTCGCATTTAAATGTAATATTAGTAGGATTAAAGAAATATTGTCATAAAGTAAATAGCCGAGGAAATGCAGCGACGATGATTAATGACGTCTTATAATCCTACTTTGTAATTAATAGGTATTTTAAGCGGATTTATTACACGACTAGGCTTATACACTATTCTTTAGAGATAGATTTTTGAAGGGTTACCTCGTAAGGTTCAAAAGAGTAGGTACTTAAACGATCTTGAGAGTTGCAAGTCAAAATTCGAATACATCTACGAGTATTTTTGGAAGAACCGACCATAAACATTTTTGTGGTGCCGACCATACAAATTACACAGTATAATAGCATGAATTCCAAATAGGTTCCCATGATTCATCCAGTTTACCATAATTATATATTAAAGAAGACAGGCCTCAGAGATATCATATTGTAGAAGTTCAGCAAGCGGCTTTGCCTGAATATCGGTGATAAGTACAATGATAATCTCTATAAAGATACGTTAATACGTTAATTTGAGCTTAACGTATGAGCTTACAATATTGTAAAATTTTCACATGTTCTTCACAGAAAAGCCAAATTTTCCGGCTTATTACAGGATCATTTCGTAATATATTAAATCTGTAAACGCTTCCTCTAGCCATTACAGACATCATTCAGGCAACATTATGGCGTCCATTGCTTGAAATGACTTTGCTATTTTCTTGTATAAAAAAAACTCCACAACCAGTAAACCTTGTATAAAGATTATAAAGATTCTTATTTTTCTAGCTGATGTTTAACTAACGAGGTACTGTATCATTTAATTGGTACTTTAAGAGTACGTATTAAACGTAATAATTAATTTGATAAATGTAGGAGGCACTTCAAAAAGGCATCCAAACTTCAACTTCAAAATTCCTTTTGTGCTTATGTCAAGGTTGAGTTAGTCATTAGCGGCGTCTTCAATCAATGAGAACGGGTTCTGAACAAACAATATGTAAATTGGACACTCCTATTCCAGTCGGGATAAGGTTCAAAGTCGAATTTTAAAGGAGTGCCGTTTAGAACTTCGTGACTGTTCAATTTGTACGTAAGGGCAGTACGGACGTTAAATGGGCTTAAAATATGTTTGTACGTCATTGAATTTGTTATGCACCATTAAAATATTATCAGAACGTTTTCAAACTCTAGCAAGGAAAAACAAAGTATTTTAGAAGCAAGTTCAATTTCAATTTCTTTATTGTTATTTTATTAAAATTGAAAACCTTTTTAAGAAATACAATGAACAAAAGTGCATTGTATTTTCTTTGTACTTCAGCCAGTATAAAGAAAAAAGCTTTAGTGAATGCATTTAAAATTTTGCGATTCGAAATTCAAATTTATTTTTACATAATTTATTTTGACATACCTAATTTGTTTTTTTTTTGCAAATACGTGTTTTGAGGCTAATATTTAAGATCAAAGTGACCAGTATTTTTTGTACAATTACGTTTGCAAAATGGCTACCGATCCGCTTTGATGGTAAGCGGTAGCGCAGCCCAGCATATTATGATTTGGGGATAACTTTCAGTTTACTGCAGCTTAGATTATTGCAGCTTTTTTAACCGACTTCGAAAAAAGGAGGAGGTTCTCAATTCGTCTCTATGTATAATATTTTTTTTTTTTTATGTATGTTCAGCGATATTTCCGTCAATTATGGATGGATTTCAAAAATTTTTCGACAGTTCGACAGAAGACACTTCCGAGGTGGTCCCATTATCACCAAGTAAGGATCTGATGATGGGATCCTGGAGAAATTGAGGGCAATAACCGAAAATTGTATGCTCATATGGTGTTTTTGTTACGTAATCATATTTTACTCAGGTATATGCTTCCGGGCGACAACATCTGGTGCTGATGATGAAGCCACAGAACTCCTTAACGGTTAGGAGTTAGGGGACAGTACTGACATTGGTCGACATTAAACTAGGTAGTAGTATGTACTTATGCAGGGCTAATAGGGCAGGTGATTTGGTAAGTGATATGCTTGATTCTAGATCGCAAAGTCTTCACTTGACTTAAAGCAAAATTTTTCATTCCTTAGTAAAACTCTTAAGGACATTAATTAGCCTTTATTCAAGGTCACAGCACATTAACGCAACTAAAAACAGAGAAATAAAATTATTTTTTAAAAAAAAATTAAACCGACTTCAAAAAAAACGCAAACGACCAAAACTAAAAAGCGATAAATAACGTAAGTAATTCTATCCTTAATACATAATCATTTAAATATTACAATTATCACTTATTTTTGAAGTCGGTGCCAGCCAAACATATCTAGGTATATTGTCGTGTGGATATGCCGGCCGCGCGCGTCATACAACAACAGTCTACGTTAGGTACCGAGAGGTTGGCACCGACTTCAAAAATAAGTGATAATTGTAATATTTAAATGATTATGTATTAAGGATAGAATTACTTACGTTATTTATCGCTTTTTAGTTTTGGTCGTTTGCGTTTTTTTTGAAGTCGGTTTAATTTTTTTTATCATTATTTTATTATACAGACAAGGTAAGTATAAGCCACCCAACAGTGCGAATACAAGGCGTAGTGTGGTAGTGATGTAAACGGCGAGTGAATGGCAGGTCACGACAGCGGTGACGCCATCGCATCGGGGACCACGAAAATGTGTTTGTCTTACGAATACCAATGAAGGTTGGGTCTCCTACTTGCAATCAAATACCTTTAGCTCGATTAATCAAAAATATTTCCTCGAAAAATTATAAAATCGGTAAATCAGAAGCTCGAGAGTTCACTACATTGATGCATCAAAATTTCAAATTAATTATTTTACAGACTTAATAATACATTTTGAGCCAATATAAAAATAAGTTTGAAATTGACAATACAGATAAACATGCACACAAATGTTTAAACTTTGCGGGAATGGAACCTGCGACCCTTGTGTTAGAGGTAGCGTTCTATATCATTTAACGAAACTGGTCGTCACATTTTAAACATGATATACATTAAGCCCACTGCTTTTATCAATAGTACTCGCATCCTTAGCCTGCATCAGCCTGTATCTATCAAATACTCGATTGAAAGATGACTTACTGAGTGGTAGCGTTAACTAACACTGAATTAAAGTTGTGGTGATTTTGTCAGCCAATGATTTAAGAGTATTGCGAAAGTGTACATACATAGAACAAAATTATCATGCACGACTAGTTTAGTAAGAGTCAATTTATACTAGTGTAAAGTTGAAGCGCATTGAAGCATCTATCCAAAACTATTACAACATTTAAGAGAGGTAGGGCATAGGTAATTTTCGCTCGAATTGAGCCGTCCGTCCGAGGAAGGACTTCCACCCTATAGAATACCGCAGCCAAATGACGTCCGGGTCGTGTTTCTGCAGGTGAGAATTTCCGGAGCCCGTTGGGGTTATTGTTGGACCAGCATGGCGAGGCAACTGACAGGTAACTGACCAGTTGCCCGTTGTTACAGCGACTTGGGCTTCTCTTTCGCTTACCATCAGGCTTGGGGAAGCCATTATGTCGAGCTACTATAACAAATAAAAACTTGTTTAACGCACATATTAGTTCTCAGATTAATATACCCTTTATTTTTTCAAGTATCCTCTACCATAAGGTTGCCTGGAAGAGATCGCTTATAGCGATAAGGCCGCCTAAATTGTGCAACAAGTGTCCGTTACACCTAGTTCTTAAGTCATTTGTTTGGTGCGCAATAAACAATATCAATCTACTTATCTAAAATCTCAGTTTAAAATTCGGTGCGCTTCGATTCTACGCAAGTTTAAAACGACCCTAAGAATAAGCTCACTTGTAAATACATACAAGTTCTCATTTCCTGCTCACAATACTTATCCGATGATAGCATCATCACAGCTAGTTATTTAAATTGAGCCCGCTTTTTTCATAAGAGCCGATTAAGATGATTTCATTGGAGACAGTAAAAAATCATTGGATGTTACCAACTAGTTTGCATTCTATGTAAAATAAAATACCTATAAACGTCGGGGAATCCATCTTTTTTTCTGTGTGTTTAAGTGAACACATGTCATCACTAATTTTACAGACTGATTTTGTTATTCAATCACTCAAATATTTGATCTGGCTTACTAATTCGAAACCTGGACCAACAAAAAGTTTATCTTAACTAATATTATAAAGCTGAAGAGTTTGTTTGTTTGTTTGTTTGAACGCGCTAATCTCAGGAACTACTGGTCCGAATTGAAAAATTCTTTTTGTGTTGAATAGACCATTTATCGAGGAAGGCTATAGGCTATATAACATCACGCTGCACCTATTAGGAGCGAAGAAATAATGGAAAATGTAAAAAAAACGGGCAAAAAATAACTATTCCACGCGGACGAAGTCGCGAGCACTGCTAGTTCTAACTATTGTATGAAAATACCAGAAAATATTTTTTTATTTTTATTAATTTATATGAAAGCATTTGGCTACCATCACATCAGATATTAGGTGATGTTATGGCCTAAGATGGAGACATCGTAAGCATGCTTAATTAGGCTTCAGCTTATTTATTCATTCACTCTTCTAGGATTAAAATGAGTTTCCAATTTGTAACGTTCTAGAAAGACGTCACCAGCTGGCAAGAAATCCAAATTTTAGCTGTTCACGGCAAATAGGAATTTACAAATTTTTGTAAAGGATATGTAAACTGTCATGGAACAGTATGGAATTTTAGTCGTGTAATTCACCGAAGTGAATCCTATAATACACCGATAAAGATAATGTTCGATTATTTTCCAAAATAAAAGCAGATGTGAACGACTTTTTAATTCAAGTGTTTATTCATGATTCTACTTGTAAATAAATAATGACAGGCTCGGTGGCTCATTTGGTAGTGACCTCTGCCCTCTGAGCCAAGGATCGTGGGTTCGATTCCCGCACAGTACAAACATTTGTGTTCATGAACATGTCTGTTTGTATTGGTCTGGATGTTTTTATGTATAATATGTATTTATTTACAAAAAAAAATATTTAAGTAAGTTTATCAGTTGTCTAGAACCCATAGTGCAAGCTTCGGCTTAGTTTGGGGCTAGGTAGCGCTGTGTGGCCCAGCGTACGACTACGCGTGACAAGGAAGTGTTTCTAAGACACTCGAGCAACCGCACGAGTGTACTACAAATAGTTTCCATTAATAAAAAAAAATATCATAAAATTACTAGGATCCTACGTAGGTACCCAATAGAAATCCTGGCCTATTAAAAGCATTAGACATAATATGTACTTATTCATTTACAAATAAAATGTATCTAAGTAAGTTTATCAGTTGTCTAGTACCTACCCATAGCCATAGCTTTGGCTTAGTTTGGGGCTAGATGGCGCTGTGTGGCCAGCGTGGCATGTCTTGGGTTACTTACCACTAGTGCTGTGATTGTCATGCTGCCTGGTGTAGTCGTTCCTCTCCGGCGAAGGCGCCAGATCGCTCCCGATCCCTGAGCTGCCTCCGGAAGACTCCAGCTTGCGGCGAGCGTTCACCCCCACGATGTTCTGGTTGAGGCACCTCCTGGTGTCGATGTTGTTGAGGTTCCCCTTCTGGCGGTGGACCGTGTCGTAGTCCCGAGGGGGGAGCAGGATTGGGCTTTTTCCTGGAATTTGATGGGGTTAAGTGAATGTGTGGTAGGTTGAAGGTTGATGCAAAGCGTGCAGCGATTAGCACATACGGTGTTATTTGGTGCAGTGTGATTAGGTATGTGTGAAAGATGTGAAATGAAAAAAAAATCTCCTACAAAATTAAAAAAATATGTGGAATAGGATATCTAGACGTAATTTCAAGCATTTTTACCTATGCTATGAATTATATGATTTTGGTTGAAAATAATTACTAGGTATGTGTATTTAGTACACCATTCATAATTTATTTTGTTACTCACTCAATAGATTATTTTATTTAAAATTTTCAAATTACTCTCTTTTTTGAATATTTTTTGAACTGAATGAGTAAATACAAATTCTGTAAAAAGAATAGAAAATAATTATCTTTATTATCTCGACCTAAAAAAAAGCACTTATGAATCGTTTAGGGAAAAATATTGTTACAACTTTAATCAAACAATGCCTTAGAAATGGTAGAGCAAATATGATTATTACAAGAATACGAGAATATTTCGCCTAAGTAAAGTATATAAAACCCTAATAAAAACAACGTGCAATTATCAAACTTTCTTTGAAGGCGAAATAGATATAACGTTAAAACAAAATACACAGAATGTGTAAGTATAGGTAATGCTTTTTAACTGTAAAACCAAGCATCCAGCATAGCTGCGACGCTGATGCGTTCATATACTTACATCTCATTACTATACCGTTTGAAGTGTATTCTGTGCCAACGGGTAATACTTGTGTAATAAACATACATACCAATGACATACATAAATACTGGTGCACATACATTGCATTTGCATAGAAGCGTACCTACACAGACAAAAAATCCAACTGACCTATTCCCTTTTTACCTGTTGACAACTTTTGTTTCAACTCGGCTGCTAGGCTGTCGTAGAGATTGGCAACGCATCTCTCTTCATTGCTTCCGGAATCGGATTCCCTGGATACCTCTGATCCGAGGGATGAGTCTGGAGGCTTCTTAGACGTCGGGAGGGCTCCCCTCATTTGGAGTTTCCGTTCGATATCTGCGAATTTCTTCTGGTTTTCTGGCCTCTCTATTAAGGCTTGCAGGTGTGTGTACAGCATTTCAGCTGTGTGGTCCGAATCACATCTGCAGAGAGGAATTTGCGTTTTAGAAGTGTGAAGCAAGTTAACAAGTATGTTCCAGATAAGGCCATATTGTGCCAATAAGTAATCTTTGCGCAAGTGGGGAATGCTGTGTGTGCTGATGTCTATTGGCGCAAATGACTTATGTCCAAGTGAACGATTTGTTATATATCTAGTTACCTCTGATAAGTGTATGTTCTTTATCGTCATACGAGTACAATCTCAATAACATATTTCTTGATTTTTTATTCGATCTCTCATATCATAAGCAATTTATGAGGAAATTTGAAAAAAGTCGATCTCTAGTCCATAAATTATTATAATAGACTAGAAATTGACTTTTTATATTACTTAGAGAAATGTGAGTTCCTACGGTTTTGTCAAATGTTCTGCCGCGACTGACGAAGTCACAATCAAAAGTTAATATTTAAGTAATGGTGGGACAAAAACTTAATACATCTCATCATGCTTACAGTTTTTTACGCGGAAAACATTAATGCAAAATAAACAGATAATTTTTCTAAAGAAGCATTAGCATTGACCATCGATAATACCTCAATTGTAAACAAAACTATTGTTTTCGACGACCGAATCAAATGAATCCAATCGCTGAAGTTTATGCTCAATTACTTGCGTTATTCAGCAATTAAACTAATTATGATCGTCTCGCATTCCGCCTGATACAGTTGGCATGTTAACATACCATTACTAAGGTAGGTACCTAAGCAAGCTTAATTTCTAAAGCATGGTATTACAAACCATGTTATTATGAAAACATGTCATTCAATGCCACGCTCGTATATTAGTGTTGTGACACATTCATATTTTGGTATCGATATTATTACAATGCGTTTTATGTTTCTTAAAGATATTGCTTCAGACGAAAAAAATCAGTCAACCATGACTAAATACCTAGTTTATTTCAACACTGTGGTATCGATTTCAATTTATTGGCTGAAATTAGAGCTTTATTGATTTGTGTAAGAATATATTTTTATTGCGCATATTAGAAACGGAATCCATTTTCCATTGTAATTAAAATATTAATAAAACATCTTCTTGCTACGTATATAATATGAAACTTCTTTCTCAATTTGACCTGGTAGTGAAGACAATGCATTACCGTCCAAGATCACCAAGATATATCACTGAATGTAGGTAAATTTGTGAAATATAATACAATTATTTTTTTTTTAAATGATTTTCCTCTGTTTTTGGACTTTTTAATTTGTAGGTGCTATAATGTTTAAGAAAAAACAACTTTTAACACATACAAATGAGTCGCCAGCAGTGACGAAACAAATCGTGGGTTAAACAAATCCTACATGCAATCCAAAATGTCTCTGGCTCAAAGAATATGGCATTCGTCGGTAATCAAATATGATTACATATGATTAGCGCTGTGTCTAGGCAATGTAAAGACTATCAATCAAAATACGCAGAGTTTTTGTGGCAATTTTGTTCGCCACTAGATATTATCTCCTCAAATAGGCTGCCCTTGTAAGCATCCATCATAACTTACACACCTAAATCGTATCTTCAATTGTCTTTACAACACAGCTATTTTGTAGGAATGAAGAAATATTTTATGCGTAGGTACATTAGATGGTAGGTTAGGCACTGTGGAAACTCTGCGTGGCCCTTTTTCCATTATGTTAAAGTCTATTTACTAGTGTTGAGTGAGAAAATATGTTGTTCTATTCTTATGCAAGAGGCGGCAGACGAGCAAGTGTGATGCCTGATGGTAAGCAACTCAAATCGAGTTCTGGCATCTGGGGTCCCTGCCGGCCTTTTAAATACGAATACGCTCGTTTCTTGAAGGTTCCCAGGTCGTTAATGTGTACTCTAAGATATCGTCGCTATTGTCCTGTGTAGTGCTAGTCTAGTTGGTGTCGTCTGACAACATAGTGGCTAAAAGTGTATTAAGATAGAAATAACAATGTAAACTAAAATATATTGTCAGTAGTTTTCGAAACTACTTGTCCTATTTTCATGATATTTTAGTTCTTAGAAGGCTGCATTAATAAGAAGCAACATAATGGTGTAATTTATCTAAGTTTTCATAGGAATTTAGACTCAAAAAATGGTTTTAGCTCAACAAGTCAGAAGGAAAGCTTGGCGTTGGGGTGTAACTATAGATGCATGCGTTGATTAAATGGACTAAAAGTAAGACGTTAATATTAGGTAGGCATTATGAAAGCTAAAGATGTTTCTATAAACATCTTTACTAAAACCTAAATAATCACCATATAAATAACTTACGCAAGCAACAGTTATTACTTCTATAGTTCATTCGCGTTAAGAAAATAGTGACTGACAGGTCACTGACAGGCCACTAGCCAATTAAAACGCTAGAAATTATGAACTATAAATAAGCGATGAAAAATATCATATCGCAGCGGCATTAATTTCAAAACGTAATAAACTTCTGAAGGTGGTGATTCCTAACTTCCATGGTGGCTCGTTCTTACAACTGAATAACCTACTCATAACTTTTACACTTTAAATACTCTTATCGATTACGTCCTTGGTTATAATCAGTGGAGCGGGCACTTAGTGCGTTAACCTACAAAGCTAAAGTACAATCGAATTAACGTCGTAACACACGCCGTGACTAAGCACACGTGATGCCTCTGACAGGAGCCGCGTGCCTGCGTTGAAAACTAAATGAGGGTTGTCAATTTGTTATAGGTGATGAAATTGTTTATAGATGCATTTATCATCAAATTTTAATATTGTATTTACAGCCGTACAAAGCCAAAGTAAAAAATTATAAAAAATACGAGTTAATTTGGGGTGGCTACCAAGAGTAGAATATTTCGTTAACCAGTAGTTGATTCAAATTACATTATATTTTTATGCCTAAATGTTTTTTATTTTTGCCAAAATGGTAAATTAATCTTATTTATTTGCCTCCTATTTAATAGAGATTAAATATGATACTATCATGATAGACCTATATCTATTCAGCGCAAAAAGTATACCTACTTCAAGTCCAAGTATTTGTCACCATTCACTTTTTTCGTCAACCCTGTAAGTGCGTGCGAATGTCAAAGTTGAATGCGTAGGCCCCTCACTTGTGCAGTAAGAAACACTTCAAAGTATAGATAACCAGTTAAACATAACCCTTATGCTATACGTTTTAAGAGCGATGTCAAACGAACGATATCTAACTTGAGTTGGCACTGACTGTACGTGAATAGTGAAGTGTTTAAGTAGGTTACTATATCGATAACGAGGATCTGATCTGAAAGGTTGCGTTATAATGATTAAGTTGAAAGGTCGGAACGGAATTTTGAAGTGACTATCTGACCTTAGACACGTAATATTATGGTTTTAGGTGTTAAATGCGTTATGTAAACATGTTTTAATTGACCTCATTATTTTTTGATAGTACCTACTTGCCTAGAAAATTCTTTAATCAGTGGACAGAAAGTAGGTTACTGAAAATCGTCTAGCTGCCTGAAACGAGAATTGATGAACAAGGAGTTATATGTACTTAAAAGTTTTACAGTTGGGTTATGGATACGTAAGCCATGTTTATCTTATCATCATCATCATCATCAGCCCACGTCAGTCGATCGAAGTGGCGAGTATTGGGAGAGGCCTATGTCCAGCAGTGGACTGATGTTTATCTTATAGTAATACCTAAATTTAAGCCAACGTTATTTCGGGTTGTAATTAAGATCTATTAACCTTAAGCATGTGTTCAGGGCTTTATCATCAAAGCAGACTTCATATAAGATTTGAAAAAATAATCGTCGCTCATATGTAATGAAACGTACCTATGACACTTTGTGTTGCGTCGACTTTACGGTCTATTTGTTTTAGCACATCATTAGATAGATATTCATTGATTTCTCATCACTAACACCTATCCACTACTGCATTCTAAGACGACATTCAGCGGATATGGTGCAATCAGGACCGCACGCATGGGCGGAACACTCCCATCCATTACCATAACACTATTACCATATCGTTACGTAACCGTTATAACGCGTTATTGGTATGCCCAACGATTGTTATTTCAATAGGGCCGAGATTGTTTGGGAAACAAGTCTCGAGACTTGTTCCGAATTAATTGTCTATGATCAGGGTGGCCTTTTGAGTGCGTGCGGTTGATCTTGGCCCCAAATTGGGCAATATTGGCTAATACGCTAATTAAATTGCAATTTGACATGTGTATGTGGGTTTATCTGTTATCCGTTAGTTACCATACCGGACAGTATCATAAGAGTTCCAATCATCGGTCAGTGAAACATATTTTTAGTGTTTTCTGTAATGAATTACTCAATAGTGGTATGGAATCAGGAAGATTGCGATCATATATCCCCATATATAAGTAGAAAATCCTATATATAAGAGAGCCGTGGGTCCAATCACCTACTTTTTTACCCGGTAACAAGCCTACGACCCGTATGGTAAGCGGTTACCGCAACTATGGAAACCTGCAACTCCAGGGGTTAAACACGCGCGTTGTTCATCCTAACCCCCCGCTGCCGATGCAGCACTTACTCCACGAGCTCCGAACATCCTACTCACCGGCAGAAATATGATCCGGAGGTCATTTAGCTGCGGTATTCTATAGGGTTGAGATTTGCTATTCCCTACCTCTCACTGCTCCTTCACATTTAATAGTTTATACACTGAAGCTCGACTTAATAAACAAAGAAAGCATGAAAATAATATGTCGACCATTCATACCCAACTACCGTTTATTTCACTGACCTTCCTATTCTCTGAATGCCATCCCATATGTACATATATGGACTTGTATTACGCAAATGTCAAATACCTACTTCAATGCATCTGCTATATTTTATGGATGCAGCGTCCATCTTTAATTACATAGTAGCCATACCATACAAGCCTTATGTAATTATTTATAAAGTAAATGCATAATATGTTACGATCAATGACCAATGAATGACGTAACATTATTAATTTGAGAAAAACTCTGCTAAAACCTATTAGATTTACCAGAATCCGCAATGAACAAAATTTCGCTAAATAGGTGCAATTTTAAGTAAATATAATAATAAAGTACCTAATTGATTATTAAATATCTGTGCAAACTAGGTTACATTCTGCCACACATAATTCATGCTAAGAAAATTTTGACATTTTCACAACATTCTGGACACTTGTTTAAAATTAAAAAACCTTATTGTAAATGCATGTGTGTCATCTCAATATTCCAATCCATCAAGTGTTTTTTTTAAATCCCCCAATCTATATCTAAATAAATAAAAATGGACATTCGAAATGTTTGTACGCCAATAAGTTTCGAACGACTGCACTGTTTTATCTATTCTTTTGGACAAGGACAAGACAAGATTTGTGTAATAAAAATTACAAAAAATAATTTAGTTAAAAAACATGACGTACTAAGTTGACGCTGGGTCAGCTGAGCGGGCTCTACAAGCTAGTAATATAATAAACAAAGGCCTAACACGTTTCCTAGATGGAATTCACTTGTTGCCTAGTGCCGAAACAAGAAACAGCGTCGCAAGACTAGCCTTGACATTAAAATGTCAGCATTCCTCGATAACCTATCGCCTGCCATTATGCGGACGAGATGAGCTGTGTGCAAATGTGACTCATGTTTTTGTACCTGATAATATAAAGTCTTTAATTTAGGAGTCTTTATTGAACAGGTGTTGATGATAAAATGCTTAGCGACATCTTAGTATGTGAAAGTTTATAAAGGATATTGTTTTTTTTTTTCGTTTATTTTACATTGTTGAAGAAAAACTTTCAATAGTAAATGTTAAAGTTGTAAGTTGATTAGTGGTAGTTTTTCCCGATAAATATAATTTTTGCGGATAGAATGACCTTTTTTATATACGTTTATGAAGTAAATAGTTTTATTTTATAAACAAGTTAGTTGAAGTTGATAGAGTTGCAGTCCACCGCGGCTGTGTGCTATTAAAATGTTTTGTAGTTTCCCGTTGTTTAGATTGATCCCACACCCCCTGACGCCAGCTCCAGCCGCAACAATCATACTATACCATCGATGACCGTTCGACCACGAAACCATTTTAATTTTTGAATTTGCTCATAACACATACAAAATAATAATAATAATGTCCTGTGCCTGACGCATTTTATTTTGTATATTATTACAAATGATTCAATAATATGATAGAATTCTTTGAAATGTTGAAATTGTTACTTATTAGCCATTTATATTCGCGGATAGATACGGCTCCATATAAATAACTTTCTAATGAGACGTAAGAATACACATTTCTTCAGTTTTCTAGTTCAAAGGTGAGCCAACCGACCTCTACGACAAAGACATAGAAACCTATTTATTAGCAGATATTACAACAAAACAAATATTTCATCGACCGGTTTTTTGACAAACATTTCTCGTTTTTCCCTTTCACCGTGCAATGGATCGCGCTCAAACGTATTCATAGCTCATTACGGCATTTGGCGGTATTTTTGACACTTGTCTCAATATGGCGTCTGGTCACAGGTAAAAAATACGCAAAACTTTCACTGGTATTGTCACCTGTCAAATGAAAAAAAGGTGTCGGTAACAATGCGGGTTTGGGTGCTAAAATTCGGTTGAATGGGCTGTTAACAAACCGTGAAGTGAAAATTAACAGTGGTAGCACTGGGTGGTAAGACGTTAAGGCAACCAACAATGTTTTATTTTTATTTTTCTATGGCGCCGTTGAAATTACAGCAGCTATTGCGTTTCCGGGTTTGTTGACTCGAATTACAATGCAGCAACTTGAATGAATGAAAATTATTTTTGCTTTGTTTTAACAGATTGCTAATTAGTTTTAGAAATGACTTACACCAATTTTACCCCAGAGATAGATATAACATAAATTTATTAAGGTATAAATTGAATACATTTAAGGTCACTCGAAAAATTATTATTTAACCAACTTTTAATAAATTGTTTATAATTATTTTTAACTACCTTAGCTTACTTTTCAATTTTCTAGCTATCGGAGAATAATGTTTCTTATAAGGTGAGACTAAAATAAAATATGAAAGAAAGAAAGAAAGAAAATCGGTTTATTTGGCATACACAAATTACACACATCACTAAGACAGACACAAAACATAAAACAAACAAATTTCTTAAATAGAAAACAGCAAATTCAGAGTAGAAAAAAAAAAAAAAAGGAATCTCAACTTAGAGACGGTCTAATAAGTAAATAGTGACACGGCAAAATAGTACATGTCATTGTACAAAAAAAGAAAACAAAGCAAAAAAAAAAAAAAAAAATGGTTGGCAGCTGTCAATTACATGTAAACATTGTTGAGTTCTTGAGTTGATGAATGAAAATAATATCTTTAAACCAGTTAACACTAAACATTAAATAAAAACTAATTTGAATATATCAAATTCGTGTGTAGGAAGCCAAAATGGTGCCACTCAGCATTTGTCTTAGTACGAGGGCACTAGGACGCTGATTTTCAGTGGCACCAGTCGGGACGAGAAACAGAATGGGATTAGAAATGTTACATAAATAAACAATTTGTTGGCTTGCGGTTGATAGTAAGAAATCATACGTCATGTGAGCAATATATTGTATGATGATGTTTATAGCCAGTGAGTTTGAAGCGGGTTGATACGAAAAGCTACTTTGAAGACAATAGCAAATTATATATTATGTACATGGTGTAAACAAGGTAGGTTCAGCGCTTGTATGAATCCTTTTGGCTCGCTAGAAGATGATTTTTTGTCTTTGATCTAAAAGTGTGCAACGTTTCTAGATTCCGCAGCGGAGGAGGAAGGTCGTTCCAACACTTCGAGGCTGCAAACCGAAAGGATCCCCGGAACAACGCCGTTCGGTGTTTGGCTGTTGCAAAGATGGGAGTGCATGATCTTTGGGGGTACCTGCTGAGACCAGACGCCCACACCAACTTGTTGAAGAGATATGGCGGCCCCCCTGTTTTGACTACGGAGTTGCAGACCTTAGTAAATAAATGAATCATTTACCTACATAATTACACGAAGTTCCAATGAATATGAAAATTGGAAAGACTTGGAAAATGTAAATCTTGTAAGAAAGAATTCAAAGTTCATTTCATATAACTTGCGTTTTCATTAAAATTTGCGCTCTTTTAATTATATTTGAAGTCGTAAACGCGAGACGCAAGCAAAGAATGTTTGTAATTTTATTACTACAACAAGAACAAGAAGAACACACTAGTACACAAGAGTATACAAGAGTTATTTAGCTCCAAGACCAAGACAGTACCTGTGTTGACAGTTTTGAAGAAATACATAAACTTTTATTAGTCTTCATTACATAAAGTACACAATAATCCGAGTACCTACTGCAATACAACGGTAGCGTTGGCTATTTATTCATTATTATCCGATTTAAAATTAGGAAGAGTTTTTATGTAAGGGGGATGAGCAAGATCGTGAGATAATTGTCATGTAAGGTCATATACAACTACAGTGCCAAATTAAAACCTGTTTATGAGAAACCCAATTGCGCCTTAATACATAAAAAGACCAGTTCAAACAAAAAATCAAGAAGTAATCGATTTGAGTATTTGTAATTAATTAATTATCCGCAACGCACAGTTTTAAAATCAAACTTAATGTTATAAGTGCGAAATCTTGTTTAGATAAATGGGTGTTTGTTACTCTTCCACTTGAAAACTACTGAACGGAGTTAAATGAAACTTTGGAATAATATACCACATATAAATTTAAACATTAATTTAAGCCAATAAGTGGCTATAATTTCTATGGAAATTATGTATCATTTCACATCACCGATATTCACGCAGGCAAAGCCACGGTCTGCAGCTAGTATTCTATGAATTGAGGTACTAAAAAGGACTTGAGATCCCATATCTTCATGGGATATGCATCTCAATGTACTAGTATCTATTCCGAAGATTCAATACTGTCACCGCTTATAACATCTGATGACTACAGAAAAAAGATGATATACAAGTACAACAGTAAACCTCTACCGATACCCTGTATACATGACCATAAATTACCACAAATGAACCTGCCGAGATGCTACGGGAAGAAGTTACCCACCATCAGACCTTGTCACAGATTCTAAAGGCTCCGTTAGAGGGTCGGATGCGCCTGCGCAGCCAGAACGTGATATGTCACCGTGGTTGCCACATCGCTGTAGCCAATATACATTTTGTACATTTCAATACCTAATGTTATTGTAAAATCTGCATTACTGTGGTATAAGTGAGATTGTTTGATGCGAGATTTGAAACTGTGGAGTAATTTTGATTCTTTTTTGTTGTTTTATCTGGCACAGAATATAGAAATTTCCTTCTTTCTTTATTTGATATATCAAATACCGAATCTTTAGCTAAGACATTTACACGATTAAGGTATATCGTAAACTCCGGATCAAGAGACCTGTATCTACGAGTATACTCCAATCCTAAAATTAGGTCAAGTCAATTAAAAAAGTTTAGTCTTACTGATAGTTTTGCTTTTTTATTGATATTACTCATTGGCATATATTTAAAAGAGATTTGATCTTGATTTGAAGGTTTCGGTAATACTCGTACTTTGTAATAGTTTGCAAGAATATAGATAAAATTAAATGAAGTAAAGATCCCAATTCTATAAAATCACATAATAAGTATATGCGAAAATAGTCGGTGGTATAACTCACTACGAAAGTAGTTTAATTTAATGTTTATGACCTTAGATACTTCCCGTCTACCTTTCGTAAGCTTAAAGAATACCTATCGTAAGACTATTATTGATCGCGAATGCAAAAAACGTCGTGCATAAACCCTTTTCAGCTTCTAAACTGCAACAACTAATTAAAGATAAAACAATAATTCATTACAAAATTTATATTGCAACATACCTTCGCTCTTGCAACTTGCATACAAAGCATAAATGTCAGGTGAAGACGCACCCTTTTGTTTATGGCGTTTTGCAAGAAATGGTGAATTAAAGCGCATTATAGCATTCAAGCCAGGTGTTTGCAATAAATTTGTCTGCATTTAGTTAAGATGTTGTATTGGTTAGAACTTGGTAATGGGACTATACCATCATAATACATTAGGATATTAAGGACATTAGAAGTGGTTTTGACAGTCAAGGATAAACTTTACTTGTTATCAAAGTATTACCTTCTGTTGAAGAACTGTCAATAACTATTCTTGTTACTTGTCAGAAAAACGTTAACTCTGAAGAAGATGCATTATGATCGACTATTAATCACTATGTGCAAAATTTGCGTTCGAATCATCGATCACTCCCCGTTGGCAGGTATTGACACGAATCCCAAATCACCCATTCATTACGTAGTCAGGTTCAAAGGTAAGGCTTAATTTACACAAAAACTGACTAGATTGACATTGTTTTGCTAATTAATGGGACCGAGTTGCAAATTATGACTTTAATCTTCACATCTGGCGCATTGTTCCAGTAGAACAGCAATTAGTTCTATTCTGACAGGAGGCAATTGACTTGTAATGAGGTTCATCACATCTAAAGAACTTATGAATTCATGTTTTCTAATTTAAGGCGTATTGTTTGTTTGGGTTCCCTCGAGTGAATCGAGAATTGGCTTGATATTTGCGGTGCACAAAGGTCAAATGCATCCGAAATGTCAAGTGTCTACATATTTTTCTAACACTCCGCTCTGGGCGTCACTGACACACCTATGTTTGCGCAATCTCGGAGATTTTTGATATTTTTTAGTTGAATTTAATTTTTGGTATTTGTTCGTGACCTGTCAAAGTCATAATTTTAGAATACCATATGAAGACGTCCATGTTATTTCGTGTATACCTAACATTTTGGAAACCGCTTAGTCGAAGTTTCTATATCTTCTAACAGAGGTACGAGTATCTCCAAAGAATTTGCTTTAAGCATTTAGCTTTGTTTTATAAAGTTTGGCTTTAACTTTATCTTTACATCTTCTTTGTTTGATATAAACTATACCGTATACCAATATAAAAAATCGTTGCAATTGCGTTTAATAGCTAGATTCCCACTTTCATATTTTTAAAGGAGTACCTCAAGGCCCAGTACTAGGTCCATTAGTATAAAATATTTCAGCGACTTACCTGTAAGCATGCACATGGACCGGGCAGCCAGTAAGGGGGTTGTATAGCAGCAACACACACGCCACCACGTCACCCTGGACCACCGCACTGGTGATGCTGCCGTGAGGGATGAAGTGCTTGATCGTCTGTTGTTTGCCTTTCGTCGTTACATTTTGGATTATCTTCAGCCCCTTGTGAGAGACCTGTGGAAGAAGCATGCGATTGATAGTAATTCTTTGAACTTGTGTTATAAGACTGATAGTTATCATTTGGACTTGTGTTATAATTTTGTGTAATAGTACCTTATTAGTCATCATTTCTAAGCACATCCAAATAATTGACTGATAGTATTCCAGGCATAGTGTGAAAGGAAAGGAACAGAGAGGGCAGTTCAATTTGCGCATAATGTGTATTCCAATAAATTAGTATATTTTACACACTTCCTTTGTCTCCTTTGAAATTAGCCGCTGTAGCTACAAATCGTATAGGAGAGATCAAAAGAGACAATACCTTTGGAATAGAATTTAATACATCATACACACTATTCAATAATCTTGTATTGGACATTTCCAGCACCACCATTTTTGTTTGCCTGAAGCGATGTTTTATATCAATGCTATTAGTGATGTAAGTTCACCTCACCGCTCACCGCACATACATCTTGTCTCTGCATGACCTAAAGGTTAACTGGTAGAGAATGCTCCTAGCATTAAGTTCGCCTTTTGTACCATTTTGTGCAATAAAGTTTTAATAAATAATAAATAAATAAGTTATTGTATTCGATTATTTCTGAGTTAATACATAAAACAAGTTTCATTTGGATTACTATTGTAAAATAAGGAATTTATAACGCAAACGTGTATTTCGTGCGTTACCTTAAAGCGCTTGAAAGTTTATTTACGATTCAGATGTGGTCGCTAAGAGCCGAGGCTGTAAACAACTGTTACTGCGGATAGCGAACTAGTGTAACTGTTTACTCGGCTACATTTACGATGGTGTCCTCAAATTCCGGATGCCAAACAAATATTTAGCCATACCGGTCCTTGAACATAATCGTGAAGAAGCATTTTGCTGCTGCTAGTACAAAAGCAGTGGACTGTAATTAAGAACTTTTAATTGTCAATGAGTGTTGGATGCGAGAAGCCCAGAATAGATCAAAGTGGCGAACATTGGGAGAGGTGGAACAGCAGTGGATTGATAAAGGCTGATAATGATGATGATGCTAAAATTATAAATAAAATAAGTCCACCCAATCGGGTGGAGTTATTTCATTTATATTTTATTTATAAGTTACCTCTAGAATCCTAGAGGTAACTTCGTAAGGTAACAAAATATAACCCACACATTATTGTAGATTCATTTCAGAAAAACGGTCAGAAACTCGATGAAAATTGCACGCACTTTTGACCAAAGCGCAAACTTGATCACCATTAGTCGAAAAAGAAAAATCTTTATAAACCCTCAAATAAGGAGGTTGTAAAATTAAAAACAAACGAGATATCAAAGGCAATAACGCCAAATGTGAGAAAGAAAGTTTTGTTAGCCATTTTTTTAATTAAAAGTAAAAGTGCGCACTTGATGTGGACTTAAAGGCGTTGGAATGACGTGCGTCGTTTATGGAGAATTTAAAAAGATTTTATTACGCCAAAAGTTATGCGGATGCAATAATTTCGTTTAATTTTGGTCGTAAAACTGAACAGGTTCTGGGTTATAATTTTTTTTTTATCTAATTATAGTAGTGGGATGTCAGAGAGCGACCCATCATCTATTCGTTGCAAGCCAATCTCACCTACCCGTGGTGCATCCTGCTTAATAACAAACGAGGCTCTGGCAACCGATTGGTGGCAGTATAACTATCACGATTGAAGGCGTAGCTAAATATCACAGGGCGATGACGGGCAGCAGCGACACCGGAGCGAGGAGCTATGTCCTGCGGTCGCCCACATGCCTGCCCACCGTGGCGATTATGGGTGAAGCCTCCAGATGTTTCCCCAAAGCGGTGAACAGCTGGAGAGACGTATGTCCAGCAGTGAACTATAGGCTGATGATCGTTATCGATAACGTTTAGTCGCATAATGCCTAAACCGCAAAATGGGCACCGAGTTTAAAAGGACTACGTCCTTTCGCGAAGTAGTCTTTTCATGAATTAGTGCTTTGGCTAAGAGGCTATTATGATGATGCGTTATACTAAGCCCTATAATCTAGATTTGCTAGTGTTACCTCACAAGCATTCAAAAATCATTGCATAAGTATATTAGCAACTGAAATACGACCTCGAACATTTGTAACAAGTAATTTAATTAGAGACCTACTACTCTAACCAGAAGTCAGGAAGTCCGTTGCGTAACAGACCGGTGCATGGCCGTAGTACGGTCCACAGAAAAGATAGACAAAACGGACGTCACTATTACTTTGTTTTTTTTTAGCATTAGAAATTTGGTAAACAAGAGCTGTGGTAGGGAAACTTTTTCTAGAGACGTGTTGTGACAACAAGCGACCACGTATAAGACCCACTCTAAAATGTATCTATTGTAGTACGCATTTAAACAACAATAAAATGGTCTTCTTTATTTTACCGTATCAAACCCTGTCTAACTTTTTTTAACCGACTTCAAAAGGGAGGAGGAGGTTCTCAATTACACTGAATTATAACGTTTCGTTTCCAGCCTCCGTTGCTCTTTTTTAGTTAGAACATTTATAGTGCAACCTTTATTAATGTTGATTTAGATTCATTTAACGTGGATTTTTATATTGACAGGGGGCAAACGGACCTTAAGGTCACATGGTAAGTGATTATCTCAGCTCATAGACACATCAACACCAGGAGAGTCACAGGTGCGTTGCGGGCTCTTGAGAGAGCAGTCTTGCTTTTTGAAGGATAGTAAAAGAATCATTTTGTTCCTCCTAATGCTGGACAAACGAAGTATACATTGACTTAAGAATCGACTGGATCATCAACCTTTTCCGTTGACTGTACCCATATCGCATAAATCAATTAGAACATCGTATATATCACTTTCCCTGACCCTTTTCCGATATAAACTGTTTGCTTTTCATTTCAAAAAGACACGTTTACATAATTCTTATCATGTGCCAGAGGTTTTCTTAATTATTTTAATCTTGTTTACAGATTGCATCTTTGTGATAAAGTCCGGATTCAATGTGGTCTCATTAATGAAACTCGAGCGAAATAACAGCGATTTTTTAACGTTTAGGTAGGATTTGTTAAATGAGATGTCAAAAAATTACTCAGTAGAAGCTTGAGTTAATGTTGTTACGCCAATGCACGGGATTGAAAAGCAAGTTATGCCATCGCCTCTCTATTGTCATATCCGGTTGTCGCCCCCTCGTATTACGAGAATAAAAGGTACAGCAACTAGAGGTGTATTTTACCTGTGTTCCCGTAGGTACTACAACATCTCATCCTTACTTTTGCTAGTCTACTATAACCGCTATTTGAGTAGTTGAGAGTATTATTATAATATATACATTTGCGCCAGATAATTCATACCAACCACTGGTCTCACTTTAGGTATGAATACCTGATAATGAATTTGACTTTATCGTTATTACCTCCATATCTGACTAGCTTTTAAAATTTTTTTTTGGTCAATTAGACAAAGACACATACCTGTAGCGTTACTTTAAAAGGCTCCAAATCCCTTGCCCTCTCCTCTAGTATCCGGATGGCAGGGATGGCGAACTCTTCCCCGCGCAGACCACGCGACTCCTGCGCACCCAGGAACCACACATAGTATGACGCCTTCTTTATATCTTTCTTTAGTCGTAGCGCCATTTTGTTGGGCTCTTATGTCATCTTTGGGTATCTGTAACAAAGAAATGGTGAAGGTTACAAATGGTTTATGTGGAAACATACCGGTTTGTTGGTTGTTGTACACTACGTGATACGAGTACTCGTATAATAAGGTCTTAGTAAAAAGGTAGGTAATAATAACATTTTCAGAACTAATACCACACTAGCTCGAGCCCGCGTGAATAAGTCATAGCCTATGTGTCAATATGTCGTATGAGCTACGTACATTACTGTAAAGTGTGGTGTATGGGACTCATACCTCCCAGAATAGGAGGGGATACCCACTAAGCCCCCCTGTGTCACCGGTAGGCAGCAATTTGCAGGAAACTGGTAGCTTCGAAGCATAGTACGGCCATATATCCGTGTACACCTGCCACAACTGCCCTGCCACTGCCCTGCTATGTCCAGCGATGCGTGAACCTGCTTCTACTACATATCACTATACACTCGGCCTTAATGATGCGACCGAGATAAGAGTTGCCAAGGTAACTAAAATCAGAACCTTGATTACCATAATGATATTCGAAGATTACCTAATGAATATTCAATACGTCTATCTGGTGCAACAACTTATCTGCACTTCTAGAATAACTAGTTATTAGGGATGATACAATACTCGTACCACGGTTCCGCATACCGGCATAATGATAGCATCGATTGAAATCCACGTCGACTCGATATAAATCTGATTAATATCGATCGGAAAGTATCGAGCAACGGGAGTTGTTGAACGTTCGAGCCAAGTTTGCGTCTCGTTTCGCAATTCCAGTCAAATCTAGTTCTGATGCTGAACTTAACGGTTAAGTCGATACCAGTTAAATGTAGGGTATGCTTAGTAAAGGCTAGTATATGACTGAATAAAAATTAAATGTATACCAATTGCTCATCACATACCAGTTTTAAAATTGAGCCGATATATGTAGAGTAGGTAGGTAGTAACTTTTCTAAACTGACCTAATCTAATATATGTTAGTACATACTAACTCTGTATTTCTAAAATGCATTCCTCTCTTCATATTTTTGAGCTGCCTTCCTACTGAGTCAAAAAATGAGCGTTCGATCCCATCTGGGCCAAGCATTCGTGTGATGAACACTTGTGCTTGTTCCGTGTCGGGGTAACTCAATTACTTAAGCAACTTACTTTGGGATCGAAGCAATGTATGTGATAGGCGCACCCTACTCCTAAAATTCTCAAGGTGTCTTTTATAATGTTTCGAACATTCCCTTTTTAATGAGAGTGAGTCGATGTCATAGAGCAAAAACGATGCAGCTATTATCTAATTGACGACCGGTCTGGACAAGAAAAAACCTGCACTTAAACTAGTAATTATGACAGGCTTGAATGTGAACCTTCTGAGACGTTTTTCTTTAATTAAAGCTGATTAAATAAGGAAATAATGCAAAGGTAATATAAGAAAAAAAACGTATAAAAAAAAAGTTATTTAAAAATTATATAGGAGAAAAATCGAAATGAATCGATAAATGGAATCGATTTAGCAGCTTAAGGCAGAAATAATTAACAATATCTAGTTTTAACCATCAGACTAAAGTTATGATAACTGTTGCTGCTAATACGAGTATACGTAGCATCTCTCAGAATGCCTTAAATCTAACCAAGTTATTAAATAAAAAGCTAATGCGCTAGTCCATTGCACTTTAACCATCACCACCTGGTCTTATACGTATGTTTTCACTTGTACTATGATTATAGGTCTCCCAGGACACCTAGCCATTTCATTTCCTAAATATACCTGATCGGGAATCGAATTGTCCACGCTCTAGGTGATCATGCTCAGACCATTGCGCCAACAAGGCGTTGAATAACGAATCCTGACAATATTGTCAGTCCCCGATAATGTAGAGCTTAATTTTCAAATTATACGTTATTTTTATGTGGATAATTCCATCCTAGAAATGACCATAAACAAGTTTATAATCAAAGTTCAGAATTTTATAGCTTAATGCAATTAGCAACTATGTCTCCGATATCATGAAATGACCTCCCGCAGATACACACGTCATTTATTAACAACTTATGAGCTAATGACATAATTACGTAGCAGAAGAACAACATTAAGTAACAAACTTATTAATTCACAACTGCATTCGAGTAAGTTGCGATACATCAAAACATGGGAAAACATTATTTGTATTTCGAATTACAAAACCGTTGCACAATATTACATTCTTGATCAAAATTCTGCAAACGTACGTGACCACTTGACAAAATGTTCACATGTATTATATACCTACACTAATATTATAAAGAGAACAGATTTGATTGTATTTTTGTTTGTTTGCATTGAAACTACTGGACCGATTTAATTCGTTCACTGTTGGAAAACTACACTATCCCCGGTTAACATGGGCTATATTAAATTTTAGAAAAAGTTAGGGATCCATACCAAATCTCCAATAATGTAACCCAAGGTGTGAAAAAATAACCAAAAACATTCTTTCATCGCGTGCGCTGTGAAAACTATTGATTATAGAACTAAATAATGTACTATGACTTTGCAGAACATATAATTTTCTACAAAAATGTCGCGACAGAGTATTGTCTATCTGTTACAGTTACGTCTCAATAATCTTAAATACCAGAAGCGAAGAGAGGGCGGGTCGCTAGTTTTAAATATAAAGTGTAGGTACCATATACGACGAATGATTTCGAAATAAGGGCAGTGGACACACCGCACACCGTCATTTGTTTTATAAGTATCTCACGCTCCCGTTGAGGAACCTTGAGGCAGTTTTAATTACAAAAACACAATTAAAACTTGAGCAATTGATATTTTGGATACTGGAGCGCGATAGAACACGGATTTGGGTGTGAAAATCTATTCATCAGTCGTTCGTTAAGGTATAATTAGTGCGAAGGTTACGCTTTTATTTTGAGCGGTCGATGAGTGAGAAATTAAGTTATTTACACATTCGGGCGGTGATTGTGTTAATGCATCATCGTGTGGCAAGTCTGGGTTGAGTATAGAAATGGGACGAATGAAGTTACCTTGAAAAGAGGTTATTTCATCAGCGGGGTTATTCATGAATTCGTTCGGAAAGATCTCACTCGGAAACTAAAGATCCGAGCGGAAATATTCTCGATCGTTCATTCTTTGACAGTTCTCGCCTTAATTTTTTCCGAGGGGTCTTAGGTTGAAGAAAAAATTGACAGTTCCATTGAATATTTGACTGTACGACTGATAAAGTTTCCGATTGAGATTTCCATCAGAGAGACGGTCTTAGTTGAAAAATTCAAATTTCATCTACATTCATTGCTTATTATGTATTGGTGTTTATCTTGTTGGTTGTCCTAATAAATAAATAATACAGAAACATGCGAGATCCTTGTAGTAATGTCAATGAAGATGCTTATAAGGGTTTCTTTATCAACTCGGCCGGGATCCCTAAAAGGCAACAGCGTCAGGTATTACGGTGAGCGACGCACCTAGACAGTTCACTGCCACAAAAACCTATCCGATGACCTGAATACTGATATGCTGAGAATCTTCGGTGAGCCATTAGACTGGTTTCTGTATCTTGTGTATGAAGGCTAACTTTTAATAGTTAAATCACTATTATGTACCTACTAATCATACGTATACTGATAGACATAGGTCATCTGGGAGAATTTGCCTTAGTCGTGACGGTTGGTAGGCGTTGGTGAACACAGAAGGTTATTTTCTACCCAGGTAAACGCTGTAGCCCGTTTCCTCAGCATCATCAGCCCATCGTGGTCCACTGCTGGACAAAGGCCTCTACAGTTGTTTTCCACTTCGGTCAAACGCCTCGAGGCTTTACCCATAATTGCCACGCTGGGCAGGCGGGTTGGCGATCGCAGGGCATAGCTTTTCGCTCAGCCGACGCTGCTGCCTTTTCTTAATCCTGAAGCCACACGGACAACAGGATATGGTCGGTATTACTTGACCGAAATTAAACTGACGAATACTGTTAATCAAGCATAATCTTAATTTGTTTATTTACTTACAATTCTTATTTATTCAAATAAACTTAATATAAATCATCTGTGAGCAAATTAATTCATTATTACAATTACCTACGATGATAACAATTCAACATGGCACTAATTGCGATTACTTAGATAATCTTGTGTAACTAATTAAGTCTTCGCATAATTTACTACACTTATTAATTTCAATATTCAACAGACAGAACCACTTTTCGACCGCAAATACAAAGAAATTAGTTACTTATATAAAACTAGAAACAATTACTTATAAAAGAGTTAGGTATATTGAAACGGAATATTTTAATAGCGAAATGTAATAAATAACAAAAATAAATCTATTTAATATACCAAATAAAATAATGTTACTGAACCGTTATGTTCAGAAAAAAATAGCTAAAGAAAACATAACAAATTTTTACTCTTACATCATATTTTATATAAGATAGGATATACATTTATTCCTTATAATGTAATTTCCTGTAAGTAATGTTTGTTTTTTGTACAATAAAGAAAGTCTATCTAGGTATATGCCCAAACCTTAAAAATGTAGTTTATCAGTAAAAAACATCCGTTCCCATTCAGACTTTAGTAAAATAACTCTATACAATTATGGTATATTAAGAGAAAAACACGAAATCACTGTTATTATGATCCCAAAAAACACTTCAAATAATAAAAAGATACTTTTTTCACTTGCTAAAATGACCCTGCACCTACTAAGTAACATATTTCGGTACACCAGAACACGCCACAACTTCTGTAATTCTGTAATAACCCCTAAGAGCAATTTGCCGAATGACCGTGTATTACCGTAATTCATAATACTGTTATTTTTCTCTCATTTTTTATTACGCATCAAAACTGTTGCAAGTATGATGAGAATGATTTTTCGCAATGCGACTTAGAGACAATGCTTAATTTCATGTCAGATGTTATGTGTAATAGTTACAAGTTTATATTACACATGTTGTTACATATATGTTATGGTGTTTATATAGTGCACATATAAATTATAAAGGTAACCGATTACCATCAGGTCCGGCAGCCATTTTGCCACCAAAGAAGTATAAAAAAAGTAAACAGATTGTTTTTTTAGTCACCTCAACAGGACTGAACTTCGCTTGATGGAATGAGACGATGATATCCAAGATATGACAACCTGGATAATATTCTGCCAAGTCTCAGGAATGAGGCGATTCATTAATTCAGCTTATAATTTTATTATGCTCTCTGATCTGAGTTTTACTAATTGCTTTAAAAACTATTTATAATAAATATACTAATCAAAAGATATAGGCACAGCTAACTGGTTCTATACAAATACTTTTTTTACCGCATACAATTACTAATACTTACATACCTACCTACAGATTTATCATATTCCTTTCATTCATTCTTCTTTGGACTATAGTTTTTTGTTTGTATTTTGTAAATATACATTCAAAGCATAAGAAGAATGACCGCAGGCTATCTGTCTGTTCAATTTGAACCGTTATAGCTAATTTGGGAGCTTATTGTGAGCAATCAATCTTAGTTAAGTTCCATTTACGGTTCCGTACCTCAAAAGGTAAGGGGGAAACATAATGACATCACTTTGAGGTCTGTTTAATAAACAATTTGTCAATAATCAAGTCACACAATGAGCAAATGTGATTTCTTTTTCGTTTGGGTGAGATTGCTATCGTTCGAGCCTAAAGAGTGGTATTTTTTGTAACTGGCACAATTTGTATGCAGTTTTAGTTTGGCCTACTTCCTTTAGGCAAAATCTGGCAATATCTTATAGGCCGTATCCTTCGCAGAGGATGAAAATGATAAAAAAACATATGAATTCAAAAGCACATATGATTTCTTTTAGTAAAACTTTGTGTTTTGTCTTATGTGAATCAAATAAAGTTTATCTCTTACTATTTTTAGAAGCTTTTCTTATTTAATAAATAAATAAATAAATAATCTTTATTAAGCCTCCAAGTCAAATGTTTTACAAGGTTTGGTGCAAGTTCTTTTAAGTTATATAACTTGTATTAGAACAGCACCCTCTTAGCTGTGGGACTTATTTGTGTCTTGAAAGTTATAGTTATTTTGATTACAGTAAGAAAACAACAAAGGAAATAAAAAGCATTCCACGCAGCCGGTCCATTTAATAACTCTATTTAATTGTCGTTCAATTATTGAGAAGTTGTAGAACAGACTATGTAAAAGCTCCTTTTATCAGGTCATGTAAATCTCGCTTCGCCATCTTTAGACGTTCCACAATCTAAGACTCGTCAGATGCGATTTGTATGTAAGCCATGAAGATAATAAACAAAACGGTACGCAAAAGCATTTACATCCAACGGTGACTGACGCACGAGAGAAATACACGATTTGTTCGTAAAAAATTGGAGCTATGTGCTGAAACCAATTTATTAGGTTGCTACGCTCGTCAATTTATTCATGCGTATGTAACATTTATTTTTCACGATACAAGAGTATCTTGTCACCTCTGCACCAAGGGTTTGAATCCCTGGTTGAGACAAATATCGTAGTTGGCTTTTGTGTCAACCCAAGACATGCCACGCTGGGCCCACACATAGCCTAAAACTAAGCCGAAGATTGAATTATAGGTAGGAGACAACTGATAAACTTACTTAGATACTTTTTTTGTAAGTAAATACAATATTAAACACCCAGACCAATACAAACAGACATGTTCATAAACACAAATGTTTGTACTGTGCGGAACTCAAACCCAGAACCCTTTGCTCAGAAGGCAGAGGCCACTACCAAATAAGCCATCGAGCCAGTCAAGAAACCATAGTTGGGGAATAACCGAGGCCAAAAAGAAAAAAATATCCTCGACATTCAAAATCATTGGAATCTTTTTCCAACGATCACTACCGACTGACCGCAAGAAATGTCATTATGCAATTCCCGTTGACATTATAATGATGACGACGTTTTTTATATACGAGTCACAGTAACATATGTAAGCAATGTACTTGTTTTACCAGGAATTGTCACTTTCACAACATTGACGAACAAAGTGAAAAAAAAAACCACTCGTTCCGTCATACTTTCCACAGAGTGTTCCGATGTGTTCACAATTAATAGTTCCAAGTAAACGAATCATTATAGTAATCGTATGCAAAAGTATGCAAATAGTTTGTACACAATATGTCATTGTGGCTTCTTGCGTCACGCCCAAGCCTTGTGGTGTTGACAATGGGTGCCATTAGGGCTGCCGTCTTAGGGTATGCGACACACATAGCGATGTAATGGAGCGACCCATCATCTTTTCGCTCCAAGCCAACCTCACCTGCACGTGGTGCATCCTGCCGAATAACAAACGAGGCGCTGGCAACCGACTGGTGGCGGTATAACCATCACAATTGAAGGCGTAGCTAAATACCACAGACCGATGACGGGCAGCAGCGTCACCGGAGCGAGAAGCTACGCCCTGCGATCGCCAACCCGCCTGCCCAGCGTGGCGATTATGGGTATATCCTCTAGATGTTTGCCCTAAGTGGCAAACAACTGGAGAGGCCTATGTCCAGCATTGGACTGCAATAGGCTGCTGATGCTGATGATAGCGGTAATTTACTATGTGTTGTAAATCCTAGTTTAGGCGTCGAAAATGTAGGCGGCGCTTTGAGACTTGGAGTAAGACTCTTGAAGTAATTACTTGAATGAGTGATCGCTACGACTTGTCCTTCTTCAAACTAGGTCTAAAGAGGACTCTTTCCTCACGGTAGGCAGCGGCTAAGCTGTGCCCCTGGCATTGCAGAGTCTATGAGCGGCGCGGTAACCGTTTGACAACAGGTGGGCCGCTTGCTCGTCTGCCACCCAATAAAAAAAAATTGAATAGAAAACGCGAACGAACCGGATTTTTCTTAAAAGTCTACCCCTTCTTATCCCCTAGGTGTCATAGAAGACTAAGGAAATATCAGGAAACGGGCAGCAGCGTTTACCTGGGTACAAATTAAACCTACTGCGGTCACCACCCAAGAGTGGTGGTGGCCTATGTCCAGCTGGGGACATTTCAGACTTATGATGATGATGACAATAAGCCCTCGTAAGTATGAGGAGGGTCGAGCCCTCTGGTGGGGACATATTTGTATAGGTATGACCTATTAATAATGTGTATAGGTATGACCTATTAATAATGTGTATAGGTATGACCTATTAATAATGGTAAGATAATACTTATGCATCCTAAGTCTGTCCCTCAGATAGTCGAACTCCGAAACTGATGTGTTTTATAAAATAAACGAACGAAATCCCCTAATTTCGAGCCCCTAGGTGAATTTAAGAAACGAACTTATCTAAATTCGATTTGTGTTTTAATGATGTTGAAGTTCAAAGTTTTTCTTATAAATTCGAACGCGAAACTTGCATCTCAGATGTAACCCTAACTGCAATTACTTTTTTTCGTCGGCTGTCAACAGGATTCTAACATAATAGGTGGTTGTCAAAAAATCATGACATTTCACACGTAGACAAAAGGCATTGATTACCGGTGATTAAACGACAATTAACTAAGATGCGGATACATACGTGTCAACTATCTATTGAGCACCTTTTGTATGTAAAATAGGGAAAAGTAGCCGACACCTATTTACCTATTTTAAAACGTATGCTAAAGTGGGACGCAAGGCACACATCATCTCTTCGCTCCAAACCACACTCACCTGCCCGTGGTGCGTCCTGCTGAATAACAGACGAGGCTCAGGCAACCGACTGGTGGCGGTATAACATAGACGATTGAAGGTGTAGCAAATACCACAGGCCGATAACGGGCAGGAACGTAACCGGAGCGAGATACGTCCTGCGATCGTGAAAACCTAACTGCCCAGAGTTTCGATCATGGGTAAAGTCTCCAGGTGCTTGCCTAAAGTAGCGACCAGCCTATGTCTGTTGATGTTGTTAAAGAGATAAGGTATCGTAGCTCTATTTTTCTTCAAGTCCATTGAAGCCTGACCTACAATAGATTATTTTTTGCAACAATTGATAGCCAGTAGTGATATTGTTTAGGCAATACCTGAAGTTTTTGCGTTAATGAAGTACGTGCGTGCATAATTTTCACTTTGATGCGAGATTTTAGGAAGCAATAAATTAAGCTAAGGAATTTATATATTTTATGAGAGGTAGGGCATAGCGAATCTTCGCTCGAATTGAGCCGCCCCGCCCCGTCCGGGGAAGGACCTCCACCCTATAGAATACCGCAGTCAAATTACCTCCGGGCCGTGTTTCTGCCGGTGAGTAGGGTTTCCGGATTTCGTGTGGAGTTAGGGTTGGGCCGGCATGGGCGGTGGCAACTGACATGTAACTGACCAGTTACTTGCCCGTTGTTACAGCGCCTTGGGCTTCTCTTTTTGGCTTTCCATCAGGCGTAGGGAATTCAATATGTCGACCTACTATAAATTATTCCGGAAATTATACAGGACCAGACTAGAGGTACGTTTGGAGATTATAAGTATCACCAATCCAGGATTTGAGCAGAAATACAATACAATATTAATATCCAGATACCAAAACATAAATGGTTGTCACACGAATGTATTGTACTGGTATATCCTAGGAGCCAATGGGAATCCTTAACATATTACGTGAAGCTATATTTTCCATTCAATTAATTGATAGCGGAATTAATTAGAAAGATTCTATTTACTGATTAATTGTTATACTAAGGGCCAACAATGAAACGGAACAGAATGACATTTCGATTCGGTAATTGTGCCGGTGAAAGTAGATCGTTAATTACACAATAGAGGGCCGGTGATGCAATCAATTTATTTTAGTTATCTCTCTTGGTTTTGCTCTAGTAGAATCCGTTATGTTTTTTGTATGTGTTAGCTGTAGTCCGATGTTTTGCTCGCTTGAACATCAGTGATATCGTCAGCCTAATTATCAAATGCGTAACTCGGAGTAAATTTTATAAGAGTAGCACGTAAAAATATTTTTCCACTGTACGAGAATATCTTCAGTGCAACAATTATTCTAGTAGAAAAAAAACCCACCAATCCCACAAACCAACAAAACCATTTTGATGTTATCAAAACAGTGCCTACTAACTAAACAGTTTATTTTTTATTCTGTGAAAGAATTCGTTCCACAGAGTAAGGAATGAATTGTTTAACGTGCTGTAAAATATACCTAGGGTGTAAGGGTCATCTGATCTGATGATGTGTATCATCATCATCATCAGTTGTTCGCCACTTAGGGAAAACATCTAGAGGATATACCCATAATCTCTACGCTGGGCAGGCGGGTTGGCGATCGTAGGGCATAGCTTCTAGCTCCGGTGACACTGCCCGTCATCGGTCTGTGTTATTTAGCTACGCCTTCAATTGTGATGGTTATACCGCCACCAGTCGGTGGCCAGCGCCTCGTTTGTTATTCGGCAGGATGTACCTCGGGCAGGTGAGGTTGGCTTGGAGCGAAAAGATGATAACACACACCGCTCCCTTAAATCCCAAACTAGATACAAATATAGATAATATGATATAGAAGGATTGAATTCCTTACTAAACGTAGGTAGTGTAGGACGCCCTCAGGCCAGGTGGAGTGACGATTTGCGCAGGACGGCTGGCAAGTGCTGGATGCGAGAGGCCCGGGACCGAACGAAGTGGCGAACATTGGGAGAGGCCAATGTCCAGCAGTGGACTGATGTGGGCTGATGATGATGAGAAGGATTGGAGCCATGATTATGATGGCACAGGCCAAAGACATTACCACCAACAAATGCCAAGTAAGCCTGGTCAATTAATTCATAAACTTATCTCCTCATACAGTTAATGCAATAACTTTTTATCACTCTTGCATTCCAAAATAGACTTTCCCACATTACCTTAAGATTCAAAACCATCATCTAGGTACTTCTCATATTGACATAACTGAGCTTTATAACAGCAAGGGCAGACAGGGCTCAAATTGGTCTAGCTTAATTGCACACTGGCATTGCTGCGACCTCCGAGTGGTTCTGTGACAGATAACGGGTTAACACTGGTAGGCCATTAGTTCCAGCACCAATGAAAAGTGAGAATTACTTAATAAGAGTGCTGACAGGCAATTAAACGGTTAATGGAACACGACTTTGTGTGGATAAACAACAGTGCGCATGTGAAATCTTTTATTTTGGCTTAAAGACTGTAGTAATTTCTGTAGAGTATCTACAAAGCTTTTCCAGTACAGGTGAGCTTTTATCTGAGAATTCATGGGACAACTGTATAGTCTATTATTAGGGTGAGGTCGGGGTGGCGGAGCACTGGGCAGAGTGTGTTTATTAAATTAGATTTGCCATCAAAACGCAAAAAGAAGAATAGTCTATAAGCTCGGTTATTATTAGCCTTTCACAAAATCTAAAAACAAATTTATTCTGAAATAAGTATATATTTGAAAATCTTGTTCCAACTTTTATTTCTTTTTTTGTAGGTACTGCTGTAGATGCAGCTAATATTTATTTCCAAAAAAAAAATAGTAACGATCTAAGCACCTTTTTCTTTCATGTTGGCTACAATTTTTTGTTGTTACTAACTAGTGTATATTTAAAGTCTTATTTGACTTTATAAAAATAATAAAGAATATCGGAAAACACAATATTACAAATATAATGTAGTGTGATTTAGGCGGTCTTGTCTCTAATGGCAATCTCTTCCAACAAACATGAGGAAATTAATTTTACTGAATGTTCACAAAATCCTAACCTTTTTTAAGAGAGGTAGGGCATATCGAATCTTCGCTCGAATTGAGCTGCCCGTCCAGGGAAGGATCTCCACCCTATACCCAAATGACCCCTATAGCCAAATGACCTCCGGGTCGTGTTTCTGCTGGTGAGTAGGGTCTCCGGAGCTCGTGGGTGGTTAGGGTTGGGCTGGCGTGGCAGGGGCAACTGATAGGTAACTGACCAGTTGCTTGCCAGTTGTCACAGCGACTTGGGCTTCTCTTTCGCTTTCCATCAGGCGTAGAGAAGCCATTATGTCGAGCTACTATAAAAAAAAACCCTTATATGTATTTCTAAAGAACTTTAACAATCATACCAATCACATCACGAGCACATAAACATATTTGGTTTACCGTTATAATTAATTAGATAATATTTAAAAAATACTATACACAGATTCTGATCAGTTCCATTCTACAACGGTATGTAGCATCTAATCAGTTGTATGTTATAATAAACAAACGTGAATATAAATTAATCTGATAGTGTTATTATTTTATTAAAACAAACCTATTTCCTCCGCTGATAACGATCTCGAAAAACAACACGATTTAAAAAATAAAACAAATATCAACTTGGTATATCCGCTTCAAACCAGACAATATAATAATAGAATCTTATTGTCTGTTCATTTGTTCTTAACAATGCGGTCTACTAGAATACCCTGTACACAATAATACAGTAACAAAATGAAGGCAAGATTGCTTGCAAATGGGGCCACCCGGTCATTCCTTTCTCGACTCGCACACCTAATACGATTTGTGATCTCGTATTCATATCACATTGTGTAGTCACAAAAACAAAAAGCCCTTTAGGGCGTGACAAACTATAATGTATCGAGGGACTGTCGAAAGATGGCTTTCGTAACTAATGTTCGTTGGGTAACATCATTGGTAAACGTTTGGACTTGTTTCATAGCAAAATAGACGTGGAAAACATACATATAGGCAGATTTTTCTTCTTCTTTTTTTATAAAATAGGGGGCAGACGAGCAGACGGCTCACCTGATGGTAAGTGATAACCGCCGCCCATGTACATCGGCAACATCAGGAGTTACAGCTGCGCTGCCGGCCTTTAACAAAGAGGTACGCTCTTTTCTTGAAGATTTGGCGGTCGTATCGGTCCGGAAACACCGCTGGCGACAAAACATTCCACAGTTTAGTCTTAGGGGGCAGAAAATTGCGAGAGAAGCACACAGTTGTGAATTGCCAGGTGTCGAGATGTCTTCCCCATAGTAAAGAAAGAATAAAGTGACTTCGACACTTTACCTCACTTTTATAACCTGACTAGCAGCTGTACCCGCGACTTCGTCAGCGTGGAATAGAGTTTCATCACCTATTGTATCCCCTTGGGGGTAGAATTGATCAAAATCCTTTCTTAGCGGATCCAACGTCATAACATCTACCTGCATGCCAAATTTCAGCCCGATCCGTCCAGTGGTTTGGGCTGTGCGTTGATAGATCACTATGTCAGTCAGTCAGTCACATTTGAACTATACTTTTCTTCTACATGCTCCTTCCTTGAAGCATCTTTTGAAGTCACTTAACGTCCAGCATTCACACTTTCAATAACGAAATAAAAGCAAGTCTGACCACATTTTGGGTCAGTCGGTCACTCTGTTCTCACATACTTCTAATACAAAGCGAACACTTTAATTAAGTTTGAAGAAAATTCGTACCTCTTATTATTGTATTTGCTCGACTTTTACTCGCCTGTGTTTCACCTGAGGCGGTTATTATCATTTGTTTTAATTGATTAGTTTTGGTTATAAATTGTATGAGAACCAGACTGTTGTAAATGAAAGTAATGTTTCAATTCAAGGGAACATTTCTTTACCTACTTTTTAATTTGTATGAATTACATGGTGGTTCAAGAATGTCCATCGCCGCTTTTCTATTGTTTTTAACTGACTTCAAAAAAGGAGGAGGTTCTCAATTTGTCTGTATGTTTTTTTTTGACGATCAGTTTGGTTCAGTGTAAACGCTACATTTGAAACATGGGTCGCGAGTTCGATCCCCGCACAGTACCTACGAACATTTGTGCATGAAAATATCTGTTTGTATTGGTCTGAACTTTTTTTTAAAGAACGTTGATATCCACATCTGTTGGAAACGTCAGTGTTTTCAACTATTTACAACAGGCTAAAACACTTTCCGTTTTAAAGGCAATAACGCCAACATTTTGTTTTAATCTGTCTGCTTGTTGATCATATATCTTAATAATGAAAACAATTCTATACATAAAGTCATAGTATTATTAGTGACAAGATGATTGATGCTGATAACAGAAGCATAATTAGTATTTGGTTCGTCTAAACCTTCAAGGAACAATGAAAATGAAATACCTCGCGAAGAGAGAATTCTTGGAAATAATGTTTCTGTTAAAAGGGCTGAAGATTATGGTCCCAAGAAACCCTTTGCCACAATAACAAACGCTGCTAACCTCTGTTCTAAATATAAATTAATCGAAAACAATTCATGGCAATAAAATCAACGCGCCATATTGCACATCTAACCGTCAAAGTTTCGCAAATATTTCAAAGCCAAAATGACTACTTTGATAAATTGTCTCAAATTATTTCCTACATCTGTGTCACGGCGTGATGGAGATGAGCCGATTCACTGTCAGTCATTAATACGGTTCTTTGATAAATTTTCGTGCTCAAAATTTGCGCTCGAAATGGATTTATGAGAACACCTCGTCGTTTCGTGACTAAAAATTTATTTACATAAGAGTGAATAAATGCATAAGCAATTTTATTATACAGTCTGCTGTGTGAAAAATGCATGTTTTTCCATGTATTAGGAGATAAACTAGATCTTAGAATGACCTCGGTTGCCTAGAGTGGTGGTCATATAATTAAGAACAGAACAATTTGTAAAACATTATTTTTTGATACGCATCATGTACCTATTATTGTTTTCTGGTTTTCTCTGAATGGTTAATACATGTGTAAGGAATTTCTGCTAGAATTTTTGAAATATCTTGTTTCACATATAAGCGTTCTTAATTATGTGACCACCATTATATTTCGTTAAACCTTCGACCAAAGCGAGAAAGATCCAAAAAACGGAATTCCGGGTCTGATCAATTCAGAAAAGACTTTCTACATTGAGTTTTGTTTCACACTGTAATACGCGAGTCAATAATAAAATTCTTAAATATCAAATATACCTAGTATTTATTTTATTTACAAGTTTAGTATTATGTCACCTGATGGTATGTGATTGTATAAATACCAGGAAGAGTAATCATAGTTGGGTTGCCTGCCGTTTGGAAATTCGTAGCATTAGCTACCTTCAATGACCTTTTAAAGACGTGCAAGGCGACGAAAAAATTAATGATTGCATAATATCAAGGAGTTAGGGAATTACGACTGTTGCTCAATTCTCGATACGTTAAACTTGTAACTATATCGGCGTCCTTGTCTGCTCATCACACTACAAATTAACCTTAAAACTCGGTACTGTACACCAAAAAACCGTGTCGCTACAAAAACTATTAGCTTGCCGAGCACAAAATCGACTCGTCGCGACCGTTACAGACAGACGAACCTACCGTTACCGCCACAGTTATGCAACGATACGCCATTGTGGGACCTTGGTGTAATTGTGGTCTGTAACCCTACAATGCGCTTACGGGTTCACCTCAACGGTGTTGATGCACTAATTGTCTCTTAAATGGTGTGCGTGTGGTCATTGATGGATTTTAGAACGGTGGTGGGTTAATTGGTACGTCGATGACAGTCAAAGTCGACTATGTAGGTATCAATAGGACTCCTTAACCAATAGACATGATCGTAACTTTGCACGATATCTATCGTGTTGAGTTAAGAGCGTAGCGAATCTTCGCTTGAGCCCTCCGCCCGAGGAAGAATACCTCAACCTATAGAATACCGCAGCTAAATGACCTTCGGGTCGTATTTCTGCAGGTGAGTAGGGTTTCCGGAGCTAGTGGGGTGAATGCTGCATCGGCAGCCGGGGGGTTAGGGTGCGATACCCCTGGTGTTGCAGGTGTCCATAGGCTGCGGTAACCGCTTAACATCAGGCGGGCCGTAAGCTTGTTGCCACCATTAGAAAATAAATATATGTTGCTACCTTAGTTGTATTAAAAATCACGACATCCGTCTGTCTATTACAGTAATAAAAGTCTGTAGGGTACAAATAAACGGCTTTTCCTTAGAAACGACGTGTTACGAATATGACCCTACCGAGAAACCGCAAACTTGCGACCGCAAATATTTCGTACTATCATAATTTATGTAAACTTTCTTCTGGCCAACTTATGTGAATATGGTTTTTAGAAATCTGCCACGATGACACTAAGAGGTGACATTTTTTATTTCGACAGATTAAGCTTTAACAATTTAAAACGTTTCTTGTGTTAACGGGCAAATTGGGACTATTTAAATTTACATATTAAAGCTTTTAATTAATAGTGATGATGACTAATAGATATTATAACCGGTGGCTGTAGAATATTGAAATATGGTTACTTTCCTTCATGATAAATCATTAAATTAAGCCACCTTCGTAGAAATATTAGACAAAAATACGGTGTGAAACTGGTTGATTGGTTTCAATGGCTCATTCCGTGTGACCCATTTCCGTGTATAAAAAAATAAATTTTTGACAAGATAAGTTTGACTAACCTTGGTTTTCAGTCATAGAAAGCCAACAGAATGAAAAGTTATAAAGATAGAAAGAAAAGTTCAAGAATGTGAGAACAGTATGAGTTTATTGGATAATGAAAAGTATGATATTTATTTGTTCCTTTTGTTATATTCAGTCAATACCTAATATCGAATAGAAAGCAATAAATTAAGATAGGAAAACCTAGCACCGTCCATATAATAGTACCACCAAATCCTGAAAACAAAAAGTATAGCAAGCGAAGCCGCTTCCAATTGCTTGTATACCAATTATATTTTTATTAAAGTCTTATCCGAGACATTATAATTTTGCCATAGCATTTTCATAAATTACACATACAAAAATGGCAAATTAATCGCTGCAATCACTGTGTTACAAAAATGATTATGCAGCAGATCAGATACGTTTCGTCCGGATCGTCCGTAAATCATCTCTTAATTAGCTTATCTTGTTCTGATATACATGTACAGTTACAAAGTTCTGATAGGTCGCCAATTATACAACGAGCTGAACACAGTTTTGATAGTAATCTCACATGATATTTAACTGCTTGACGATATTACTACATTTTTGTAGTAATAAAGGCACACGGTCTATTAACTGTTTTAGTATTTTACTGTTTTAGTTGTTCTGTAGCCTGTAGCGCGTCCGCGATGGCGGGCGTATACCTTTGACGCCATTATGCGCAAAAATAGCGCATCTTTATTGCACAGAGTGCGCGGCAGCCGCCACAGCGTGCTAAAGGAGATAGCCGACAGTGAGGAATGTTCACTGATCGGCAAAATGTTGTTTAGGACAAGGTCAGTTTTAGAAATAAGGTACTAACATAGAAATTAAGCTTGTACTAACAATTTATGGATCTTAGTTATCTGAAATAAATACTTTTTATTTATTTTTTAGTATGTAGCTAAAATAATCCTATAAACCAGTATGGCGGTGACAACTGACAAATTATTGATTTGGTTACTTGTCCGTTGACGCAGGAACTTAAGTCTCTCCTCCGCTTTCCATCAGGCGACAGGAGATCCAGAAGAGGATACGGTCAAATTAAACCAAGGACTCATTGAAACATATCAATAAATCATACAGCTTTATAGTAAAAGCAAGCATAGTGTTGTCATATTACAAAAATCCAGGTCTACCTAATAAGGTGGACCTGGGTATATGAATACATAAATCTATGAATTTATTTGTCATTGATTTGTCAATGACTTGGTTTACATCAATACAGACTGTCTCCTCTAAAATAACACGCTTTTTATTTTGCTTGTCGTGCGCCCTATACCAATACATAGAAAAGTAAAGTACCTAACTTCAGTTCATATATGTGAGTTCACAGTCTATGAAATGTGAATGGCACCAAAGTCCTTCTATCGTAAAACGTTTATATAGTAACTAGCGAAGTGGGTTATTATACACATCTTAAAGCGAAAGGTAATTACATAAATTAGTAGGTAATAGGTAACCATGCCGTTAATGCAAAGAAAGGCGCAAGCGCCGGTCGTCGCTACGAGTATCATAGCGACTTCCTACGGAAGTTACGTGACTGTACTTAAAGCTTATTGGCTGTTGGGTAACGAGCTATTGTCGTGATTGGTTATTAATAGTCTATAATGCTATTTGGATAGATAAACAAATTATCTGATTGGTCCCGTGGCTTTTTTGATAGTGACCCCCTGACTTTTGAACAAAGGTCGTTAGGGTAGGTTTACATTTGGGACGAACATTCGCGTGATGAACATTTGTGTATCTGGGTGTGTATATTTATATTTAAGTGTATATTTGTACCCTCGTTGTTCTGATACAAATGGTAAAGCTACATACTACCAGATCCGAGCAATGTAAGTAAGTATGTGAAACTGGGCTAAGCAGTGTTAAGCTCAGGCTAACAAAGATGATATTTGTTCACCGCTCCGCTCCGCTCCACTCATTTACCCAAGCCCACCGAACCTAAAAAGGATAGACCAGAAGACAGATAGAAAATGTCTTAAGGTATTAATCCTTTTGTAAAGTATGTAATGCTTTCCCACATGGTAGACAAATCGATTGAAAACAAATAAAGTTAGCAAATAGGGTTAGGTCACCATTTAACGCGTGACAGCTACAAAAACATGAAAAGATAAAAAGTAAAAAACCGCTAACTTATGAACTAACGACTGGACAACATCCTCCGCATTTTTTTTTTTGGTTTAAAATTAGTTGCATCACAAACTCTAATATCTCAATTGGATCAAACAACAAACTCTAAATAAAAACACGACATCTCGCGGCTTACAACATTGTTGTCGAGTAAAAACATGCGCTCGCGCACCGGTGGGCAATTAGCTGAGATTTTCCGCACAGTTTCCGACTTTCATTTAGCGTTAAATGAAAAAAGAAGAGTGTGTTGTGTTTATGTTAGGGTTCCGTGGCTGGTGTATTTTTTTTTCAAAGATTTGTGCTACAGCCATAAAGATAGATATTCTTTCTTGTACACGAAACAGTCAAGATATATTTACATTCAATTAAGCGGTAATATTCATTGAAAAGTAAGACCAGAACTCATTCATGGACCTATTATTGTATGGTTTCCGAATATCGCAGCGTCAACAGCCCTGGGCACCAAAATCAAAAACAATCGTTCGTTGAACGGATCGCGTACTTTTGCGAAACAAATCCCACCCATTTGCCCCTCCTATGTCCGAATATATGAATTAAATTAACTAATTGAAAAACTTCCAAAGTTTACTAATATACATTTAGCAAAAATCAATAGATAAGTGTAGGTATTGTTTGTGATTACGGGTATTAGATTACTCCGATTAAATCAGGGAAAACTTCGGACTTTTTATTCCATTGGGGATCTCCAAAATGACCGCTTAAGATGAGCGCTGTATAGTCATGTAAATTATTATTTTCATCGCTTAATAACACGTTTGCGTCAATTTAATTCATAACTACGGAGAGATTTGAAAAAGAACTTGCATTTAAGTATGTTTCACTTTTGAAATACCATGCATGAAGTTTCGCGCAAAAAGTTTACTTAGAATTACTTTAATGCACTTTCTCATAACACTAACGTGCAAATATTTTGTAAATTAGGTAACGTTAATTACTTACGATTTTGTTTGAAATATGTTGTGTTAAAGTGACGAGTGTTAACATAAAGCTTATGTTGGCAAAATATTTTGGCACTATAATAAACTTTCACATTTTCATTACAATTGAAACTTTTTTAACTGGATGTTCCCCTACATCGTGATCTTTTCGCTCCAATCCACCTTCACCTATCCGTGGTGCATCCTGCCGAATAACAAACGAGGCTCTGGCAACTGACTGGTGGCGGTATAAACAACACGATTAAAAGTGTAGCTAAATACCACAGGCCGATGACGGGCATCAGCATCACCGGAGCGACGAGCTGCGATCTCCAATCCGCCTGCCCAGTAAATGCCTACCTGATTATATTATGGGTAAAGTATCCAGATTTTTATGGCCAAAGGCCTATGTCCAGCAGTGGACTGCGATAGGCTGGTGTTATTGTTGTCTCGTATAACTTTCGCATTCCGTTACAATAAAAGTCTCAATTGCGACAGTGATTATGCAGTACATTATGTGCTTACTGCTTGATAAACTGCGGGGGAGTAAAAGGCTCTTGCTATTATTATTCGACAAAAACTATATTCACCTTTAAATATGAATTCGACTGCTTGTAGAAGGTACGTAACCTGAAATAAAAGAAAAACGAATTTAATACAATCATCCAAAATAATATTAAGTCCAAAAATATAAATTGTGGGCCAAAAATTCTAGATCATACTATACGTACATTTGACATCTCAAGTATATAGATACTTGCAATTATAGAATTGACATTAAATGATCTGTATAAATGCATTCAGTGATCACCTAGAACTCATAGTACCTAGGACCTAGGTACAAGGGAGAATCAGATACGTTGGCATTAGATTGTTAGTCCACATAGTTTGTGATTGTGAAGTAAGAGGCTTGTAGAATTGGGGGCGTGTAGAATTATAATAAGCTTGATTCTACAGATAATACACATTGAAAGAGAGGTAGGGCATAGCGAATCTTCGCTCGAATTGAGCCGCCCGTCCGGGGAAGGACCTCCACCCTATAGAATACCGCAGTCAAATGACCTCTGGGTCGTGTTTCTGCCGGTGAGTAGGGTTTCCGGAGCTCGTGGGGGGTTAGGGTTGGGCCGGCATGGCGGTGGCAACTGACAGGTAACTGACCAGTTACTTGCCCGTTGTCACAGCGACTTGGGCTTCTCTTTCGCTTTCCATCAGGTGTAGGGAAGCCATTATGTCGAGCCACTATAAAAAAAAAAAAAAAAAAAAAACATAACATCTGATAACTTGTTGACAGTGCACGAAATGTGGTTTCGCTCTTGTCTTGGCTATATTTTTACATGAAAATGTTTTTGGGGGATACGTTTATTCTTAGTATAATTTTTCCAATCTTTTTCAATATTGCAACCATTTTTTTTATGTAACTGGTTGCAATGACATTCTTTTTATGAAGAAATTAAAAAGTGTCATGGCGGGATTTCTATTAGAGTTATTAAACTTATTTATAATGAATTTATTTCAGTTCTCAAATTCAGATAATTTCAATAACCTTATCAAAGTATAGATGAAAACCTTGACTGTAGACTATTTTTACTCAACTAATTAAACCTAACCGCGCCGCGGAGCGTAAATAAACATAAAGTTACGATATCTCGCCCAGGTAACGTTATCGGGTCAGTGACCCCAGATAAGCATGCTTAGCATACAAACACAAGCATTAGCATATAAACTTGGTACCACTACGACACCTACGGTTCTTGGCTAGCAGTAAAAATAAGGCATGCGTGGTTTTTTGTTTGAAACTCGTTAAAGTGATCCTCATTTTTTATTATTTTTTATATTAGCACGAAATAATGGATTCCCTACGCCTGATGGATAGCGAAACAGAAGCCCAAGTTGTATAACAACGGGCAACCTCACCAAGTCAGTCACCTGTCAGTTGCCACCGCCATGCCGGCCCAACCCTAACCCCCCGCTGCTCATGCGGCACTCACCCCACGACCTCCAGAGATCCTTCTCACCAGCAGAATCACGATCCGGAGGTCATTTGGCTGCTGTATTCTATAGGGTAGAGGTCCTTCCCCGGAATAGTGGCTCGGTCAGTTACCGAATTGACTACGATAATGGCTAAGGCGGTCTCGTCATCACCGGGCTACGGAAGAGAAGGTTTTCGCCCTTATTCTTCATTTTAAGGTTCCGTGCCCAAAGAGTGAAAACCCTATTACTAATACTTCGCTGTCCGTCCGTCCGTCTGTCACCAGGCTGTGTCTCAAGAACTGCAAATAGCTAGGCAGTTGAAATTTTCGTAGGCAGTTGAATAAATCTAGCTAGGTAGATACGCACGCATTTTGAGATTTCAGCTACTCAGGTGGTGGTATACTTTACCCGCCTGGCTAGCGACTAGCATACACTGAGCGAAATCGTGAAGTAACTCTGGTAGTTTTTCAGAATCAGTCGCTGTTTAGAGAAATTATCAGCCAAGACGCGGGTTGCAGTTAGTCTAAAATATATTCCGAATTGGTATAAAATCTGATGAAGTCATCGAAAAAGTTTCTATTTGTTTATAGCAAAACAAGTTTTATACTCGTATGGAATTTATACGGACGTCACTGCGTCACGCTCTATGAGTACATCGGTTAGCAGTTTAATGTGCTTAAATCATCAGTATTTTTTAGCCAATTTTAATTAAGGTTTCCTTTTTAGATATTTGTTATAACAATATCAAATTATATCAGGATTTTTTATATAAACAATGATCTGTGCTAACATTTTGTATCATTGCGATACTTTTACTCGTACATTTTTGACTGGCACGATGGCTTATTTAGTCCTCTGTTGTGACCTCTGCATTCTGAGCTACGAGTGGTGGGTCCAATCATGGTCTGGGTGTTTACTATGTATAATATGTATTTATTTACAAAAAAAAGTATCTAAGTAAGTTTATCAATTGTCAGCACCCATAGTGTGCAAGCTTCGGCCTAGTTTGGGGCTATGTTATTTAGCTACATTGCTGCTTTACATCTGCCTATGTTATTTAGCTACGCCTTTAACCGTGATGGTTATACCACCACCAGCCAGAGCTTTGTCTGTTATTCAGCAGGACGCACCACGGGCAGGTGAGGGTGATTTGGAGCGAAAAGATGATGGATCGCTCCCTTACATCCCTTATTAAGCACATTACAAAAAGCGTTTGTTAATGTGGTTTTGAAGTTATTTAAAACAATTCAATTTGAGATAAAGTACGACATAAGCAGATAGCTAGAATATGAATGACTAGCTGTGCTCGCGACTTCGTCCGCGTGGAATAGTTATTTTTTTCCCGTTTTTTTTACATTTTTCATTATTTCGTCGCTCCTAATAGTTGCAGCGTGATGTTATATAGCCCAAAGCCTTCCTCGATAAATGGTCTATTCAACACAAAAAGAATTTTTCAATTCGGTCCAGTAGTTCCTGAGATTACTTAGCGCGTTCAAACAAACAAACTCTTTAGCTTTATAATATTAGTTAATATATCTTACGTGAAATGAGATACAAACGTAAATAACACACATTACAAGTAGGTTATGATCAATATTTGCCATTGAAACTAGTACACATCTCTTAACAAGGCTTTCCAAGCGGTCTGGTTAATGATACAAATAAAATTGAACCGCCTTTATGTGCGCATTCGCAATTAATGTCGCAACTGGTGCGGCGAGTAGCTAGCTGCGTTCTGACAATGAAATAGGTCGTTAGAATGCGATGCTGTGCCATTTTTTGTGATTGCCGTCCAACCTACGCGACAATTAGTGCTCAATTGCGAAATTCACATGACTTTACATAGGGCTATGTAACGTTAAGATTGAGAACAAATTTTTGAAACAGATACTCTTTTTTTGACGATAAATAAGTATGAGATAATGTCACATACGAATACATTGCTGCAATCCCAAAGTAAGCTTAATCACTTGTGTCATGGATGTCAGAACAACGAAGGTACCTGGTCATCATCAGCCTAATGCAATCCACTGATGGACATAAGCCTCTCCAGTTGTTCGCCATTTTGGTCAAACATCTGGAGGCTTTATTTATTATCATCATCATCATTATCAGCCTATCGCAGTCCACTGCTGGACATAGGCCTCTCCAGCTGTTTGCCACTTTGGGCAAACATCTCGGATTTACCCATAATCGCCACGCTGGGCAGCCGGGTTGACGATCGCAGGGCGTAGCTGCTTACTCCGGTGACGCTGCTGCCCGTCATTAGCATGTGATATTTAGCTACGTTCTATCGTGATGGTTATACCAGTCGGTTTGCCAGAACCTCGTTTTTTGTTCGGCAGGATGCACCACGAGCAGGTGAGGGTGGCTTGTAGCGCAAAGGTTATAGGTCGCTCCCTTACAACTAGGTCGCTTTATTATATACCTACTATATTTCATTTATTATCATTGAGCCTAAATCATTATTTAGTCATTAAAATGATTGATCATATCAACGTAAGACAGCCCTATAACAAATTGTTATTTGTAAGGTCGGCACAAACACAACGATCTCGAAATCAATTCCACAGCAATTGTCAATTATTTGCCACCGGCTTTCGTCACGAAAATGTTTACTATCATAATAAATGGTGTCGTGACTGATAAAACGCAATCACGTTAAGATTTAAAACATTTAGCTGTAAGCCGAGAGACCCGTGTGGTTTATTAATTCAGCTACGAGGTTGCGTTCAGTCAATTACTTAATTTTGGAGTAAACGTGGTAAGACAATCTCGATTAAATTATCATACGTTACTACAACTATAGAAAACATGTTGCGTTGCCATCAGAATATTGACGGGAAATACTGACTCTGGCACAGAACTAAGAATGTAGAAGCAAAACGATTTGTGCGTGTTTTTGGAACCTGCATCATAAGTCTGTGTCATCTTGTCCTGCTCCTAATGATAAAGGACTTACAATATCCCATTTATGTATGTCTTACTCACATTCATGTAAGATTCTTGGCTAATCTTCATAAAACATGGCTTTATTAAACGATCAGGATAATGATATGAAAATATGATATTTTAAAGAAGAAAAACATTTTAAATTATCTATACTCTATACTTATAATAAATCTGTAGAGAGGTCAATTCTGTACATAAAATATTTTTTCAAAATAACTATCAGGGGGTGATAAGTGATCGATACTGATACCAAAAATGCAATCAGTAAAATTTTTGTCTGTCTGTCTGTCTGTCTGTATGTTCGTTATAGAAAAAAAAACTACTGAACAGATTTTGACGAAACTTGGTACAATTATTCTTCATACTCCTGGGCAGGTTATAGGATACTTTTCATCACGCTACAATCAATAGGAGCGGAGCAGTGACGGGAAGTGTTGGGAAAACGCGAGAAATTTAAACCTGTATGTTTGAACGCGCATTACGCGAAAACTACTGCATAGAATTGAATGCGGTTTTCACCAATGTATTGCTAGAGGTCTAACTTAAAACTTAGGCACAAGGTATAGATGGGTATTATATGGAAGTCCGTTATTTTTGAAACCCGATATCCACGCGAGCGACGCCGCTGGCACAGCTAGTGAATCATAAAAAAAGACACAAAAAGGGCAATCTCGTGGGTCAAACACAATAACAAAACACTATACGACGAATAGTTTTGTTCACAGAAACGCGACAGCTGCAGGGCTCGTAATACTTACGATTTCGAAATCTCACATCGTCCACTCCTTAAATAGAAAGAAATGGAAAGTTATCAAGTATTTTACGTTAGCCGGAGGCAAAAACATAACAATGCTGAGGTTTCTTTTACTACGTCGAAGCGTAAAAAATATTGTAATGTTTAATAGATTTGATATTTTACTATTGTGTTCGCAATTACAACGTATTAAGAATCGTCAACGTTTAATCGTCCATGTCATTGTGCTTTTTAGTCGATAAAATAGTAATTCTGAACGTTCCGGGGTGTATATTTTCAAAATCAATTTCGATACTTGTAGCCTAATGCATGTCCTTGTGGTATCTACATTTAAGAATAGGACCCCATCTCTTACCGTGACTGTCGCAGAAGACGACTAAAAGAATATCAGGATACGGGCACCAGCGTTTTACTGGGTTGAGGTTGGGCCGGCATGGCGGTGGCAACTGACAGGTAACTGACAAGTTACTTGCCCGTTGTCACAGCGGCACTTGGGCTTCTCTTTCGCTTTCCATCAGGCGCAGGGAAGCCATTATGTCAAGCTACTATAAAAAATACCTACTACATCAATCTCTGGACTTGATTTCGTGTTCAATTAAGTTTCTACTAGATTCATATTATGTCAGATAGGTTCAACGTGGTAGGTGCACGTGGCGTGCCCAAATTTGGTCCAAGGTTCGAAACAGGTACGAGATATTACTCATAGAATTCCAATCCACATTATATTGGTCGTTAAGCTATAATTTTAGGTGATTATAAGCAAAAATCACGCGTAGAATCGAACTATAGGCGTAATAGTAAATTGAGTTAAGATTTTATAGTGTTATGTGGGTGAGAATTATAGACATTACCTTTGTCCGATTGGTTTGTAATTGTTTTGATTTGGCAACTAGTTCACGACTTGTATTGTGTTACATATACAGTGTAGCTTTAAGCATTTATTTGGGGAAAATAGAATGGGTTTGTCAATGAAACTGCTGCAATTGTTATTTTTAAACGATTTATCCGATATTTGTGGAATTTTTAGGTAATGGACCATTATAAAATCAACTTTTGATGTGCTTTTTTTATTTCGTATGGTTTTGTGCTTGGCCACAATTAAGCTGATATTAAGTGATACCTATAAGATAAAGCGCATTAAACGCATTATGTTTGACCCAAAATAGTCGCTCTATTTTGGTAGCCAGAGTAACCAAGACTTTATGTGGGGAAAGCAAAAGGACAAAAGCAATCGTTGTTATGATACTACAACATTGTGACGTCATTTCACGGAAACAATAGCTCAATGCATAGAAAATACACAGTATTCTCCCATCATTTGTTCATTTGCGTATATAATGACTTACCTATTGCCTTTAAACCATACGGTGAGCCAAGTAACGTAAGCTATCTACAAGTTATCAATGCAACGACGATCACACCACATTATAACGGTGTGCATAAATGCCGCTATTTAGACCCAAGATTATAGGAAGATGGGAACATTTGTGCAGTAAGATGGTTTCGTATCTACTTACTTAAAATACTACGTAATAGTATTCTATATCTGCCCCTTGTTTATACAACATTGGATTCGAATCGGGATTAACTTTGCATTGTCTTTTCTTAACCTAAGCGGTTGAGGAGTTGCAAAGCATGGAATTTACGTATAAGAAACCTTTCTGACTTAATAGAGAATTAGGAATTGGTTATTGTATAGTCAGACAACCATTTCTTTTCAAAAGAAAAATCGTTGCCGTCTTTAACACATCTGACCAAGTGGCGGCCACAGCGCAGGATAAATAAAGTGCACGAGAATGTGCTCAAACACAGGTGCAATAATTGTTTCTTTACTGTCATAATCTTATGGGACGAAAGTTCTATACGATCGGAGAGGACACAGGGCACAGGTCCCCAAACTCGAAAACGAACGTTCCTTGCACGGATCGCGTACTTATGCACCACAAATCCACAAATGAGAAGGATTTGTGGTGCAAAAGTGCAATCCGTGCAACTAACAATCGTTTTCGATTTTGGTGGTACCCCAGGACCAACGATTTAACATGCTTTCCGAAATTCCAACTTTTTATCTCTGGCGCTAATACTTAGTAATTTCTTGACAGAAAACCCAGTACATAATCATTTTTGACCCGACCCGGAACCTCTTATTTCTTAGTTATGAGGCACTTTTTAGGTACCTCTAAATCAACGAGGCAGTCAATGATAAACATCTACATATGCAACGAAAGATCGTAATCACATTTGCTAATGACCCCTGACAGCTGCAATGCGATATTTCCCGAATGCACACCATACATTCCATTCTTGAAGATGCCTTCGTAATGTCATCAGTTACAAGTTATCGATGTATCGAAACGTCGCGACTGTGATACCGATCCGATTTCGTCACAAATGGACAGCGAAAGTCGACGGAATCTATTCGACATTTTTTGCGAATCATTCGCTGTAATCGTTTCTTTTTATCGTTATCAGGTTTTTGGTAACAATTTCACATGTAACACTGCGCGGAGTTGTATATCGTTACATGGTTTAATGTAACGGTGAAACTGGTATATTTGGACTTCTTAACACGTAATTATGCCGTTGATGGGTAGTTGTAAGATAATACTGAAGCAATAAAAACTGATTTATTTTCCCGTTTCCGTTGCGGGTCTGTGGAATGTCAGTAATTTGAAAAGAAAGCTGTTATATTGCGACATTTTTTTTCTCCACTTTTAGCACATTATACTGCCTCCATTTCACCAAAGAGTAAACTAATAAAAGCCCAACCATTTAATAAAATGAGTATTTAAGGGATTTAAGGGTACTCATGATCTTTTCGCTACAAGCCACCCTCAGAAGGATAACAAACAAGACTCTGGCAACAGACTGGTGGCAGTATAACCATCACGATTGAAGGCTTAACTAAATACCACCAATGACGGGCAGCAGCGCCACTGGAGCGAGAATACCTATGTCGAGGAGTAGACTGCAATAGGCTGATGATGATTATTATTATAAATATAGTATATTCAATGCTCCTTACCGAAGTTTTCTCAAGGAGATACAGTATGGGTTTATTGAAGTATAGAGTAAATTGGTTCGTAAAGGGTCGGCAAAGCGTTTGCAATGCCCCTGGTGTTGCAAGCTTTTAGGATTGGCTGCGGTAACCGTGCTTCTCCTTTGTATTTTATAAGTGTGTCAACTTCTATTCATAAATAGTGTTTATTTAACTAAAATTGCCCTGAATAACTTCTATTCTCTTCTACAAGTACCAGAAAATCCTCATATTTATCGCTGTTTCGGCAGCTGGGGGGTTATGGTCGGCAACGCGCGTGTGACGCCCTTGGTGTTGTTAACAACTTAACATCAGCATAACATAATTTTGCCACCTTTTCGGTATAATAACAAATTGAATATAACCATCTTTGGTTCCTAAATCCTCTCAGGAATCGAAACTGCATTCTCCAAGGTGTCAACTACATGCTTAATCAGCTAAATAATTAGCACTTCGTAAGAAAACAAACACAACTATTAACATTGCAAATAGTATGTTATTTTTATCCGCGTAATGAGACTGGTATCAGAGCCGCGCTGGCATGTAAATGGGTACATTCCACTCACGCGCACACGGACAAATTGTGAAAAATTAACATTAGAGGATGCTCCTCGGGTCTTAGAAAATATCTAGCGGTAGGGTTGCTAATCAATTTTTGGTTTTAATCCGTGCGATGACGGATAACACGTAACGTCCCTGAGATACTGAAAAACGATCATTTGATCGATGGGTCCCGTATTTTCGTACCGTAAAAAACAAACAATGATCTCTTGTGGATTTGTCAACGTCTCTCCTTAATAATTTCGAATATACGGGAGGGAGCGATGGGAGCGATTTATGACACCAAACCAAGGGATCCATCCATCGAACGATCGTTTTTTGTTTGTTTCATTGTGTTAAGAGCACCAAGATTCGATCTAGGTCGGGTGTCACCAACCAAATGGTATTGTACTAATTTAGAGAGGAATATTATGATTATGATTATCTTCTTTAATCGTCTTAAAATATTGCTATTTTAAACTGACATCCGGATAGAATATAATTCTCCTCTCCATTTCTTCCCATTGGTGTTGAAAGAGGTGGCTAAGGGACTCCTTGAGATTCTTAAGAAGGTTTTCCGCGAAAATAAAAATCCGCGAAACATCCATGTGTCCGATTTATTAGGTTAATATTTAGTTATAAATTTCAGCAATTACAAAAATTATATTGAAGATGAACTATACGTTTAAACTAACTAAAGTTACATCTTCAGCAACCCTTGAAGCGTCTTCCCGTTACAAACACCAAGACCTAGACCGGTCTAGACTTGTTTAGAGCTAGTTCTGAGCGCAGGAAGTGTATAATCAGACCTTGAATTAGATAGGCGTGATTACAGTTTGCACTTTTATACATAGCTGAGGTAACTTAGGTACAGAAGATAACTTAAAAGCTAAAGACACAGGCAAGTTTGTATCATGTCAAGAAATAGTGGATCCGTAGGTATTTACCTCTTTTTTAAACCCTACTACCTAAATTATATAATTCAAAGGTGACTGACTGACTGACATAGTGATCTATCAACATACAGCCCAAACCAAAGACGGATCGGGCTGAAATTTGGCATGCGGGTAGATGTTATGACGTAGGCATCCGCTAAGAAAGGATTTTGATCAATTCTACCAAGGAGATAACTTGAAACTCTATTCCACGCCGACGAAGTTGCGAGCACAGCTAGTTACATACATAGAAAATGACCATCAGATTATGATTAAGGGTATATCCTCCAGATGTTTGCCCTAAGTGACGAACATCTGGAGAGGTTTATGTCCAGCACTGGATTGATGATGAATGAACATCAGTGACGCCAAAATTCATCGAAATTTTATGGCAAAAATTAGCTTTGGCTGCCTTTTTTTAAAGTTTTGTCTTGTGAAGTCACATTAAAAACTGAATAGAAGAAGGGAAAGAAACATTAAACAACAATATGGGTAACATTTTGTAAATTGGCTAATGAAATGAAAATAAGCTTATCTCTAGACACTCGTATTTTCTGAAATAGTGTTATTCATCGTGGAGATTTCTTACCAATAAATTAATTATTGTTTAGTACCTACAATTAATTAGCATCAGATATTGATTAACGTAATGTTTATACACGTACATAACGATAAAAAAAACAAATGCAATACCGATTTTGTGGAACCCTAAGCGGTACAATGTGCTCAGACATTTCAGTCACGTACCTACCGGTTACAAAAACATCTAAATCTATTTTTGTAAAAGCACGCGGGGCCGAAGGGTTTTTGCCGTAAAACGATTTTCAATTAAACACAATAGAATAATACTTCGGACGGCGTTCCGAATTTACGTGAATATTTTTTAGCTCATTCGATCTTTCGTCTACGCTGCGCCTTCCGTGCGTGAAGAATCAAAGTCATTTAAAGTGAATTTACATAACGAATAAATGTAACTGTTTAAATGAGAATGTTGCGAATAGAAACATTTTTAATAGATTACGTAAATAAACACAGATTGCTATAGTCATTTTTTTTTTTGCAAAAAAAAAGGAGACCTACGTTTAGTTTTTTTTTATCGTCTTATCGTTGAAGCGATCTCTTCCAGACAATCTTTGGGTAGAGGATATTAATACATACCCATGAAAGTGATGTGGGTTTAAAAAATGAGATTTTGAAAGGTTTGGAAAGTCTGTATCAAGAAAAAATAATAATCAACCAACAGGCTTGGTCCGTTCAAAACTAGTTGCGGGTGTCCATGGGCGGTGTCGACTGCTTACCAGGCATCACACTTGCTCGTCTGCCGCCTCTCGCATAAATAAAAGTTATTACGGTAGGTAGGTTGGACCGGCTGAGTAGGGGCAGCGGTAGTGGTGTTGCGGCAGTTCTGGACCAATCCAGGCCTCGTGTCACCACCCTAAAGGTGCTTGACGGAGGTTTTAGTGGGTATTCCCTGCCTCCTACCATCCTGAGGCAGGGTGCCGCTCTTCCGTTTTTTGAGAGCGGCGTGAGCCCCACATATCCCGTCGTTCCCCCGAAATGCGGGAATGCGTAAAAGCATTTTTCCCGGTAAAAAAGGAAAAAGGTTTCCCGGTAAAAAAAGGAACAAGGTAGGTAGGATTCTGGAAGGGATTTTAAAATTGTTTTCGCTCTTATTCAAGCGATATCGATATAAATCACCTTAAAAGTCTATTTCAATTATACCTATTGCTACATTAGAATCATTAAACATCGTCACTACACTAAAGAAATAAAGTAGGCGCTTAATTATTCTTCTTGTTTACAAAGAGTAAATTAGTTGGGTCGGCTGTAATCTGTTTGGCTGTAACAATGAACCAAAAAGTTTCGACACAGACTTTTGAACCCATTTGGGCGTAATTAAAAATTGCACCTGTATCCCATTGTTAAGTATAGCTTTACAACAATTTCGATATATCGTTAGTTTTTCAGTTAGTTTTAATTGCCTAAATAATATGTCGACATAATAATTATAATACTTTGGGTACTCGCCTTAGATATAGAGCGCTGTCACTAAAATCGATCTGTAGGGCTATTCACAATGCCTATTTACAGCTATCTTGGACTTTACAATATCGGATTCGGAAACTTTTTCCATCTTAGGCTCCAACATCGCTTTACATCTAGCTAGCTGGGGTCAAGCGCTACCCTTTCAATTATAATAAAAAATAATAAAAAGAACTTTGTTATACGTCATTAAAATTTGGCGTTAATTGTAATCTAAAATGTCATCCTACTTCCTTCCTACTAATATCCTACTTCCTACTAATATTATAATCCTACTAATATTATAAATGCGAAAGTTTGTTTGGATGGATGGATGTTTGTTACTTTTTCACGCAAAAACTACTGAACGGATTTTAATGAAACTTTACAGTAATATAGCTTATACATTGGATTAACACATAGGCTATGCTTTATAAGAATATCACGCAGCAGAGCCGCGGGCAACAGCTAGTATTTAAATAAATATCCTAAGAGATGCCACGCTGGGCTACACATCGCCATCTAGCCCCAAACTAAACCGAAGCTTGTACATACATACTATGAGTACTGGACAACTGATAAACTTAGATCTTTATTCTTGGTAATTAAAATTATACATAATAAACACCGAGACCAATACAAACAGATATGATCATGAATACAAATATTTGTACTGTATGGGGATCAAACCCACGACCCTTGGCTCAGAAGACAAAGGTGCCAAACACTACCAAATGAGCCATAGGGCCAATCAATTTGAACAAACGTCTGTGGGTTCTTGAGAGACATTTTTCTGACTGAATGCATTGAATACCCTAGCCGGAAAATTCTTCAAGTACTGAAATCGCCTCGAGTTAGTTATATCCAATGATTCATCCTTTAAGATGACAGAATGAAAGTGATTACAAACATTATCGCAACAGTGACACATCTCTATAAAGATACTGTCAGCAAAGAATGTAGATAAAGTGTATAAAATTGCAACATTCGCTAAGGTCTGAGAGGAAATCCTGGAGAAACTTGGATGATAAAGCACTTGATAAATGTAAGTACATGTTATCAAGTAAAGAAAAACATAAAACCATCGATCTACACAGTTCTGATAACAAAATAGTCGCTTAAGTCACTTCAAAGGAATTTAAAACTCGCAAAATATACGAACGTATATCTCACATTCTGTTGATAACAAAGAAGAGTGTTTGCATCTTTTTATCATTATTTATTTAGCGATAGGTAGGCACTTAAGTGGGTAAACAAAAGTTTAGATATGCTTAAAGCGTGGTGTGCGTTGAAAAAGTTATCGGTTCCAATTACTTACAAAATACTTGACCAAAAGATATAAATGGACAGTTTGAAAAAAAAACAGTAAGCATTGAAATTACATGGTATATAGAGTAATCGCCGCCCATGAACATCAGTATCTACTACAAGAGGCACTGCAAAGCCGCTGCTCAACATGAGGAAAAGGCTTCCTTCAAAGTTTTGAAGAAGGACATGTAGCGATCAGGAAACACCGCGCCTGGAACGTCGTTCCAGAGTTTGCAAGTAGGTACGTGGAAGAAATGAATGCTGAAAACGAACAGTTCTTTTTTTAAGCAAAAGGCGACAGACGAGCAAATATGATGCCTGATGGTAAGCAGTCAATACCGCCCATGGATACCCGCAACTCGAATCGTTCTGGGCACACTGCCGGCCTTTTAAATAGGAGTGCGCTCGTTCCTTAAAGGTTCCCAAGTCGTAACTGTTCGGAAAGGAGTTCTGATCGAAATGGTCTCCACGGTACGCATGGAGCCTACCGCTGCGTCCTACCTACCTACATTGTCAATCTCACGCATACTCATCAATTAATAAATTCTGTCCAGTAATAAATCCACTTAAGAGTAGGGCAGTAGTCAGACCCAGTAACAGGTATTGCATATAAGCGCGACCCGACGGCGGTGGTACCGTTAAATTATTCGATAAATCGCTGTCATAACGGTGGATGGGTGGTTATTTTAATCACGAATTACGACAAACCTGTCATAGGTGACCTAAATCGTTTTAGGAGCCGTTTGACGAAGCGCACCTGTGAATACGGATAGATCAACTTTCCTACAATGAAGTCTATACGAGGTGCAAAAGTGAGATATGAATAGTTTTATGGTAAGTTGACGGTCGACCATGTTTGACCGGTGATTAAAATTAATTACCTCAACCTGAAGGATGTCTGGAGGAGATTGCTATTAGCGATAAGACTGCATAGTTATACTACGTTAAGTTTGTTATACCGAACCTTTAGTGCAACTGACGCTTATGCAAACATGCAACTTTCAGGGCGATATTATGTATTTTCATAACTTAATGTCCCAAAATTTTGCTTCAAATAGTGTATAGATATCTAGCTAGATTGGTTCTATAAGACAAACATGACAATGTTCTTCGCAATGACATTTTCTTTTGGATGAAACTCAAAACCTTGATGCACCCGTTTAAAGGCAAATTCACTACCTATCAAATGAGCCACTAAGGCATATACACTAAATATGATCATTTACAATCTCTGTGCGATTCAGCTCTCGGGTATATCACGAGGATATCAGATAGATATCGTTCCATTTACTTTTGCAATAATGAACTGAAAGTAAAGGTATTCGCAAAAACAGATACCCACATTACTGCAATGATATTCAAATTCTAAGCGTAAACTTATAATGTGATCTCTTTAGTGTCTATTGATTAAGCAAATCGCTTACTATATCAGCTAATTTATTATGTATCTTTGATTCTATCTCGTTAAATTCCAGGATAAGCATTACCTAGTTGGTCCATCGCATAATATACAACGACAAACTCGCTGAGATGAAAATTAAGATTGTATCAGGTTAGATTTGAAATTACCATACTCACTTGTACGCACGAGAATCTTCGATCGAACAACAATGTTGATTGCTTGCTAAAATGCTATATTCACCTCTGAGATAAACAACATATTTAACAAAACGAATCTGCAAACCATTATGTTTCTTAAAGGTATCGTTCGAAATTAAGTTACAATGTAAAGTTCAACATAGGTATTGAAACGAATCTTGCAGATGCATAGATGTTTATTAACCAAGACAGCTGTCTTGTTATATGGTAATATCCACAAGTTATTGTCAATGTGATCTGATGTATGAACTATACTACAATAAAGTTTGAATCAAATCGGTTCAGTAATTGTCTCGTGAAAGAGTAACATTCATCCAAACATTTAAAATGCAATAGTAGGATTTCATTTGGTACTAGTTACGATAAAACGGAAAACCAATTTCCTTTGAAAAGCCTATGTGTATAACACATCAGTATCTATGATTCGGAAATGAAATATCATACTGAAGTCATAAACGACTGATTGAAAACCCCGCCTATGATTAGATTTCGCATAATATTATTGAGTTTAAGATTGGCTCGGATGAAAGTTTTCATTGAAAGTGTTATATGATTATTAACTCTGCTTCTGAGAAAACGAGCACAAACGTGGGTCTTTAACCATAAAGAACTTAAAGATAAATGGCATTTCACACAGATTTACATACATCTTTAGCTAGAAACTAACGCAATTGAACAGTCTTTTTATACAACTCTTTTTATAAAATATGTAGTCTTTCTCAACCATTTATATGATCACCTAATGATAAGTGATCACTTAACACAAAACCCGCACTAATCAACATGTTAGTGCGTAATCGGCCCTTAATTAAACTGGAAACTCTTTGATCCCCGAGACATATATCCTTCAGGTGTTCATGGCGAGAGTGAATCGGTATTTTCTGGGTAAGCTTCAATATCACTTAACAACCAACGCTTTGATAATTTAAAAAAAAAACTTCAAAGTCCCAGAGAAAATTCCGGAAACTAAGTAGGTACTATAGTAGTTAAATCAACAAACTTAATATGAAGAAAAATGTTTGCAAAGGACTTAAATTTCTCTCTCAGCAGACATTTCTCTTAGCAGGCAACTCTAGTCGATGACTGGCTGAAAATATTAACGCTCCAAACAGTTTTACATAAATCTATGTAGCAGAAAATATATTTCAATTCCAATAATGTACACTTGTACGTGAAAGGAGAGAGTAACAACATTACGGTTCAAAGGGCCTCCCACATCTATGAATGATTCTGTACAGAACAGCGAAAACTAGGTAATTATTACACCCAATGACCTAGAGATCAGGGATCACAGAACACAAAAACACCAAGAAATGTACAGTCAGTAACAGATATATGTGAGCACGTAGGCTACTCAATGCTAGTGGCAGTTTATTGGCGTAGATATAAAATATTAGGTGTTTAGAAGGTTCTGCATCCAGGCTTTAGGAGATGTTACAATAGACTAGGCAAGCCGGCTTAATTTTTGCAATTATTTTCTGCAAAACGCTTAAAATTGATTAAGTCCTAATAACGTCTAGTTCAAGCTGAAATATCCACTATTTTCTAATCTGTTAGTCAAATAGTCTAAACCGAAGCACTATGAATAATCATTGTCTCCAAACAAAAAAGTAGCACAAAGCGTTTTTTTAAACTTTACAGAAAATAAAATAATCTCACTTTTAGTGGCATTTAAATAACCCAAGAGATGCCTGGGCCACTCGGCCCCGTCTAGTCCAAACTAAACCTATGAATAAGTCATTTCATTATAATTTAGTTCATTAATCAAATAAATCAATAAATTAATTATCTATTATGATTAAACACTAAACTAATATTGCTGTGCACACAAACTTTAGATTACAGTCTAGGTTCGTAAGTATGTTAAAAAATATTGTTATGTTTGATTGTAATCTGTGTGTGCAGTACACCTTAATAAATAAATACAAAACATCTCTTATGCTTACTTAGATAGTTTTTAATACTTAACAAAAACCCAGACTAATACAGGCATATCCACGTACACAAATATTGGTACTGTGCGCTTAAGATTATATTTAACTAGCTGTGCTCGCGACTTCGTTCGCGTGGAATAGTTATTTTTCCCCGTTTTTTTTTACATTTTCCATTATTTCTTCGCTCCTAATAGTTGCAGCAAGATGTTATATAGCCCAAAGCCTTCCTCGATAAATGGTCTATTCAACACAAAAAGAATTTTTCAATTCGGACCAGTAGTTCCTGAGATTAGCGCGTTCAAACAAACAAACTCTTTCAACTTTATAATATTAGTTAAGATAGCTCACGTTCTCACATATATCTTATGCTGACTGTACTATATGTCTAGTCTACTGTATTTTCACCACAGTTGATTATGTCTCGACGGTGGCCGTGATACGATTTCGCTCATATTATTAACTCTTTAATGAAACTTTCATTAACGCTTCGAAAGTGTTCGAGACGCAATCGGCGACCATCTGTATTTTAATTTCTATCATAATTTGCGTTACGACAAACGTAATAAGCGACACATTGTGTCTGACAAATAAATACTATAGATAATTTCATAGTAAAAAAAGTTTGTCTGTACGTAGGTACATTGAATTTTTACCAAACAAAATTAATTATAGAAACAGTAAGAGAGCAAGAATCCAAAACTATTAGACGGATTTTAATTAAACTTTGGGCAAACACCTCACGGTTTTACCCATAATCGCCAAGGCTAGGCAGGCGGGTTGGCGACCACAGGTCGTAGTAGCTTTTCGCTCCGGTGATGCTGCTGCCCGTCATCAGCCAATATTGAACTACGACTCCAATCGTGATAGTTATACCGCCACGCTTACATACCTTTGTTTGTTTGCTTGTAAAGTTTAAAACCACGCACTACTATATTACCTATGTACCTACTATCTGTATTTAGTACAATAATGAGTGCCTATCTATGTACGCTTAAACGTGATGAATGGAAACTTTCCAATGAGTTATGTTAAACCATTCAAAGCTTTTAATACTTTATAATAATTTAATTTAATAGTATGATTATACCCTCGTCTCTATGGATGCTTAAACCATTACTTAGCCCATGATTACAGTCAAGGTTTTCACATAAATTATCATTACAAGACGTATGAATAACGTTTGCCGATGAGAGAGTGAGGATTATTAGTCAATTGTAAGCAAAACAACATTTTCTCCGTTTTGAGGTCACAGTCATAGTACGCACGTGTTGTTATAACAATGTAAGGTGCGTAGATTAAAAGTAATGCTGGCAGTTGATAAATTCAAGGTATCGCAACTAAATAAATATACCTAGTAATATTTATTTAGTTGCGATTTCGAAATTTAAAGATTTGTATTTTTTTTAAATATTCCTATTTAATAATGAATTTGTTGGCAAAAATATTTCTTTTAATATCGTAATACTAGGCAGGCTTATTAGAGAGACTGAATAGGTAATAATTTTTAGTACTGTACTTTAGTAATAATTGCATACAAAATCACACAATAGAAAATCTATTGTGTCACGCCCCATATCGTGACTGATATGAGATTCGACGGATGAAGTGAAACGCGTTTATAACATGAATAAATAATAAATCATTGATAATAAAAGTAGTCAAAAAGATTATAAACATTTTTTTACATAAAAATATACCTACCTTCACTTTTATAATATCCGTAACTAACCAATGTATTTTACAGGAAAACGAAAATATTTTGAGGGAAATGAATAAATGGTAGTAAATTATCCCTCATTTAAATAAAAGGTATGCATTTATTTAATGCCGAATACACATCTGTGACTCCTCTCCAGGCATTACTGCCAACGAACGAGTATCAATAAAATTCGTGTTGACCCTGAGTTTCCCCTTCTGTTCTAAAAAGAATGTCTTCCATTTTCAGATCCGTTCCAAAACGACGGAATATCAGTACAGGATTTTATTTTTAAATCCTTCTTCTAAAATGACAGTCTTCCATTTTCAAATCCGTTCCAAAATGCCGAATCATATCAGTAACGAGTTTTATTTTTAAATGTTTTTAAGGCTTGAAATCTTTATACAGCCAATGGATATCAAATATTTTTAAAGAGATGTGCATTAATAAACCTTCATACGTGCTCGGAGATAAACACAGGTTGGTACACAAGTACCTACTACACGTATGCAAATTTGTGACGGAGCACGATAGGCATTCGAGACGGCAAGGACGAAATAATGCTTGTTTTATCGATTATGTAGTCAGATCCGAATATAGCATTCTGTTTTTTTTATCTGGTTGATCTGTGGAATGCTATTTGTTCTCTTGTATCGGGAAATCTAGGTAGGTAACTTGAATTTAGTTTTTTTTTTCAAATATGAATCAATGTGAGATACATCGACCGGACCCGATGATACAGCAATTGGAATCAAAGAAGGTTTTGAAAAAAATGAACTCGAGAGAAATGAACCATTCTGAGTAGCAGATGATGACAGACATCTAAGGCAATTTAGAAAGATTTCCTAAATTGATCCAACCGGAAAACCAAAACCATGGTTCTGGCTTCATTCAATCCAAAGGAATATTCAAGTAAATAATACAGAATAAACTACAGATTCAATAGCTTAATAGAAAGAAATGTACGACAGTAAACATATGAAATTAAAATGTGGTGATAACTACATCATTAAAATGATAATTATATGATTAAAACGTCATTTAGATGCATTTTGTCGGTACTAAAACATTTGATAGAGCCATTTGGTACTAATAAAGTATACAATTATGTTTGCAAAACGATAGTGTATTTGAAATGAAATGTTTATTTCCAGTAATAGAGTACAATCGTTCCATGTACAAAAACATACGGTCTTAATTAAAATAAAAACTAAATTAACTACTACAGGAACCTTTAAAAGTTATCAGCGGTCGCTGCACTAGACTCGAGGTCTGTGTCGCAGGAACCATTACATTTGATATTATTTGAATTTACAGGTTAGGTTTTGTGTCAATGAGGGAGGGGGTGGAAAAGCTAGAATGTTTCATTGGTATGTTGATGTGCGAAAGAGTATATATATATGTGTGTGTTTGTGTGTATGAGTGTGTGTGTATGAGTGTGTGTATGAGTGTGTGTGTATGAGTGTGTGCGTATGAGTGTGTGTGCGTGAGTGTGTGCGTATGAGTGTGTGTGCATGAGTGTGTGCAAATGTGATGTCAATTTAATAACTGGCCAAAAGTACATTTTCAGTATCTTGGTAGTTGAGACTCTTTAACCATGATTTTATAGAATTCTTCAACTGAGAAAATTTCTTTGTTTCAAATTAATGATAGATAATTTAATGATTTAATCGTCGGTAAAATGTTCTGTTCCATGACATATAAAATGTTATAATTAAGAATATCAACTTTAAAAATGAAATAATATGTACGCAATAAAATCTGGGAAAACAAAAATTGATAAATTATATGTGTACGCAATTGGAACCATACGAAAAATAATATAATTATTGTACAATGTTCCGTAAAAATCTTGACAAAAGCAACCAATTTCGCCGCCGCGGCGGAATGCTGCCTTCGGAAAATCCAATTGTTTTCGTTCCATATTTTGCTTAATATACATTTTGAAGTAAATAGTTCAAAACTTCAAATACACGAAAACATTATTTTACATTCTATTCAAATTCCTCATTGAGTAAAAACCAAAATGTAACTATTTTAATACCTTTCTACCAAATGAAAAACGCTATTCTAGGTTCATAAATTCAATATAGAAATAAGGAAAAATCACAGGAAAATGGCCACGTTTAGGTCTTTTTTCTTTTGTATTTATGTAGGTATGTACATTTTACACGTAGGGAAACGTAGGTACATAATATCTACTCACTGAAACTGTTTAGAATTACAATGGAATAATGATTGTAAATAAACAGAACATTTACACACATAATGATAAAATTAGAAATGAAAAAATATTAACCAGTTCAGTCCTGTATCTAAGCAAGACGCGTGTCGCGTTTTCGAATCACGATGATTCGAAATTCAAAATTTGTAAAATACATTAAGAATGGCGTCCCGGTTACAAATCCTTCCAAATTCAACACGCAAATAAAAATCCACACGAAAAATGGCGTCTAGCCGGCCAGTGTTGCACATTCTCCTAGAAAACTCCATTGTGCATTGGCGAGGCTGGCCGAGAGCGCTCGCCTCCACTCAAGGTGACTCGGTTGACTGACCGGTCGCATTCCTCTGCCTCACTTTGTTTTTATCATTGTTACTAGACGAATCGCTTCCACCCCTGAGCTTTGTACGATTGTACAGGTACGTACAATTATGTTCCATGTTCGATTTATGATTTATACTTACGAGTAGAACCTGTGTGGTTGTGAACATTGGTTATTAAATATTCTGTCTGACAATATAGAGGTTGTAAAGTATCGACACATTTTACGTTGGACGCATTATCCTTAAGATAAACTAAATAATCTAACGGTTTATCCATTCCGAACTGACCAATTGTCAACAATGATTACCTAATTTGATGAAAGCTCGTAGGTTGAATGTCAGAATCAAGTGTTAAGGAAACATTTCGTAATATTAATTTGCAATGTAAGCTATTACGTTTTATAATGTGTCTTTAACCGTTTGATCTTCGAAATCCGATAGTAGATTAATAATGAACTATATCTGCGCAAGAAAAATATGTGTTACTTTTATCAAGAATAATTCTACGAGTAAAGGTAGATAGATATTCTTTTATCGAGCACCATACTATGATATAATATAATAATTATCATTTATTCATAACCCAAAATGTGATACAGATTAGTCATTACAATTTCATTGAAAGGAAGGTTTACAACAAGGTTCTAACAAAAGGACTATTGACTTAAAACTAGGTATAACAGACACTTGTTGTAAAATTTAGGCGGCATTATCGCTTTAAGCGATCTCTTCCAGACAACCTTAGAGAATAGTTAGAAAATAAAGGTGAGGTTAGCTATCAACTGAATCGGAATTGACGCTAGATAATAAAAGTTTATACTTGTCTAAGTATATTTTATTCCTGTCCGCTATCACCAATCAGTGAAGCCATTAATGCAATCGATTCACAGTTAGCTCTGTAATCGAATATGCTAAGCAGAAAAAGCTAAGCTTTGTATTTACGAGCATAAGCAATAATTCATCGTAAAGCAGTTTTCGATTTAACAGCGCTATCGCGTAAAGGAAATGAAGAGCATTACAAAAACTTAACGACTGCCGAGTAAGAGTAAAATATCTCCAAGACTATAAAAAACCGGTCAAGTGCGAGTCTGACTCGCGCACGAAGGGTTCCGTACCATTGACTAGATTAGATAACCAGACTCTATAATATAAGTGCTTATTGTAATATCAGGCAAAAAGCGGAAAATAACACTTTTGTTGTATGAGAGCCGCCCTATTAGTTTAATTTCATTGTTTTATGAACATTTCAATACTATTTTCGACCCCAGATAATGGGAAGAGGGTAGGCAAATGAGTTGTTGCTATGATTAATATCGACCAAAAATAGCAAAAAAAATCGCTGTTGTTGTATGGGATATTTATTTTGTTTTGTTTTTAGTAACTATTTCTTGTTATAGCGGCTAATATTCATATTTAATATATTAATGCAAATTTTAACTGTATAGCTACAGCCTGGATCTTGAGATATAGTGTGATAAGAGACAGGCGGACGGACAGACAGCGAAGTCTTAATAATAGTTTTTCGTTTTTACCCATAGAGTACGGAACTCCAAAAAGTACATAATGGTTTACGCATAGTATGTTCCAGGAATGTTGAACTTTATATATATATGTAGGGTGCATATTAATATCAATTCTTACATTTATACATATCACGGAGGCTCTATAACTAATGTTCGTGCCTATGCATAAATGGGAACTTTTAAGGAATCTTCTAAGCCGGGAGTCGTGGCGTACCAGGACGCTTATACGCACGTATAAGCCACTATGTAACCACCAACTAGGCAATAATAAGAAATAAAAAATAAAAATAAAATAAAAATGTATTTATTGCAAGTAAAAAACATTACAAAATAATTGCCGGGGCTTCCCAAAAAGTAGTCAAAGACACTTGTGTAGGGAATGCCTCGCTCTTACCACGTAAACAACAGTTTTGATTTACATACATGATTGACATTTTTGACATTTTTACCATCATGACGAGCAATTACAAAAAATTTAATAGAATTATTACATTATTATTATTATTTTTTTATTAATGAATTAAGAAAAATTTCAGATACCTTTCGTATTTGTATACTTACACGTATAAATGATAGACAACCTCTTTATTTACAAAGGGTAGAGAGCTAGATAGTAATTAGCTGAAAATCTCCGATTATGACGTAGCCTAAATATTGAAGTTTATATTAAGGAACTTTTCTCTTTAGCTGAACCAGGAACACTAGAATTATGAACAAGTGTACACAAAGATAATGCTTACGCTTAGTTAATTATCGGTAACCAGTCCTTTAAGAGATTGCCAACAATAAACCATATTTCGAACGTCGTATTTGTAACGTCGCGTCGCTTTCGTGGATTGTTTACTACTACTATTCCCGAGTGTAGACGGGTTTCATAGATCGTATGTAGACAGAGCAAACTGTTCATTTATTAAGTCACAAAACACTCGACACGCCCCAAGAGAATTAATTTTAATGACCCCGTAACTATCACTGCGCCGAACTCTGGGACAGAAAATTACACTATTTGTTTGTCACACTAAAATAAATATAATGATGAAGAAAGAAAATAATAAAATTAAACCCAAATATCCTCCTTAGGATAGTCCTATGTCCAGCAGTGACTGATACGGGCTGATGATGATGATCCTTCTAAGAATCTTAAATTAAATGAGTGGAATCAAGCTTCGGCTTAATTTGAGACTAAACGAGATATGGCCCAGCGTGGCATGTCTTAGGTTGTTAAACAATTAAGTCACTTTTCGACTTATGTCATTATGACTTTTTCCATCCATAATGACACGTGTCAAAAATTACACAGCCGCAACAAAATCGTGCAGCAAATTAAACATTTTACTCCTGTCTAGAAACCGCTAATAGTTCACGAAGGTTCATTACGGCACCGGTCGCTTATTAAGCCGTTTTTGTCCGTTTTAATGATGACTTGATTACAGGTATGTAATTCACACTTTGGAGATAATTGGGTAACGCTGGTGTATGTACACGTATCACGTTGGTGTTCATTGTGTGCTAAAAGTTTCACTTTACGAAGGTTCAGTCATCCTAATCTGATTTCTAGGTGCTATGTTTGTACGTTTTTGTTGGACATTGTAAGGGTGATTTGATTGGAGTAATTAATTAATTTCGTAGATAAACGTACTTTATGAAAAATAATTTTGAACTAATTGCCAAGGTATGCGATTGTGGTACAATTGGCAAGGCAATTGGGCAAACATATTACTTGATTGTCATTATAATAAATAAAAAAATTACACTACTCTGACAGATTTCTGCTCAGACAGATTTAAGGGACCGCGAACGGATCGGATGAACAAGGGATTTTAGGTGACGAATAATAAATAATTTACCATATCTTTTTAACAAGATTATCGTAGTATTGTATTGCAATAAGCTTGAATTGCAATGTCAATGGTTAAACAAGCTTGGGTACACGTAGCAGCTTAAAAATTTCTTGCCAAAAAGTCTTGATAATATGCGCTGTCCCTAGGACCGATTCAGGACCCATTCTCACAAATAAAGCAAAGTAAATAATACTTACTTAATAATCCCAGCTTTCATAAACGAAGAAAACCAATGAAGACTCAAAACGATCAAAGTGATCGCAATAAATCGGCTCACAATCCCTACACGACCTCACGCACACACTTCACAGTTCAAAGCACTTGAGCTGACCATGAGTACAACTTTACTGTACAAACCGTCATTATTGTCAGAAATGACGACGCCCGTTCACAATAAGGTCAGGTAGTGTCCGATTATTTTCCACGTTCATGGATATATCAACGGTAATGTACAAGCAATTCATTCTACAAACGTTGGCTGCTTGAATAAAGTATAGGCAAACATTCCAAGGCTCGTTCACAATAAGTGGGCGCAAGCGCACCGGTGTAGGGGGGAGGGGGCGACCTTGTGGCTTTCACCGAAGGGTCAAGTTGCTCATAGCCGCGATTGGACCACGGAACTAATGCCACTTTTCCTTTATACCACACGGGTTAACTTAAACACTTCAAATGCCATTCCAGACATAATAGATGTTTTATTGTTTCGCGTCCGGATTCGGCCTTAACGTTAAGACGTTTTATTTTTCATAGATTGGAGTAACATGGCTTAAGCTTTTAAAATCAATTACAGGAATAATTAATCACTCATACAAATGGTACAGCAATTAAAAATCTAATCAGCAGTAGGTACAATTTGGTCTTTCGAGCTGGATCATTTGTAGATTAATATTTTATGACAGAATGGCAGTCGTATTTGTATGTAACGAATATATAATTACATATAGGATAACTGCAAAGGGTTTATCTATTGAAAATAACAAAGGCGATTTGTAATAAAGGTGATCTACATTTTACATTAATTTTTTTCAGATGCAATATTTCGTCATTCAAAGTTGCTTGACCACGAATTGATCATTCAAAATAGCTTTCTTGTCGAAGAAAAAACTTAAAACAGCATTGGTCAAATATTCATACATACAGCAGTTAGAGCACCTATATTCAAAGAGTCTGCATAAGCAAAACAAAACACATCCAGTTTCTACAAATGCAATTTCTTGCGAACATTAAACACTTGCAGTTGATGCGATTTCATTCCATTAACACTAGACCATTCAAACGCAGGAAATGGATTCGCGATGTTAGATACATGTTATGATGCACTATTACAAATTGTATTTAAGCCGGAGAACACGTTAAGCATTGGTCCTGCACCTGATCTATCTATGGTCATCATCATCATCATCATCATCAGCCTATTGCAGTCCACTGCTGGACGTAGGCCTCTCCAGTTTTTCGCCACTTAGGGCAAACTTCTGGAGGATCATCATAATTTTCAGGTCGCAGGACGCAGCTCCTCGCTCCGGTGACGCTGCTGCTCATCATCGTTCTGTGATATTTAGCTACGCCTTCAATTGTGATGGTTATACCGCCACCAGTCGGTTGCTAGCGCCGCGTTTGTTACTCGGCAGGATGCACCACGGACAGGTGTGATTGGCTTCAGTATCATCTTACAACAGGTACATCTTACAACCTACACAGATTGCATACGAACTGACAACAAGTTGCAAAATTGCAACAGTGACACTTTTTGCGTAGATGATTGCACCGTAGTTGCATATTGGCTGCAATTGGACTGTTCTAAATCTATTTCAAATCAGAATGTCTTTAGTAAAACACCTTGTTGACAAACTTCATAGATACTTAATTTGTATGCAACTAAATTGCACTTTTATTTCTAGGCGGCAATTCGAATGCAAACGTTCTGGTAAGCCCTAAGAACCAGAACCATTAGTAATGTTGTATCTTAATATGTATCTAACAACGATTATATTTCCTGATGTGGAATACTTTAGTGTTGATTGGACTTAAAGGAGAAATCTCGAGAAATCTTTGGTCGCATTTCGGACTCAGTACATGTATAGCTAGAGTTATCTTAAAGGTTAACATGGACGTATAGCTGAGTTGCTTACTTATTCGGTGCTACAGTGCCTTGGGCCTTTATTCCTATTGGTAGATAGATATTGTTTATTGCACCCACAGGTGGCTTAAAACTAGACACAAGTACATAATCAAAGTACGATTTAGTCGATCGCTATAAACTTCTTCCAGACAAACTTTGGGTAGAGGATAATTAAAAGAAGGGATAGTTGTCTTACTGTAAAAAAATCAAAAGTCTATTGCCTAATTTCACATGAAAATAAATATTCCAATACCAACCTGATTCAGTAAACAAAGAGTATTGACACAGATTTTCAACAGTGACAAAGACGAACGACATTTTTCTATCGATAGTTGAATTTATACCTTTGTACCAATCACAAAAGCACAATAGTATCTTCGCCCAGCAACGATGTTGTTACAAAATTGAGAACTACTACAATGGTTTGACTATGGGTTATGTTACGGTAGCACCTTCTTAAAGGAATGTTAAATAACCAAAAAGTAGGATTACATTTGCGAACGGTAAGTAGACGAGGTTTTACAATGACGAACTCACGTTTCCTTGCTCAATATCGAATTGCTTAAAGCTCGAGTATTCTGAAGTGGCAGTGGGCTGGCCATATTAGCCGCAGGACCGTTGAGGTAAACGAGTTCTGGAGTGGATACCGCGCATCGGCAAACGTAGTGTAGGACGCACTCAGACTAAGTAGATGGAATGACGATTTGCGCAAGACGGCTTGTAAGCGCTGGATGCGGAAAGCCCGGGATCAAAGGCGAACATTGGGAGAAGCCTACGTCCAGCAGTGGACTGATAAAAGCTGATGATGATGATGATGGTATAGTATGTATTCATTTACAAAAAAAAATATCTAAGTAAGTTTATCAGTTGTGCCCATAGGACAACCTTCGGTTTAGTTTAGTATTACAGCGCTGTATGGTCTATCGTGACATATCTTAGGTTATTATTTTATTCATTCGGCTTGGAAACATAGACCTTATCAAGCCTATTAACTCTTGACACAAAACCTGCAGTTGTAATATGAAGTAGCTAATAGAATTCCTTGACAATGAGTGACCCAAGCTATGTGATTGATTAGTACAAAGCTTGCCTTGACAGTAGGTATATACGTAGTGTTAACAGTGTAAGGTCATTCAACTTTCCATCCATACGTTCAATTCCCTAGAAGCAAGCATTATTATGATGCAATCTATTTAATTGGCGTTAATACCGTATATATTGGATATTAGCAATGTATAAAATGTTCTTCCTTTATCTGAAAATGTTGTACATACTATGTTTTGGATTCATATTAACATTTACGTACGTATAAAAAATAACAAACTTAATGGTAGGTAGGTAACCAGTTTGATCGGGCATTTTTTCGCAATATTTATTACGAGCGTATGGAAGAATAGCCTACAAGGAATCCACCAAAATAATTTCCCTCTACGCACCCGCGTTCTATTGTTAAAATGACGTCACTTTCTTTCGTCATTGGCAAACATCACAGAATCTGGTTGCGATTAAGAAAAAAAAGCCTTAAATCTCAAAGAATGGTACACGTTTATCCAATTGTCACCCGAGCCAGTTCACGACATTGTCCATTTGGCGTCGCGATCTGTTACACAATAGCTTACATCGATTTTCCGGAAGAACCGATCGTAATTGGCCACTAGTACCGTAAGTCGGCCAAGTGCTTGACAAATCGGACGATGTTTTGGTTCCTTATAGGACGATGGCCTGTCTGAGTCGGAAGCCCACGGCTAAGAACTTCAAACATCTTCTTCAAATATAGAAGATGAAAGACGGTTACTTTTTGAGTGTTTTCGCTTTCAAACTTTCAAGTAAGGTTGGCTTCATTATCATCATCAGTCAGCCTACTACAGTCCACTGCATAAGCTTTTCCACTTGTTCGCTACTTAGGGCAAACATCTCGAAGACATACATACCTACCCATAATCGCCACTCTGGGCAAGTGGGTTGGCATCATCGGCCTTTGTTATTCGGCAGGATGCAAAGATGATAGGTCGCTCTCTTAGATCCTCATGGTGGTGTTATGCTCCTCTTTTGACTATTCTATCAGGTTGTATAATCAGCTAATATTTATTTATAAATTAATATCTATTATTTTAGTAATGCAACATTTAAAACCTTCATTACGTAATCTTAGCTAAGGAGGGTGTTAGTGAAATCACATAAAAATGGAGAAAAAATCAGAAAAAGTAAATTAAATATTTCATTTACTTTTTCAGTAGTCGACATCAAAGTATTTTATTGGGAATTAGCAGAAAAATATTTCACTATAGGTAGATATTACTATTGCCGGAAAGATCACCTATATTTATGAGCTACATTAATCAAAATAAACCTTTAAGATACGTGAGAACTCCTCGGCAATTCCACTCCCTGAAAGATTAGAACCTCTACAACACATTAACAAGCAAAAAGCTCAAAAATGTTAAATCGTTTATCCGTGACAAAGTCCTTACAGACCTCCACAGACCAAACTCTGTACCAATTGAAAAAATAATCTCGAACGAAATTTGACTCAACGCAAGCACGATAAAAAAAGACAACAAAAGGGGTTTTAAAATACCAAAACACGGGCACGCGATCGGGAACCGAACCCGCGCCATTAGCGGGCCGGACACACCTACCTGTCGGGTAAAAAATGACCCAGGGTGTACAGATGGGCGGACAAGCGTTCGGAAGGTGTAAAGGTATATCCGAAGGACATATCGAACGGCTAACCTATGTAACTCTTTGTCGGGCGGGCGGAGAGATATCTATGTAATCTTCAGATGTCCAAGGCTAGAGTGAACCTGTTTTTGCTGCTCAAGCACAAACCCATTTCGAATAGAAAAACATCCATATTCAATACTCGTATCGATAGTTGGCTGTCCATGACAGCTTTAATGATTGAATAGAATAAAACAATGCAAAAACACGATTATATTCTATGTCATATTTAACCTTACAAAGCATTTTTAAACTAACAAAACATTTGTGAGTATAACTGTACTGAAGCCTTAGAAGTCAAACTAGTTTGTCTTCGCTGGCTTACACTGAATATTTTAAATAACTGATAAAGCTTACGCTTCGATAATATAATAATACGGTATTGTTCAATGTTTACTATAATTATACCAATTAATGAAATTACATTATAGCACTTTGTTGTAGTACTATTTTTGTGTCCATTTCAATTTGGCAGAATTTCCCCAACAACTGCGACATACGAGTATGTTTAGTGAATGGTGGCATTTTAAACCCTGTTTAAACCCTACCTATACCTAAAAACTTAATTGTACAAGTTTACCTACAGTACACGTAAACTGAGTCAGGTAGGTAGGTATATTATTTGTATCTTTGTACATTTTAAAACACAATTTAGAATTTGACGAAAACACCGATAAATTAAAGTTAAAGTTAAAAAGTTTTTATTTCAAAAACACATATACATATGTTTCAATTTATTATATAAGAACCGCATAAGAGCATTTTCTGGTTGGTTGACAAAGAAAAGACCTTGACTTTATGCAGATGAGACTTGACTTAATTATTACACAGTAAAATATTAAGTAACGTATTGCATGTGCATTTAATTAAGACTGCATCTTCCTCGATTTGCAAAATCATCATAAAATGTTTACGATGCATGTTGAAAAATTAACACGTAGCCATTTATACCGGCATATTACGTCATTGGATTAGCCTTAACAATATTATGAAATGATTACTTTTGATAAATATATGTCTATGTCTCGATGAAACTGCGCAACATTGTGATATCTTAACTAAGTAATATTATAAAGCTGAAGAGTTTGTTTGTTTGTTTGTTTGTTTGAACGCGCTAATCTCAGGAACTACTGGTCCGAATTGAAAAATTCTTTTTGTGTTGAATAGACCATTTATCGAGGAAGGCTTTAGGCTATATAACATCACGCTGCAACTATTAGGAGCGAAAAAATAATGAAAAATGTAAAAAAAAACGGGGAAAAAATAACTATTCCACGCGGACGAAGTCGCGAGCACAGCTAGTGTTATATAAAACCGACCGTTCGAAATTGTCATATTTTCATAAACTCCAACGTTTTAGATAAATTTCGCCGGTATTCATCTATTGAACAACAATTATTTTACTAACTACTACTCGTACTACTAAGTAACTTATTTTTCCTGTAACCACATGATACTCGTATGAATAATTAAATCATTGTGTGCTTATACAATACATATAATATGAACATTATGTAAAGATAAGAAGGCCATCTAATATTATATTAACATACCGTTCTGCCTAGTTTTAAGTCAACTGTTTGGTGTGCAATAAAGAATTATGATTATCAATCTTTCTATCTTTCAATCTATCTATCTATGTACGAGTATATACCTACATGATATACATAATATTATGAGTCAGGTAGGTATACCGTTTTCAAAGATGACTTTTAGATCATACTCGTATTATTCGCTGGAGCGTCCGGCACCGGTAACAGTAATTCAAATACAACTTTTTGAAATGTTTTACACTTAAAAGTATTCTAGTTTTCTCTTAAGCCCTACGACCATGATTCAAGCTTTGGCAAGTAATGGCAATTATCATTCAATTAACCTATGTATTAGACGTATAATCTATGCAAAGCTGTTCCCATGACGCGGACTTTAGAAAATTAGAGAGTATGCAAGATCGATTAGTGGTTTCATGCTTCCGTAATCAACACTTCACATGTCTACCTATTTTCTAGTACGTGCGAGTAGATAATACCTAGTCTACTCTATAGCGCATTGTAGGTACTATGATGGTTCAAAAGTCAATGTTAATTAATAGGGAAATACGGATTCAAAATAGACATGTTAGAATTCAGTAACTATCGTTAGTCTTTTTCTAAACTAAACGATTGGAGAGTGACGAGGTATAGGTACTTAAAATATTTGATCGTTTATTGATTTCAAGTTCATCCTTTGGGACCGCGACGATTCCCAACTTCCTGGTGAGATAGTGGACTCAAAAACATAATCATCCAAAAGTCGAATGGACTAACATTTCTGAAAATTAAAATAGCTCAAAATGTTTCATGATTATTTAGTGCCACTTACGAACACCAATTTGTTTTCATAAATACTTAGAGTCGAGTTTTGCTTAACTAACAAATACATACGTCAGACTTCACATCAAAAGAGAATAGGTTAAATTCATTGTCTCTTGTCGCGAAAACATGACGAGGTAACGACAGACAAAATCAGTGAGCATTCACGCATATTTTGGGAAAGCACAATAATATATGCTTAGGTCAACTCAGCTGGGCCGTGAAAGTAAATCCATAATACATAGAGGCTGGCAAATCGATTGTTTTCACCGTCTCGCGTGCATGCTAATAGTGGGTAAAAGTGAGCGGAGTCGAGTGCGAATATTAACTGACGGTCAGTCGCCTTTGCGTTGGGCAATCATTGTATTGACTTGACATTCGAGTGGACTTTGTCGAGCGTAAAACGTATTATCATAATCATTATTGGCATCTTGTGTATTCTCAACTAAAGAACTACACTGTTGATCACAGTTTTCGAAACACAATTCGATAGATTTCACAACAAAGACTTGAATTATACGATATACTGGGTGTTTATATTTGTATTTAAGTATATATTTGTGGTACCTTCGCTGTTCTGATACCCATAACACAAGTGCTTACGCTACTTACTTTGGGATCGGAACAATGTATGTGATGTTGACTGATATTTATACATTTATAAAAAAAATTGTTGACTTGACTTTTAGTAAATAAAATTATGTAGTTCAAAAATGGTCTTTTTGGTTTCCAGATTTAGAATACGACCACCCCATCGTAGGGGTCGTAGAAGACGATTAAGGGAATATCAGAAAATGAAGAGAGAGGAGAGATCTTTCAAATTGAGTAGGCATTTCAGGCCAAAATACAAACGATCAAACTTAAAAACCTATGTCCGATCGTCTTAACAAGCCCTACTATGAAAATTATCCTACCTAAGTTATGGTGATTGGTCATTTGTCTAACCAATAATTATATTCGAAAGCCATACTTGACCGGCTAAGTGTTACTAGCATACAAAAGTACTACATAAACTATGCATTATATTCCAGTTTTCGCACACCGCTGAGCATAAACGCAGCCAATCACAATTTCACTTTCAAATGTATACAAAATTAATTGCTTTCTTCCTCCTTTAAACTTCCCTTTTCCTCCTGAGGAACTGAATCTAATTTTATGATGTAATTTTGTAGTTACGTAAAATATTAAATATGCCACCATTAAGTGAAAGAAAGAAATAAGATATGTTTATTATCCTTAGACGTCACAACATAATGAAAATGAAAATAAAAATATCTTTATTCAAGTAGGCTTATGACAAGCACTTATGAATCGTCAAATTATGCAGGTACAAATATAATGAATCTACCACCGAGTTCGGAAGGTATTATGTACGGTTCGGAAGGCATAGTATACAAAGTTGAAGTCAGACGATAAAATTATTGGTAACAACTAATAGAATTATAAAATTGTGCTGTGTTTGTTTATAAAAAGATGCACTTTCTGTTAAATCTGTCTATAATAATAATCGGAAGATTTCGTTTCGACTCCGATACGTGCTAACATGGTGCTTTTTGAGAAAAACAACCAGTAATTTTTTTGGGTCTGACCCGAAACACCCATCATCTCTTAAACAGTGCTTTAAATCTTCTATTTTTACAATCATTTCGCTACTTTCCACGCCCAAGTTAACAGATATAAGTTTTAATAATATCTGTACTTTAAATTCCGTCCTATATACGTTGAATTATTTTAGTTTAGTTTATTTTGTTTTTGAATTTAAAGACGAATATTTCAGGATAGTGCAGTCAATGAAGCGAAAAATACGGCCTAACCTCCGAATTTTTTTACTGTGATCCGATTTGCATGAAATTTTGGAATTAGGCTTATCTTACCCTTAATTTCAAAAGTGAAAATGATCTGAACTCCGCCAATTATTTTTAAGGGGTATAAATGACCCCTTAATGGAAAAATTGAGTTTAAGCCATTTTATCGCTAGAAACCAGTCTAATAGTAAGTGGTGAAATTGTAAAGTGATTTTTAATACAATTACATCATATTAAAATCATTTTCAACCCTTTGAAAATCTTACAACCCAAGCAAACAACCCCTAAATTGAAAAAAATCACAAAAAATACTTTGGTATGACATAAAAAGATGTAAATATAGAGTAAGTAATATTTTCATCATCATCATCATCAGCCCGTATCAGTCCACTGCTGGACATAGGCCTCTCCGAATGTTCACTGCTTAGATCGATTCTGTGCCTCTCGCATCCAGCACTTGCCAGCCGCCCTGCGCAAATCGTCACTCCACCTGGCTAGGCTTACGGTTCATGTCCACGTTACGGCTCCGTATGTCATAACTGGGAAGGCACTGATCGAAGATTTTCATCTTTAGGCACTGTGGGATCGACGATGTGAAGACTCGACGTAGTTTCCTAAACGCTGCCCAGCCTAGCTGAATTCTCCTATTCACCTCGTCCTCAAAGTTGTTTCCACCTAACTGCAATGTCTGCCCTACATATTTTTGAACAACTTCGAGAATGGCGCCGTGTACCTACTACAATCGAGTCCGGTAGAACATGTTCATTGAACATAACCTTGGTTTTGTCCAAGTTCATCCATAGGCCGATACGCATAGAGGAGTCAGCCAGTTCATTCAGCATTTGTGTTTTTAGGTACTGCAGCGATTCTGCCATTATAACGATGTCGTCTGCAAATCGTAAGTGAGAGATGTATTCGCCATTTATGTTGACGCCACGTCCTTTCCAGTTCAGCGTCTTGAACATATCCTCCATTGCATTAGTTAATAGTTTCGGGGAAACGACATCCCCCTGTCTCACTCCTCGATGCAACGGTATAGGCCTTGTTTGCTGATTCTGTATTTGGACGGACATAGAGGCAGCTTCATAGAGACATCTCATCACTTGGATGTATCGCCGATCATTTCACATTGCTCCAAATATTCACTCCGAAACTTTCAGTTACTAAGTAGAAAAAAATATGATAAATTTTTGGGCCATAACTCCTTAAATTTTCATGCTATCACAATTTATAAAATACCATTGTAAAGATAATTAAGAGAGCTACAACATCCTTTATTGCAATATATAGTAAAAACCCTTTTTATAAAACGGTGAAGGGTGAAAGGGCTTGAGAGAGGCTGTGATTGCGCTACCACGCGCTCTTTAAACAATCATATCTCCGTCAATTCTTATTTCACATCAAAAATAAAAAGACCAAATTGTTGGTCAGAAAAATACCTAAATTTTTAATCCCTACACTTTTATACGTATCTATCGTAATTTTTGCGATATTATGAAAAAAAGGTGGGTTTTTTAAAAATTTGAAATTTTCGATTTTTCTTCAATCACGACTTTTTTGAAAACTATGTGTCCTAAAGCAGCCAAACTAATACAATCTATCAAACTCCTTATAATTGAGTTAATTCTAGGCGGAATATGATTAATTTCAGTTTTGGTGGAAATGGCACTTATTTAAACCCACTGATTCAAAAGAAAAAACAGTCGATGCTCCTCTTATTTGCAATACAGCTCACTTATTTTACATATAAAAGACTTATAATAGTGCTCATTTTAAAGCTTATTTCAAGCACTACAAAACCCTTTTTGATTAGAAAGCATAAAATGCATTTGCTCGCTGATAGATGGTATTGACTACATCGATGAAATTTCAGATAAAATAAAAAACGGCTTTGATCTTTAATATCTAGCTTAATATTACACTTAGAATACTTTATAAAAAACCAAATTGTTAATTTTTTTACCTGCTTCAATTTTGTTCCTTATAAAATTTTCGATAAAACTTATATTTTTGGAGATATTTGAAAAAAACCGATGAAAAAAGTGAAAAATTTTCAAGTTTTCAAATGCCAATAACATGAAAAGTATTAGATTTTTCGAAAAACTTTATAGATGATTTTTTGCTTAAATTTGGACCTTCAATCGATATCCTAGGTTATTTTGAAAAAAAAATCATTGACTACCGAGAAGGGGTGGCAACCACCCCCAGGGTAGTGGCGGAGTTCAAATCATTTTCACTTTTGAAGTTAATGGTAAGATGAACCTAATTCCAAAATTTCATGCAAATCGGATCACAGTAAAAAAATTCGGACCTATAATGCTTCATTGACTGCACTAGGAGCTCAACGATTAAATATATTTTTTCAATAAAACTCTTTTCATAATCAACTTAATCCAGCAGCAAATCTCCTACAGCCGACAATGATGACACATTTATTAATCAGGGTTATAAAACAAGTCGTAATCTTAATAATAGCACAATCTTAATAGGTCTTTTAAAACCTCCGAAGGCTTTTAGTACTCTATACACGAGTTAGTGCGAGTAGGTATATGATCTCAGTTCAAACTGAGGCATCCGCATAAAACAAGTTAATCAGCAAACTAGCTTTGCCTTAGAAAAGTCATTTGGTGCCGTGCGCATTTACAGGTAACGTCAGCAAATTTAGGTTAGTTTAAGTATTTATTGCAAGAAAAAATGTGTTGCCAATGATGCAAAATGAAGATGCTTAGGGCGCATAATTATTAAGCGTTCTATAGTAATTTGGATCGACATAATTTACTTTGTACGATTTTTTTTACCAGCAATTACGTTGTCATCAAACAATAAAGTATGTTAAGGGAAACGAGCCTATTGTTAAAAGTATTCTAAGGGGCAGCTTATTTGAAAACAAATGTGGGTACAGTTTAATACCGTAACTTTCTGATAACTGCCATTCAGTGCAATTACACTAAGATATCGTTACGGATTTAAAAGGTCGGAAACGAAACGGATATTGGGGCAATGATCCATGATATGGATGTTTTGATAACAGAATGAAACGATAGCATTCATAACTGATTTGTAAGTCTCCTACAATGAATAACTTATTACACTGCAACAAAAAAGAAAAAAATATACGAGTATTTTTATGTTTTTGACGTACGTCTGAAGGTCATCTAATGGTAAGATAAATAAGGTGTAGGACTGAAATGACCATGATACTAGTACTACAAACAGGGCAATCATAGGTTCGTTGCTGACCTCGGGAAATTTATAAGATCGCCTGAGACATCATATGCGGGTATTCCAAACACAAAAGGAATCGTTCCCGGTTAGTACTCGGCCGTTTAGGACCATCAAAAGGTGTGGTACCCATTCATAGATGCCTGTTATGCTGACCGTACATTATTGACCAAACTATGCTTACGCTAATGCATAATAAACGAGTGTAATCACGGCGACGTTATCAGCATCTGATAAGAATTAACACTTGAGTGTCGACACGGAATGTAGCCTAACTTGATATCTTCAAATTACGACTTTACTACTCTAAGGCACGTGTATTTAATAAGTAAAGACATACACGCTGGGCTACACATCGCCATCTAGCCCCAAACTAAGCGGAAGCTTGTACTATGGGCACTAGACAACTGATAAACTTACTTAGATACTTTATTTCGTAAATAAATACATATCTTAACTAATATTATAATCTTAACTAATATTATAAAGCTGAAGAGTTTGTTTGTTTGTTTGAACGCGCTAATTTCAGGAACTACTGGTCCGAATTGAAATATTCTTTTTGTGTTAAATAGACCATTTACCGAGGAAGGCTTTAGGCTATATAACATCACGTTGCAACTATTAGGAGCGAAGAAATAATGGAAAATGTAAAAAAAAAACGGGGAAAAAATAACTATTCCACGCGGACGAAGTCGCGAGCACAGCTAGTTATACATATTAAACACCCAGACCAATACAAACAGACATGTTCATGAACACAAATGTTTGTACTGTGCGGGAATCGAGCCCACGACCCTTAGCTCAGAAGGCAGAGGTCACTACCAAATGAGCCAACGAGCCAATCAATTCACCACGAATATTGGTCTGACAATGACCAGCAAGGAAGTTCTAAGGTTTTTTAGGCTCGGTTTCCTTCTACTATGACAATTCTCTGCTGTTGACGACAGCATTGCAGAGCGGTGCTTTTTAGAACTAGAATACTACGAGAACCAACGGTCGTGGGTTCGGTCCCCGCCCGCGAGAAATATTCGTTTGGTGAACATTTGTGTTTGTTTCTGTGTGGCACCAGCTATTCACACACAAATCTTGCTATAATTATGACTATATTTATGTACGTGTAGATTTACTTCCTTTTAATTAATCATAACGTAATGCTTATACTAAATTTTATTATTCCCATAAACATCTATTGGACGTCCGGAAAGTATTCATGTTAAAATAAGCTTAAAGTAGAATATAAATTCATGACAAATGAGTACCTAAGTTCAGGTCAAGTTTCAACCTGTAAATATAAAACAGTCGTATATTACTCGCATAATTTATTAAAGAACTTTCTAAAATTGTAAGTAGTATCTAGTAGATCATTTAACGATCTTTATTATTTATTTACTATCCGTAATGAATTTCTTATGGTATATTCTTAAAATATGTGAAAGTGGTAGTAACACATTTAGGTAAGAAACTTGACATGTACTTATAATCCCTATCAATCCCTTCCCTACTAATATAATACATGCGAATGTAACTCTGTCCGTCTGTAGGTATATTGTGCTTTCCCGATTAAACCTCTCAACCGATTTTGATGAAGTTTGGCACAGGCAATCTCTGTCTGTCTGTATATTATGCTATCCCGATTAAACCTCTCAACCGATTTTGATGAAATTTGCATCTTTGGACCCTGAGAAAAAACATAGGCTAACTTTTATTGCGAAAAAAGAAATACTTCTGTGACATACCTACATGAACGCGGGCAAAGCCGCAGGCACAGCTTGTAAGTACATATAATAGGTTCGGTTGACGGCATTAGTACATATTCTTTTTAATGACAGTGAATCCACTAAAGCCTATGAACACCGCAACACCGTTCAGCAAAAAACGCTCATCAGACTGATAAACTTTGGTAAAACGTCATTCCTATGTATATTATAGTATATCTATGACAGGCTCGGTGGCTCAATTGGTAGTGACCCCTGCCTTCTGAACCAAGGGTCGTGGGTTCGATTCCCACCCGGGACAAACATTCGTGTGATGAATACTTGTGTTTGTTCCGTGTCTGGGTGTTTATATTTGTATTTAAGTATTTATTTGTGGTACCTTCGTTGTTCTGATACCCATAAACACAAGTGCTTAAGCTACTTACATTGGGATCGGAGCAATGTATGTGATGTTGTCGGATATTAAAAAAAATTATGGTCTCTTAGAGTTGAAGACCAGAAGTTCCAGATATTCCAATTTTAGTGACTCAAAAAAATGCAGAGTCAAACAGATTTGTTTTTTTTTGGAGTCTCTATAACCTACTGTTTTTTTATTCTTTTAAATTTTCTCCGTTAAAATATCAAATCTGATCGTTTTTAAATATAAATGATCCCTACATATTGAAAAACGAACAGAATAACCCTTCATATTTACAAAATTAACACATCACTTAGGTACACAGACAACCATAAACATGATTAATCGATCAATAAACAGAATCGAATATTGAATAACTCAAATCAAAATGGATGAGGCAAGTGCACATGCCATATAAACGATCATAATTCTGTATCGCCATGGATTTTTCTCGTCTAACCTTTGCAACCATGTCAAGGTGTCGTCGTGCTTGCTTCGTGTTAATGAAATACTTGGTTCGTGACAGAGCACGCTAAATACATGCTTTTGAGGTAATGCTTAGAAGGTAACAAGGCACGTGGTCGATCACCTTTTGTTTTCTAGAGGGGAACGGAGTGGGTATCTTCACGCCGTCTCCGGGTGAGGCCTGTGTGCCTAGCACGAACACTTTCGAAAAAGTATGCGTAACGTAACCGTAAACAGGGCGATAATTTTCACTACGTTAACGTACGTAAACGTAGTACCTCTTACGCTCGACAGGGGCGCTGTACCAAGTTTCATACTAATGTAATGTAATGTAACGTTACGCATACTTTTTCGAAAATGTTCGTGCTAGGCACACTGGTGTGTGGGACTGACACGTCTCAGAATGAGGGCATACCTACCAAGGCGTGCTGTGTCGACAGTGGGCAGCAACTTGGAGTAACTCTGGGGTATAAAATTAAAGAGGCGCAATGTCGTGACAACTTGTTGACATGCTAACTTCTAATAGCTAAACCCTCCAGCCAGCTCCATTACAGCCAATGACAATTTTAAGTAAATAATTTGGTACGTTAGTAGATTTTCTCTCTATGTTCCCTCTTACTGTAACGTGATGGTTCGGTAAATAGGTCTAGTCTATTAGATTTGTTGTATAAAGAATTTATATTCTTTTCACATATAATATCACCGAAACATATACGCACTTATATGATCTAATATTGTCACAGAACACGTAATGATCTAGTATTATCTATAAATTGGAAGGTTTTGCTTTACTACGAATAATTAATAATCTTAACTAATATTATAAAGCTGAAGAGTTTGTTTGTTTGTTTGTTTGAACGCGCTAATCTCAGGAACTACTGGTCCGATTTGAAAAATTCTTTTTGTGTTGAATAGACCATTTATCGAGGAAGGCTTTAGGCTATATAACATCACGCTGCAACTATTAGGAGCGAAGAAATAATGGCAAATGTAAAAAAAAACGGGGAAATAATAACTATTCCACGCGGACGAAGTCGCGAGCACAGCTAGTTATGAAATATAGAGCCGTTGCCAGTCTTAACATAAATAACAGTAAGTATAAAATAAAACCAAAGATTATAATCATACGAGTTAGTACATAATGCCATTTTGCAAACATCGTTTATACCCTCTAATTGATACCTCATGCTTAAGTGTAGTTAATCAAGCTAACAGTTCCACGATTACCAACTTATTAAAGCTTGAAACAAGTTTTTACACTTTATAATTAGTGGAGAAATACATACATAAGTATTTTTTATCGAGTATTTTTATAAAGTGTAGGACACAAGGTTATACGGTCTTGATATTTAAAAAACAATCTGTTATTATTTCTTATCTGTTTCGCATTTTGTATTCCATAATCAATAAGAAATAAGAAATATTTATACGTTTCCCAACTTTTATTTACACAGTCAGGGACTGAAGCACAAACCGAGTATAGACAAAAACAAATATAACTTCATAATCGAGTACATCAAAATACTAAAAAAGAAGAACATTTGACATTTCATATGTCAAAAAAGCGCGCCATTATAAAAAGGCAAATGCACCATTATTGGCCTATTCGCGTTACGTGTCCGGATCAGCCGGCTTTCTCGTGTTTGTATTTCACACGTTTTCGAACTATGCTAACTCGTTTACACGGAGCGCAGTGATATAATAAATGATTATGGTGAGAAAATATGCGAATGCGACTGTTTGAGTATAGCGTAATAGGTAAAAAAATAAATATTTGTCACGCCATTTGCGAACGAACGGAATGAAAGTGAGCGTCAATTATAATTTGACTGGATTAAGCGTTAATTAATATTATGAATTCCCTAGTTATTTACTAACTGGTGGCGGTATAACCATCACAATTGAAGACGTAGCTAAATACCACAGACCGATGACGGGCAGCAGCGTCACCGGAGCGAGAAGCTACGCCCTGCGATCGCCAACCCCGTTTTCCCTAAGTGGCGAACAACTGGAGAGGCCTATGTCCAGCACTGGACTGCAAGGGGCTGGTAATGAATGAATGATATTTATTATTCCAATAATAATCATTTTGGATTAATAATAATCATCCGGACTTATCCCGAGGGTGTCGTGAGACTTCTTGAAATTTTAGCTTCTCAGCCGGTTCGCCCACCTGGCGACTGGTCATACTACTTGCCTAACCTGTCTGTTTGCCCAGCGACTTGGGCTTCTCGATTTGGAAGGAGAAGATTGACTTCCATACAGCATATTGATGCTACCACTATAAAGTAATTTTTTTATGATATAGTCTATGGTCCAGAACCATAGTGAAGTCTATAATTAAAACGCTAAAGTCTCATTTTCATTTATACGACGCTAAAATATTTTTATCACCGCTGTTTACATGCAAAGCAATCACAAAAAAAAATCGATTGAAACTGCACGATTTCTCAATTATCATTTTATAGGTCTCTCGGCAATAAGTAGTCGGGTAAGCATTCTCGACAGACAATTACTGAGCAAACAGACTGCTTATTTGCAGATGTCGTTGTGTATTATTTGTACATAAACACATGAATAGGTACAACATACACACAAATAGTCTACTTGTACCAACGTATGATAAAAAAAAAGATAATAACCTTGTCTCAAATTAATCTTTTCCTAATCCTTAAACTAATGATACTAGATAGGGGGGACTTCCCTGAACGTCTATTTCTTCTCGTGAGTCGAAAAGTCGTCTCGTGAGAGTAAAAGAACTTGTTGAGATTTAAGCTTCTCATCTGATGGTACGATAACCAGGCGATGGTAACCAGGCCGGCAAAACACCAGTGGGAGTCAGTGTAGAGCCAGAGCTATGTTACAGGCCGTGGCGGTGGCAACTAACAAAGTGATTGATCTGGTTACTTGTCCGTTGCCATAGCGACTTGGGCATCTTTTTCAGTATGGATCAGGCCACTATACAAAAAATAAATAAACCCATGACTATTTAGAAAAGTTCATTTCCCAATCATTGACCCAACCGTACATCGAACCCGAAACATTTGGGTTCTTCGCACTTTAGGATTAACGCTTTGATCATTGCTCCACCGGGATCGAAAAAAATTCGGATCCCAAACTGTGTAACTTAACATACACAATTGACTATTTTAAAATACCTTCCGAATAGAGTTTTACTCACTGTTTAAGATTCCAGTCAGCAATATGCAATCTGAAACAACGACAAAAACATAATAAGTACCATTTAATACGTTTACATGTATCATCATTTATGTGACAAAAATTTTGCATGAATTAATTATTATAAGTACCTACTTAGTCAGACTTTTATATAATTTGTACACCGTAAAGGTACGACATGTTGAAACCTGTATTATTGACCTTACACCTATGTACACATGTTTCGAGCAAATAAATTATCTTTATCTTTATCATCCTCTTAGCGTTGACCCGGTTTGTGCCTCTAGGCCCAGGGTCCGCTTTGACCATAATCCTAGATTTAGCGAGTCTGGTTATTACATTGAAGCGACTGCCATCTGACCTTCGTAACCCTCAGAAAGGGGAACCAGACAAATTTGGATCATGGTTACATATTCAGAATTTACATGTATCTGACATAATATTAAGATACCAGACAGTGTAACGAAGCGGCCAATCATCTTTCCGAGGCAAGAGCCTCATTTGTTATTCGGCAGGATGCACCACGGGCAGATGAGAGCTTGGAGCGAAAATATGATAGGTCGCTCCCTTACATGCCTACACCGACGAAATTACTATGCATATTTGTCATAACATCAGTAATGTCTCTTTGCAAAAAAGTGTCTTTTTTGTTACAAATTCCCGTTCGTATCTCGAGCGCATTCGTTTTTTCCTATCAGACATGCGAACGTAACGTGTATGAACCCCGCAGATAAGAAACGTCTTTTAGTGATCGCGTGTGCTTCTGACAGTGGGTCGGGGAGAAAGCAGAGGCCTTATACTGTATAGGTATGTATGTACTACGGCAACTATGCGATACACTTTGTATTGGTGCAATTACCTTAATGATAATCTCGAAGAAAACTGACATTTGTCCATAGTTAGGTAGAGTAGCGATAAAATTACTGATCACTATATTATGTATAGACAAATCACAACACACTTATTAACAATTTTGTATTTTATCTAGCTGTGCCCGCAACTTCGTCCGCGTAGAATAGAGTTTCATTCCCTATTTTATCCCCTTGGGGGTAGAGTTGATCAAAATCCATTCTTAGCGGATGCCTACGTCATAACATCTACCTGCATGCCAAATTTCAGCCCGATTCCTCCAGTGGTTTGGCCTGTGCGTTGATAGATCACTATGTCAGTCAGTCACCTTTAAGTTTTTTAAATTTAGATAGAAGAAGAAGATAGTAAGTATTCATAAAGTATCAGTGACGTCATAGGTTCATAAAACCATACAAAATATACATGACAATCAATTGACATTACCCCTTTCTTTTTTTAGCGTGAAGAGACAAGGCAGAGATTCTGCCAATGACAACAACTTCTTTGCTTTCGCTTGAGCAGCTTTGTGATAAAAGTTTATAGGTTAATGTTGTATGACTGGTATGACATTTAACAAAATAAGTATAAGTGTAAACTTTTTTCGATTTTATCCGTCTCATCTCACACCCTTATCATATTGGAACTGATTCGAATACCAAATCTTATTTTCTAACCAAAACGACCATATAAAGCCACATACTTTCACACGGACACATCAACCAACCCCCTTTTGGCAGGTTTTGTCAAATTTTCCAAACAATTTAATGACATCTGTCTGTTTCATAAATTGATGAGTTGCCGTCTGTACATAATCCTCGTTTTATAATAGAAGCAACACGTACCAACAAATGCCTTACATAAGACGCAATGAAGTGTTAAAAAATAATTGACTCTTACTTTCGGCAACAGTAAAAGTTTATGTTTATAAAGTCGGCTAAATACCGGTAATCTACATGAAAACTCAATTAATACTTTCGCCTTCCGAACGTTAAGACAAAAATAATATTAATTCACATTGATTCAATGTAATAAACATAATTCAGCATATTTCGGCGGATTTCAATACTTTTATTTAGGTTGCAACACTTGCAACATGCTTGCATGTATTTTTTTAATAATAAGATGTTTATTTCTTGTGACTAATCTCCTAAAATACAGATTTTAATTATTCTATAGCTAAATATTTTATGAATTACTTTTTATACTTATAAATAGGTTATTATATTTCTGTTCTAATCAAAATTTTATCAGAGAAAGACTCAATAGAACATCCGCTATATAGATAATTAAATACATGTATACATACATCACAATAATATAAATGATATTCTAATAATAAATCCATAATAAAAGATAATGTCAAAACGCAGTTAGCATAAAACTCAATTCAAAATAACTTGTCTAATAGCCGTTAAATTATTGAAACTCAACTGAGATGACGTTTCGCTCCGAATGGCAAGAAGATAGAATGAAATCATAGACAATTTGAGATGTGGGCTAGATACGGACGTCTCATGTCGCCTATCTAGCCAACAGTCGCTTACGGTACGATGGGTAAAATCACCGGTTATGGAATGTAAAGTGCCACTCTTCGATGCTTGTACAGAGAAAGGAGAGGTTATGAAGGTAGATAGTTAGTTATTCCTTATTGCACTCCTTAAAGTTGGTTGTACGTACAGAGAAAGGAGAGGTTATATAGTATGTCAGGTAGGTAGATAGATAGATATCTTTATCACACTCCATACATCAGTCTTAGAACTATATTTTGTCGTGTTATGTTATTGTTTTCAACCTCTTCTTCATTTAGGACATTTATAGTTCTTTTCACAATGACCAGTTCATTTCGATTATTTTAACTTGCATAATAAAATACACAATTTTCGACTTTTTTATTGCCAAAAAGAAACAAGTAAGTATAAGAGTTGTAGACATTTGTAATTAATATTGTAATCAATACAATGCATTTTGGTTTGTTAAACGAATTGCTACACAAACCATACACCTATAACATTGGCATCAAAGTACAGTGGGTGGCCAAATTATTAGGGACAGTGCGATTATTTCAATTTTTTTGGAATAAACGAATTTTTAAAATTAAATTACCCTTTTTGATTGGAGTTATTTTGTTTAATATTGCTACTGATATAATGGTTATTGTCTTTGTGTAGTGGCAGCACAGATTACTTACGTAATTTATTAGTTGTGTGGCATTTCTTGTGGAGTAGACATTGTTCATTGAAAAGGTGCAAATTTCAAGTTTTGTGTGTCGGATTATCTTGCTTAGATTTTCATTAGTTTCATATGAATTTTGTATCTTAAATAATCAAAAGGTAAGTGATAGACGTATAAAAAAAATATTTGCCATGTTTTAACTCATAATTTATACATTATTCACAGTACAATACGATATATCAAGATTTTCTAAATTTTTAGAATATGTAAGGCTTCCAAGAAAATGAAGAGAGATACTAACGCTGATATTGCACTCTGCACATTGACAAAGAGAGATAGCGTCTATTCCAGGCATTTCAAAGTCTGTAGTCAATCGAGTAAAAATAAAAATTGACCGTGAACAACCTCTTGAGGCAAATCGCGCTGGCAAAGGTGGCAGAAAAAAGATCACCACACTTCGTACCCATCGAAAATTCAGGGACATTTGCTTTAAGAGTCGTAAAAAGAGTGTTGCCTACTTGATTACACTAATTAATGAGGACGGTATTAGGATTTCCGAAAGAACAATGCGGAGATGCCTCGACGAACAGATGCTGATGGGCCGGCGGCCAGTCAAAAAGCAACGGCTAACCCACCGTATGAAGAAAAACGACTTGAATGCGCTCGGCGACATCCAAATATGACTGTTTAAGATTGGAGTCGAGTTAATATAACTTATTTTAGTAGTTTAATTGAACAATAACCTTTTTAAGTTATTAGTTTTATAGATTCACAAGTGTGCTTTTTTGATGAATCGACGTTCCAGATTTTGGTCGACAAAGTTCGTTTGTTAGACGTCGTCCTGGTAAAATAAAATATCCAGACTGCTAGTGGAGAGGGTTAAACACCCAGTAAGCATTATAGCTATGGTCTGTAATATCAGCCAAAGGCATGGAGCGGCTGTATATTGTAGAAGGGACGATGAAACAGGACCAGTGCAAGAGAGTACCATAAACCCGGTTACTGCCGCAGATCAATGAATGGTTCCCTGATGATGAAAACTATATTTTTATGCATGACTGCACCATATCATAAAGCAAGAACTGTTTATGTGTTTTTGTCTGATAAAAAAATTACGATTTTGCCTAAAATGGGAATTCGCCAGACATGAACCCTACAGAAAACATTTGGGAACTCACGAAACGGGCGATTACAAAAAAAAGTGAAACCATCAAGCAACCACTCATTGATGCGTTCATAAAATAGTGGCACCTATCACCAAACATCAGTAAAATGTATTGAGAGTATGCCTCTCCGCATAAAAGCTCTTTTTGTAGAAAATACTGACATCGCAAAATATTGAACTTTAGTTTTCTCTCTTTTCTATCCCTCATATAATAAATAATTCAAAATGATTTGTAATATTTTTTGTTGTTATTATAACCCTAATAGAATACAGACAAATATAAAAATTGTATAAGAGACCTACAACTAATCATTTGTTACAGAAATTCAATGAAAGTGGTAAATTTTAAAATTTTTGCACTGTCCCTAATAATATGGCCACCCATGGTACCTACTACCTATATCATTTCGATTATTTTAACTTGCATAATAAAATACACAATTTTCGACTTTTTTATTGCCAAAAAGAAACAAGTAAGTATAAGAGTTGTAGACATTTGTAATTAATATTGTAATCAATACAATGCATTTTGGTTTGTTAAACGAATTGCTACACCTATAACATTGGCATCAAAGTACCTACTACCTATAAAGCCGAAATAGCTTTTCTTTATTCATGGGTTTACGCTTGACCACAATTCGCCTAGGTAATGTTAAGTGATATTGAAGTCTACGATGGATCGCGCTTACCCAGCAAACACTTGAACACCAGAATATTGTATGTTTCGTCAAACAAAGGGTCCGGCAAGGAGTCCAATAGTTTGGCCGTTCGTATTAAGAAAGCTACCAAGTGGTATTGGGTTAAAATTTATAAGATGATGGTGACATGAAAGTGGTTTCTGATAGTACATAAGTATGTATCTAAAGTACCAATTGCCTTGGTAACGGATACGAATTAGCCTGCCGTCACTTTTTATACTCCAGGATTAGAACCACTTGCATCCACCTGCAGGTAAGTGGATGAACACCGTCATAAATGCCATTATTTTAATGCAACGAGTAGTATTTACATTTGCTACCGCAATCGTCTGCCCTATAGGGCACTCGGGGCACGTGTAGGGCTGCTTCGATGGCTTGACACGAAAAAAATACATCCGTCTGTAGATGCATAACAAATTAAATTTTAAGTAGGTATGTTTTTTTCTTGATAACGCAATTTTTCCTCCTACATTTATAGTGTGAATGGCTATGCTATGGAACTTTGCCAGAGTCCCTGTTCAACGATGGATATAATGTATAGATTTTCAAAATTCTATAGTGAATCAGTTTTTGTTGGGTGAACGTGCTCCCATTTAGTTCCTCTTCCTCTATATCCTGAAACTAAACTGACTGTAAGAATAAGAAAAAAACCTTATTAATACGGACTAGAAGCTTTTCTTTTTAATATCCGGGTAAGTATGACCGTAGCAGCCCTGCCGATCCCCGTGTCACAGTTTGCGTGCCGGATGCGCGCGCGCCGCATACAGAGACGACGTCGCATCCGCCCGCAACGGGGTCTAGGAAGCTACCGACTTGGGCCCATTTGCATTTTTACGCACTTTCCGAGGTGACTCATCTTTTTTAAGTTTGACATGTACAGAGTTAGCGTAACGGTTTCATTGTTGGTGTAACCTAGTAGTAGGGCATAGAAATATATCCTGACATGTTTGTGGACTGATCCGCGCGGGGCACGCATCTCTGGATTTGCAAAAATCTATGTGCGGAATTATACCACTAGCTTAGCGGTGAAGGAAAACATCGTGAGGAAACCTGCACATCCAGTTTAATTCGGAATGTGTAACCATGATCCAAATTTGTCTGGTTCCCCTTTCTGAGGGTTACGAAGGTCAGATGGCAGTCGCTTCAATGTAATAACCAGACTCGCTAAGTCTAGGATCATGTTCAAAGCGGACCCTGGGCCTAGAGGCACAAACCGGGACAACACTAAGAGGATGATGATGATGTTTACGTCACGCTTATAGAGAGGTGGGGCATATCGAATCTTCGCTCGAATAGAGCCGTTCGTTCGGGAAAGGACATTGTTGTCAAACTCCTACTCTTCACCAAATGTTGCGTTGTTGTCACGCTGTGGTTATCTGACAGTATGACTTTTTTTTTTATAGTAGCTTGACATAATGGCTTCCTTACGCCTGATGGAAAGCGAAAAAGAAGCCCAAGGCGCCGTGACAACGGGCAAGTAACTGGTTAGTTACCTGTCAGTGGCCATCACCATGCCGGCCCAACTCTAACCTCCCAGGAGCTCCTGAAACCCTACTCACTGACAGAAACACGACCCGGAGGTCATTTGCCTGCAGTATTCTGTAGAGTCGAGGTCCTTCCCGGACGGGCGGCTCAATACGAGCGAAGATTCACTATTTTTTTAGTAGCTCGACATAATGGCTTCCCTACGCCTGGTGGAAAGCAAAAGTGAAGCCCAAGTCGCTGTGACAACGGGCAAGTAACTTGTCAGTTACCTCTTGTCACCGCCATGCCGGCCCAACCCTAACCCCCAACGAGCCCTAGGGAAGGTACCACATTTGTAAGTAATATACTGTCACTGTAAGGTGCTGTTGAATATTTGTAATTGTATCATTATATTAAGCCGTCCGTAGTTAAGTCTACCACAGACCTGTGGTAAGCGATTCTATATTTAGACTGATCGAACACTCACCCCGATTGTGTGATTTATTTCTAACTAGCGACTCGCCCTCGCTTTGCTTCGGCATTGTAGGTATAAACCTTCTTTTTGAATCACTCTATCTATTTAAAAAAACTGCACCAAAATGCGTTGCGTCGTTTTAAAGATCTATGCATACATAGGGACATATACAAAAAGCTACTTTGTTTTATACTTTGTAGTGATGATGGTTAATTTAAAAGGCAATGAAGATAGACAGTACATGGTAAACTCTTTGCTTACCAAGAAGGAACGGATCAACGCTATATGGCATTAGTTTAAAAATATGTGCTATAAATAAAAAAAAATTACTTGTAAGTATGTACAGATTTGCATGCCAATATTGGTTAAGTGTGCGGACTTTTATGTTTATTAAGATTTCATTGTACCATACTTTTTGCAAATAAATTTCTATTTCATCATACCTAATCATTATCCTCTAGGCCTTTCACATTGTTTGCCACTGCACTCGATCCTGAGCTTCTCGCATCTAGCTTTTGCCAGCAAATCGTTACTCCACCTGACATGATCCTGATGCGTCCTACGTTACGCTTGCTGAGAAGCAGTGTCCACTCTAGAACACGTTGACCCTAACGGTTATCGGGTCTGCGGCTGATGTGACCAGCCCACTGTCACTTCAACTCACTAATCCGATGAGCTATGCCGATGACCGTTCTATGTCGGAATCCCATCCCGCAAAGTGCATTTTTATGCAAGAAGCGACAGACGAGCAAGTGTGATGCCTGATGGTAAGCAGTCGACACCGCCCATACACAACTAAAATCGAGTTCTAGGGCCGCTGCCGGCTTTTTAAATACGCTCGTTTCTTGAAGGTTCCCAAGGCGCCGCTGTGGCATTCATGGTGTAAAGTTATAAATAATGTCAACATAAAAAAACACGAGAATCAAATTATATCAAAGCAAATTCGAAATGCGAACCAAAATTGCTCAACCACATCTCAAATGTATACTAAACTAATTTGCTAGCTTTAAACGCTACTGTGAAATATCTGGACAGTTAACATCTGTTAGCATAAGTGTAGCTACTAAATAAAAGGTTTCGTCACAATAATTACGTCACAAGGGCTCAGTTACACAACGTAACAGACAGTCGAAGTTAAGATGTATCAGTCATCGGAGATCGCTGGCATTTCAATCAAGATTATTGGACTAGGGTTGTCTTAATTATAGCTTTACTTCTTCTTAGCGAGTCGATGGCAATATAAATAATGTCTGACCAGTGTTCAGCCACACGAACCGCATCTCCTGTGACCGACATAAGCTCGTCACGTGTGCAGGAGAAAGGGCATGCCGGGCAGGATGTAAGGTGAGCCATGGTTTGGGGGGTGAAACCACAATCGCAAGCTTTACTTATACTTCCTCATTGATGCTAATTGGCTGTAAGTTCCACTATATTCGTGATGAAGAGGCTAAGTCTAAGGCTTGGGTTAACTCCGGCACAGATTCCATAGCACTCTGGTATGGATCAGAACTGTATTATTTGAGAATGAAAAAGCACAAAATCTCACTCTTTTAAAATAACAATAAGTCGCGGTAACTTATTTTAATTTTAAGAGAATTTTAATCAAAAATTTTACATAATAAATGTAAAATTTTTGATTAAAATTTGGTTCATATTTTAATTAGTGGAGTAGGTTTTACTCTCGATTCTGAACAAATTGATTCCAGATCTTGCGTTTTTTCGCACTTTGTAGGTATAATTCGACCGATTATGTCAAAAACTATAAAATCTTTTAAGGTTTTTTTAAAACTCTCCCTAAAGTATAGTCCGAATGGACGTAATAGGGTTCCATTCCGACAGCCCTACAGTATACATATGGCGATAACTGATCAAGTAGAAAGTGTATGTCCGATGGTTCATCAGAACTCCTTATGTAATCTCGGTCGCGAGCAAAGGTGCTATTATTATAAATCGCCATTTAACTTGTAGCACGACTCAGGTGAATTGTTACGAAGCTTCCAGTGACCTCCACAGTAACAAAATGAAAGAAATAACCGCGGATTTATGTCCGAAATGTTGCCACCACAAAAGGGGTTGCCAAATATCCATTAAACGGACTTTTGTGTTCGGAAGCGGGTACAAAAAGTTAGCTAGCAGTCATGTAATCGCGTTTAAAAGGTTAAGTCGTGTCATGTCGTTTGATGATGTCAAAGTAAAACGCTTGGTGTCTAATTTAAAAAATCTCGTTAAACAGTTAAATAGGTACACTTTATTGCACATCAAACAAGTGACTGTATTATTAATAAGTACGTTGTGATTTAGATTTAAGGTAAACACATTATTGAAAAGAGCAACTACACGAGTTTCTTGCCGGCTTTGCTTCCGAACCGGTCGGTGGTAAGTAGTTACGATTTGCAAGTAATATTTATAAATTATGTGAACAAACATTATTTTGACTTAAAACTATGGACAAAGATTAAAACTACAACTTGGCCTTATCGCTACAAGCAACCATATCATATCTTCCAGACAACCTTTGGGTAAAATAAAATTCATGTCAAACTTTTTTCTTACCAGCAATTCGACATGAAGCTAGATGAGAAGAAATGCCGCAACAAACTCATTAGTTAGGTGAGGATCGATAGGTATAGAAAATGTATTAAATGATTATACGTATATACCTATGAATTAAAATATAGTATCAATCAACATAATAGTGTCAACTTTACTATGTATAAATTATGTTTTTTTTTCAGTAATCTTTAATTGAGAAGCAGCTACTAAACAAAAGAATGTATCTCCGATCTAATTACAATAATTACTGGCAATTCAATTTCAATTAATGATAGATTAATGTGTAAGATTAAAATGATAGTTAACTATCGCATAGACATAGTCGCTTAATGATCTATAAAACTGTATAAACATACTAAACACCCAGCGATATTCATTGCATGCTGTAAAATTTTCACATTTCTACGTACATACTTCCTTCAGCGATCCTACGCACGATTTCCTTATAGCCCACAATTAAGTCATGATGACGATATGATGATAAATGGCAGTCATTAAATGTTTTAATAAGATAGGTACATACTATAGTTAGGTATACTATGTATCAGCTCAATTCTTTAACAAATAATCATTTCAAATAGAACGTAACTTTTTTATGGAGTAGGTACTACAATCTTTTTATTTATTTAGAGTCGTAATGCCAATACTTCCAGACACATCATTGCACAGGACAGTACAAATACTGGATTTAATGTCGTATGGCATTCTCTATCAGTAAGCCATTAGGTGACCCAGAGAACTATAATTTCCAATTTTTCATAGGTAATTCTTTATGAGGCTTGTAACAACGGTTAATTTTTTATCTAACCACAATAATTATTTTAGAAAGCATATTTATCGAATTCGGTTCCGTTTCCAAAATATTCTGAACTAGCAAACCCCTTGCTTTGCATTATTGGCATCCTAGTAAGAATTCCTAATCTTTTCAACCGATAAATAAAGCCTATGTTACTCAGGGCGAATAAAGATTTCCAATTTTGAAAGATTTTTTGATATCGGCTCAGTAGGTTTTGATTTTAATCATGGCAAATACAAGAATCATCTTTCTTCTTTATAATATAGTGTAGATGTAGATAGTGTAGATAAGAGAGGTAGGGCATAGCGAATCTTCGCTCGTATTGAACTGCCCGGTCTGGTCCGGGGATGGACCTCCACCCTATAGAATACCGCAGCCAAATGACCTCCAGGTCGCGTTTCTGCTGGTGAATAGGGTCTCCGGAGCTCGTGGGGGATTAGGGTTGGGCCGGCATGGCAGTGGCAACTGACAGGTAACTAACCAGTTACTTGCCAGTTGTCACAGCGACTTGGGCTTTTCTTTCGATTTCCACCAGGCGTAGGGAAGCCATTATGTCGAGCCACTATAAAAAAAATAAAAAATATATAGGTATTAATGTACATAGGCCACGAGTGCCGCACCATACCACATCGACGTTCTTTTTCACGAACATCCACGTGAGCCTATCAGTCAACCTCTTAAAGACACAACAGCAATTTAATTGCCTACAAGCTCTTGATTACGCAAGGGAGTAATAACAGTTCGCGAATCGAACACAGGAAGAAAACGAGTTACACTGTGGAACCTTTTACGCCCCCCGTCGCATCCGCCATGTGTGAAGTCGAAATGGGTCTCCTTCCTATTGTTTTCCACTTCAAACAACCTTTTAATGTCTTATTGTAGGCTAAACGTCTCTGCAATTAAGCTTAATCGTCGTAAAACTATTATTGGCGTGTTTTTCTCGTATTATGTAGACTCGGATTAGTCTTGGATAAAGGTTTGTAATTCTGTAACCTGCCTGTTCTGAAAGAAACATCCGTTTTCACAAACGTTACTATGCGACGCGCGGACGCACAGTACCCAAAAACCTATTCATAGACAACACTTGAGTGCCTTACTTCGCATATTGTTGTTAGTTTTATAGACAAGTATTGTTTGTGAATACGAAAAAGACACTCGTTTTGCTTTGAGTCCTACCAAATCTTAAGAGCTTTGCATTGAAATCGAAGCAATGTACTCGTTTGTCATGTTGTCTGATATTTATATTATATTGACCCAAACACGTGTATGGCTGACCCAAACGTCAGTAATGGAAACTAGAAGGTATCGTAGGAATTTGAATATTCAAACAGACAAAGAAATTATTGACCTGAGTTTGCCGCTATGTAATGGTTATGGTATAGTATGGACCCGTGTTTGAGTTTGCTACCTACCGTAACTTTGTGCCAATTATTCTTTTAACACGGTCGTGGGGACCTGTGAATTATACTTAAATGCATCCAGTTTCAAGACAAACTTAAATGTTCATTATCAACCCAAACGTTAGGTTTTAAACCAAGGAAACCTTACTCCTGCGGATCCAGTAAGCGCGGTCGATCGCACACCGGCTTTTTCACAAGAAGTGCGATCAAATTCCACACAAAAAGAACGAAAAATTAACTGTCAAGATCACCTCTAGTGAAGTCGAGAACCGTATTGAACCCGTGACCCCTGGCCGTAAACTAAGCAATTAAACCAGTCGGCAGAGCGTTGCGACCTTTCATTTTTATTTTAACTAGAGATTCAAGTACATAATTTTAGCCAAAACTTAGCTTACATAGTGCATGCATGAGATGAAAATGAATGTGGTTTTTATACAAATCTCGGTCTGGTCTTGAGAATTACGTGTGCGAACTGCTGATAGCGGTAATATATGAGTTAAGGTATTTTTTGTAAGGCTATCAAGTGAACATAAGGCACAAAACCTGTATGGCATATTTTATATATGTTTTATATAGAATTCTAGAATTTTCAACTGAGACTGGAATTGTAAAATCGAGAATTTTGAGTATGAACAACTTCGAACACGTCACCTTTCAACATATAATATTAAATCAACATTAATAGACATAAAAATCACAGTTTTGATAAGTTGTGAGTTTAAATATCACTTTGGTTACAAAAAAAACCGTTTATTAAGGACATACATCCCAAAAAGGTGTTTTGAATCTTTTGAACCTTATTATTCAAAAGATTCAAAACACTTTTTTTGGCTTACCGAATAAGATTTTACGCAATAGTTACTTACAATAAAATTAATGTATTTTACATCACGAGCGTATACTCGCATGTAGTTTATATTATATAAAAACCTCGTTAAACAATTCTGATGGGACACAGGAAGAAACAATCGTAAATTTTATATTAACCATTTACATACGGAACTGTGAGCGGGAAGTAACTCACCCATTCCATAAATTATAAAATATTTTCACGCTCGTTCGACTGAGTAAACAAACTTATTGAAGGTAATTAATTAAACGAGGACTAGATTGGGGATGTAAGGGAGCGACCTATCACCTTTTGGGATGTAAGGGAGCGACCTATCACCTTTTCGCTCCAAGCCATCCTCACCTGCCCGTGGTGCATCCTACCGAACAACAAACGAGGCTCTGGCAAACCGACTGGTGGCGGTAAAACCATCACGATTGAAGGCGTAGCTAAATACCACAGGCCGTTGACGGGCAGCAGCGTCACCGGAGCAAGAAGCTACGCCCTGCGATCGCCAACCCGCCTGCCCAGCGTGGCGATTATGGGTATATCCTCCAGAAGTTTGCCCTAGGTGGCGAACAACTGGAGAGGCCTATGTCCAGCAGTGGACTGCAATAACAATAATAATAACTTTTGACAGGCTCGGTGGCTCATTTGGTAATGACCTCTGCCCTCTGAGCCAAGGGTCGTGGGTTCGATTCCCGCACAGTACAAACATTTGTGTTCATGAACATGTCTGTTTGTATTGGTCTGGGTTTTTTCTATGTATAATATGTATTTATTTACAAAAAAAAAAATATCTAAGTAAGTTTATCAGTTGTCTAGTACCCATAGTACAAGCTTCGGCTTAGTTTGGGGCTAGGTGGCGCTGTGTGGCCCAGCGTGGCATGTCTTGAGTTATTTATTTATTTATTATTATTTATTAATAGACTAATGATGATGATGATGATGAGATTGGTTCAGTGAATAGTGCCTCTGAAACAATGGTCACGGGTTCGATCAGATAGTCTAAATTGCAACTTTTATATTTATGCCTAGTTTTTAGTCAACTGTTTGATGTGGCCATCGGCAACCCGCCTGCCCAGCGTGGCGATTATGGGTGGTGTTTGCCCAAAGGGGCAATTGCCTGGAGAAGCCTATATCCAGCAGTGGACTGCGATAGGCTGATGATGATGATAATGATGTTTGATGCACTTATTGCTAAAATGTATTTATCAAGCCACAAAACAAAAACAAATCATCATTGTTTGTCTAGGGATTGGATCCACGAGACTAGAAGAGAAGGCAGTCAATGGCAAATGTGCTAGCTAGCGGACCAATACTCCATACTCAATCATTTATTGCATCTGCATGATACTACAAGGTGTTCTAGGTAAGTTAGATCATCATAAAACCTGAAAGGGTACAGATTTCAAGAAAGGACGCTCATAATCCTTCATTCTTTCGTTCATCCTTCTTTTAACTATCCTCTACACAAAGGTTGCCTGCAAGAGCTAATAGCGATAAGGCCGCCTATATTGTACAACAAATGTCTACTATACCTAGTTCTAAGTAAATTGTAGATTATGGTGTGCAATAAAGAATATATATAAGATACTAGTTGTGCTCGCGACTTCGTCCGCGTGGAATTGTTATTTTTTCCCCGTTTTTTTACATTTTCCATTATTTCTTCGCTCCTAATAGTTGCAGCGTGATGTTTATAACCTAAAGCCTTCCTTGATAAATGTTCTATTCAACACAAAAATAATTTTTCAATTCGGACCAGTAGTTCCTGAGATTAGCGCGTTCAAACAAACAAACAAACTCTTCAGCTTTATAATATTAGTTAAGATTATAGTTAGTGGTGAGACTCTGTAAAGGCTAATAATTATTGTAAAAGTTACCATAGTCATGAACATTGAGTAAAAGCTGTTGAGTTTCCAATAAAATAAAAAAAAATAAGCTTGACTAGTGAATTATTTCAATGGTATAATTTTTACTACCCTATTGAAGGTTTCTTAAAACCAGAAAGCAAAACCAGGACCATTATACTTTCTTATCAAGTTTATCCAACAACAGTACAAGATAATATTTTATTCATAAAGTCGCTATTTCAAGACCCGAGAAATTTCATCGCGTCGGCATTGTTTACTTAAAGTTTTTTAAGTAACGTATAAATTGAAAATGTGACGCAAAAGTTGCGCATGCGTCTTATCGTCAGCCATCTTGGCTCGGCGATATTCGGAGTCGAAAGTGTTGCCCGCAGGTAAATGAGTAAACGCAAGTTTCGCCCACACATCTTGCACTTTCTTTCGCACGGCGCCGGCGCGACTGAGGTATTCGCGAGCGTTGCCAATTTTAACAGGTTGCCTGTCTTGTGTATCACATTATATCTACTATATAAAAATAAGTCGGGTTTTCCTCCCTGACGCTATAACTCCAGAACGCACAAACTGATTTCCACAATTTTGCATTCGTTGGAAAGGTCTCGGGCTCCGTAAGGTTTATAGCAAAGAAAAGCCAGGAAAAAAAATTTCTACAGCCAACTGGGGGCGAAACGGAGTTCGCCGGGTTTGCTAGTTCCATATAGAATGTAATACACAAGGCAAGCAAGAATGATTCATCATTCTCGTGCCCTTATCCTGGTCTCAGTGGGGTCGGCCCAACATGTTTTCTTTTTCTAACTTGTCATGTTGTAGGGGGGTTTTGTCAAAATTTTCGAAAACGGTAGAAAACGAAACTACACTTCCTCTACCTGAAGGTTGTTTGGAAGAGATCGCTCACTAGCGATAAGATCGCCTATATTGTACCACAAGGTGTCTGTATCACCTTTTCTGTATTTATTCTGTATTTTGTGCAATAAAAGATATCTATCTATATAACGTTTGAGCGTTTAAAATGCATCTTAAACGCTAGTCATATGTAAAAATATATAATAAAATTATGTATCTTGCTAAATTTTTAGTAAGATTAAAGCAAAATATTGTTGTTCAAAATAATTACCTACTGTCAACATAAATACTACCTAATTTTCTGTGTAAATTCAATACAGCTAATTATCACATTTAAATAGTAAATCAAATTTATTAAGTTAAGTAATACATTCACGAACATATTAAAACTTTTAATGGATTTTTTATAAATAATAAAATAAAATACATTATTGTAGTCTTCATGCTTATTCGTTGATGTCTTTTGTATGGATAGACTAATGTTAAAAAATGTTTGCCCAAATAATCGTAACTAGTCTTTTACGAGTATAATTATGATTTTCTACTGTTAATTACCTAGCAGATAACACCTAGTAATTAAACATCGAAGTTTTTAGAAGATGACCTAGCATTTTGACAGTTTGACAATGTCAAAAATATCAGTCCAAAGACAATTAATGAGTGAAACGGTTATAATACCTTTTTTTTACATACATACATGTGAAATATATTATATTTATAGGTTTTTTCTTGTACTGTGAATGATGATGATCACTAGGGGGCGTAAACACCTATATAATCCAAAAATATATACTATTGTAGCCATCAAAGACAACATGCGATGTCTCCCACTGTTGACGTTCGCCGAAACAAAGCAAGAATGTAAACAAGCAACAAACTGGCAAACACGTCCTTTGTTCGGGGCTGGATTGTTGTTTTGTTTACCAACATCGCGCCGCAAAATGGGTCGTGTTTGTTTATAGTTGAATTTTTGTGTTAATATTATTAAATAATGTAACGTGCCCATGTGTCACGTGATCTCGTGTGGCGAACAATAGGAATGCTTCCAGGGTCAAAATAATTACATTTTAATAATATTTAGTCCGTATTTTAGATTATAAAAATATATTGGAGACGTATTTTTCCTTTTTTCATTCAAACAAAAAATAACAAAGATAAAATCCATCAAAATGTAGGAGTGGGGGTCTTTGACGTAACTCAGTGGCAAAAAACTCCCACTCTGTGACGTCACGCGTAATTTCAACAGGTTAAATCTTTGTAATTTTTGGTCTAATTTACAAATGAAAGAATACGTGTCTTTTATTTTCGAACAATCTAAAAGGCGGACTAATTACATTTTTATAGCAACTGGCCTATTGGAGAGGTATATGTATGTCCAGCAATGGACTGCGAAGGGCTGATGATAATGATGATGTTTTTTTTATAATAGCTCGACATAATGGCTATCCTACAGTTAAAAAGCCAATAAAAAGTTATACATTCTCTCACTCATCTTACGTACATACATGTCTATCAATAACATAAATCATTAAACAGGTGGGCACCAGTTTTTGCTATAACCAAAATGCCGGTGATCAATTTGACAGGTCACTTGCTGTAATTCCGAGATGACAGGTGACAGTTACCCGCCCGTGAAAGTAGTTTGACTCGCGCGCAGGTCCGATGTGTGCCGTTTATCTGTCACTGCGCATCTTCAACCGTTGTGTTGATAGCGCATGTTTGCTGAGCCAATGAACATTTTTCATTGCTCTTTGAACTTGCGTTGTTTATAGAGTAAGTGTACAGACAGATAGAGTTGGCACGTGCAACTGTTTTGGCATTTGGATGACAAAAATCACCTTCGAAAATGACATTTTGTCTAACAAACCATTATTTTCGCTCTGTTTTCTCGATAACTAAACATGTAGTATGTATGATGAACCCTAAATATGTGTCCTAAATATGAAGCAACGCCCTGCGATCGCCAACTCGCCTGCCCAGTGTGGTGATTACGGGTGAATCCTCCAGATGCGAGCGAGCAGCTGGAGGGGTCTATGGCCAGCAGTGGACTGTGATAGACTGATGATGATAATGATGATGAAATATGCGTGGGTTTAACTCGTCTACCCTAATTCCTTTCATTCAGGAAAAAAGAAGTATTTTTTTATTATGGTGAAAATGAATCTTGGTTATTTTAAGTATCGGCATCAACCTATCGTGGTCCACTGCTGGACATAAGTCTCTCCAGTTATTCACCACTTTGCTTAATCAGTACAAGAAGGAAAGGACACTAATTTATCTATACATTACATTACATCAATTATTGCAATATACTACATAAACAGACCCCACTAATCAGAACCAGTACCAATTGAAGAAAGATAAAATTCTATTCAATTCAATAAGTAATTTGTTGCGCCTATGTAAAAAAAACCTTCAATGAAAACTGTTGAAACATTTCCTGTTGTTGTTTGAATTGTTAACTAACTTATTTACATATTCAATATGTAGATATACCTACATCTCCTTCATTAAATAAACATGCATTTATGGTGGGTTTATATATTTCTAGCTTCATGATTACTTGGATTATACACTGGCATAAAATTACACGCTAAAATGAATCCAAATATTTACGCGTAAATTAGATTTTGGAAAAGAAGAAAAGGTATAAAATATTTTGACAGGCTTTGATACGACAAAATAAAGGAGTGGATAATATCAGTGATCAAACACTTCTAAAACCTGCCTTATAATAACCCAAGACATGCCACGCTGGGCCACACAGCGCCGCCTAGTCCCAGACTGAGCCGAAGCTTATACCTACTATAGATACTAGACAACTGATAAACTTACTGAGATACTTTTTTTTGTAAATAAATACATTTATACATAGTTAACACCCAGACCAATACAAATAGACTTTGAACAGAAATGTTTTTACTGTGCGGGAATCGAACCCACCTATATGATACCTATCTGTATCTTAACTAATATTATAAAGCTGAAGAATTTGTTTGTTTGTTTGAACGCGCTAATCTCAGGAACTACTGGTCCGAATTGAAAAATTCTTTTTGTGTTGAATAGACCATTTATCGAGGAAGGCTTTAGGCTATATAACATCACGCTACAACTTAGGACCGAAGAGATAATGGAAAATGTAAAAAAAAAACGGGGAAAAAATAACTATTCCACGCGGACGAAGTCGCGAGCACAGCTAGTATCTGATATAATACCTGTTAGGCTGTTATGAATACCTAGACACCCACTATTATAGCCTACCACTCCTACTATGATACTAAGGCGTGGTACCCATTCATTCTCTAATATGAACATTTCGTAATCGTTATCAACCTGTTCCAAATGGTCCAAGACTCCAAGTGCCCCCCTACCTATTTCATTACGCAGCTGGACGCCAAACTTTCCTAAGCTACAAACATAAGGTCAATAACCTAAGTCGCTGCATGTGCCAGTAGGTATGTTAGGTAGGATACGCTAAGTTACGAAGGCACTGTTAACGATTAAATGAAACGGATTAGCTAGGTAGGTATATCTAATATCTTTTTCATGCGGCCTCGCTCGGTTTTTATCGGGGGGCACGGGAGTGCTCCCGCCAAGTTAAGCGAGAATTATGATTTTTTCAAACGAAGTTAGGTACCTATATCGTAAACTACCTACCTATGCCGGCGTATACTTCGTTTGCGTGGAATAGAGGTTTTATCCCCTATTTTATCCCCTTGGGGGTAGAATTGATCAAAATCCTTTCTTATCAGATGCCTATATCATAACATCTACCTGCATGCCAAATTTCAGCCCGATCCGTCCAGTGGTTTGGGCTGAAACGTCTGTTTACCTCTTTTAAAATGAAAACATAAGTTTCATTCATTAACTACAATAGGTACCTACGTAATACATACAATAAATGTATGCTGATCATGGATAGGTCTTTTTATTGCCCATCAAACAGTTAACTTATATCTAAGTTGTCATATTTCTTGTACAATTTAGGCGGTATTACAGCTATGAGCTATCATAATGAGTTATTACAATACATTTAGATAAAGCATTTTCATGTTTCGATAACATACCTACTCGTACTTTCTTTATTATGATACACTTTTGTAGACTTACCCAAACACAAGTTACATATGAATTTAGAAACGAAATGACGAAATATAAAGTCAAATCAATAATTTGAGTGTTGATCGTTGATGTCTTTTTAAAGACGCATACAGGCCCCTTGCGTTATGTAACTGCAAATGTTTCTTTATCATTAACATATTTTTCCCATTTCAACTACTTATCTTGGAACGCACATTTTGCAACAAGCTGTCCTCTCCAACTTTATTTAATGAGAAAAAAATCTAGTCCGAACGCTCGTAAGAACCTGTCTCGAACATACGAACCAAATAAAACTCACATGAATTCAATGAATATTCAAGACGACTTTATATGTGGACAAATTCACTAGTCTAACGCTAGTGCTGAGTTTTTCGCTCAAGAATCTAGCATTCCAGCGAAACGAACCAACTTGCAGTACTGCATAGCATGCAACACTATAGTCACCTGACCAAAAGCAATTAGCAAACGTAACTCACCTTATATTATTCTTCCGCACGCAGAAATCCCGTAGTTGAACAAATTTTATACCAAAAATATCACTTCAAAAACCTGCGATAGAAACTTTCATAGCACTGTCCTTGCAATACGAAAACAAACTTTTACTTGTTATAAAAAAGTCTTGTCTTAATTGTTAATTCGTCGTTTAATAACTCGTCGTGTATCACACTGTTGTTAAGTATCAAATGCACTAATTAGCAAGTTTGTGTTAAACTGTCCGAGAGAAGGCGGTACGTCCGTTCCGTGCCGTGGGCCGCGGTACACTGAAGTGAACGAGAAGTGAGAAGAGACACGTCACAGCGCCCGCGCAGCTCACCTTTACTGGTTGCATGAGGAAATACAATCTTGATAGTTGATCGGATCTAATAAAATATTTGTTATTATTTACATTTTTTTTAGATTACCAACGACTGTCAACAAAAGTCTTAAATTATATTGCCCAATCTCTTGTGGGTAACCATTACCTACTTCAAACTAATTGACTCAAAATGGGGTGAATTACAGGCCAGATACTTAACAAAGATATCTACTATTATATTATCATGTTGATACACAGGAGCCATAAGATATTCTTTCAACAACATTATTTTTTCGTCGCTTTTCTTTAAACTTCATTAGTACAACTAACAAATTGGTCTTCATTTTGGCGTTGATCAAGTTTATAAATAGGCCGATTAGCAGAATGTTTATATAAGTACTAAACACATTTAAAACCCGCTAGTGGTCAGTAGGTACTTGTTACCTACTTATACAAAATAATGAGCGAACTAAACCGGTCCTGTTTCATTATCTGATATAATATTTAACAATTTAAGATAATGAATCACACATGTAGGCATGACTTTTATTCCGTTTTAGTTAAACCTCGATTACATATGGTGCTAAATTGCAAAAATCCTTGTAAACTTTCGAAAATATTATGTAAATTTCACAATATTTATTGTTTTATTGGTCTATAAAACTGGATTCATAATTTTACTTTCAGTTTATTGTCCAAACTTGTTGAAGTAATCCACCACTTATCTCCTATCCCGGGCTTCCCCCATCAATGCCAAATAAACTCAAAAACTAGTACCTAACTCCTGTACCGAAAATTTGCCTATGCGGCATTAAGTCCGCCTTTTGTACACTCTTTTTATTGTGCAATAAAGTTTAAATAAATAAATAAATAGATTTCAAACATTCTTGCAAGATTAGAATGCTAATTCACCCGTGGCTATATTATTGCAACATAGGCTATATTTATTACTAGAAATGATAAGGGATGCTCACTAAGTGTAGTACAGCGTGGGTGTTATACAATCTAAGAACTTAATAGGTACTTAGCCACCTTCTGTGTATTGCAAATCCTGGGACATGAAATCTTAAATTATTTATACAATAAACGCCTATATAATCCGAAATACCCCAAAATGAATCAAGTGCGGGTCGCTAGTGTTCAAACATGCCAGTACCAAGTCCGTTGCGCCGGCGTCTAACCTCCAACATCTCGGCATGGCCTCGATATTCGGGCGGCACACACAGCCTCTCCACGCTCCATCTGACTATCGGTCCATTCCACAACACCAGTAGACAAGTTTCGTGAACCGCGAACTGTTATGGACAGATTATTTCTAAGTGCTCCGCAGGTAGCTGTAAACGTAATATCACTAAACGCTGTTAATGATTCAAGTCCGGCTTACCTATGTGAGACCCTATTTATTACGGTTAAGATTTTTTTTATAAAAAGTGCATTCAGAATGACCTCTCTCCGCCTGGATGGTAAGCGGTCGTGAGGCGTACTAAGTTAGGTCGTTAGGCATAATAGAACAGAAGATCTTTTTGAAACTTAGGTATCTTAATTAATTGTAATCAGTTCTGCACTACTTACTACTACTGAAGATTCTGTGGAAGAGAATAGGCTCAGGAACACTCCCAGCGATAAGACCGCCTGTATGTAGGTACTACAATATGCCTTTAAGTATTTTGCTAGGTCAAGACAGGTAGGTCAAGACTCCAAATCAGACTTAGGTATTATTTCAATTTCAGTTTAGTCACTGTATGACAACAAAAATGTTAATCCTACAATGGAAATAACAATTTCTCACCAATCATACCTACTCGAATGATAAAATGTGCGCTTTAACGGAATCGTCAGATGATTACGTAATCAAAATGATGTGGTAGACATCACGGGTCGTGGTGATGATTGCCGAGATTTCCTCATGTGCTGCCCGACTTGATTGAGCATGTCCCCAATACAGTGTTGCAACGTTTTGGATGTCCGGCCGCATTGAAAATGTACGAAGTATCTAGTAGCGGGGTCAAGAGTTTCTTCTTCCAGGACTTGGGTCAAGACACAGGAAGGTGCTATGTTGGTAAGACGTTCAAAACTAGATATGGACGTTCAAAACATGACTTAGCCGGTCAAACAATCCAAAATATCTTGTGAAATAGTATGAATTTACCTCAAATTTTGTCTGTTTCTATTTTGAAGAAACAGCTTGTAATTTTAAGTGGTAGGGGGTAGGTAACAAATCTTCGTTCGAATTGAACCGCTCACCCTGGGGAAGTACCTCCACCCAATACCACATTGCAGCTAAATGATAATGTCTTGTCTTCTTAGAACACCAATGCCGATAGCTGAATTAGCTGAGCAAGAGTAGGTTAACAAACGCATGTGCGTGGACTCTCTGTCATCTAAAACGGATTCTCTGTACCCAAGCTACACTTATCCTTTTTACTTTCATAACGTAAACAACAGCATATACCCATACAGATTTCACCGATCACCGTAGGTAGTCGATTTTATCCTCGAATTTGTGTCCGAACGATTTTTACGAGCCAAAGAAAGTCACCAAGTGGGTCACAACCTGCCTTGAACTTGACCGAAACCGGTCGTTGATAATGCCGAAAATTATAGGCCGAGTGTACTTGAGGCGAGACGATAAGCTGTAGGTATGGCCCTGCCCCTTTTAGCCATCGAATTCTTTTGATGCAATAGACCTTATGTATTTTACAACCTCATAGGTAGGTATTTTACAATCGTATCTTTAATGTTTGAATATCTAAGCTTAAAATACGTGGACAATGAAGATACTGGGTTAGAAATGTGTTTAAAAATGATGTACGAGTAGGTACTCTACTACACTCGACTACACTTAAAATTACCTATTCTTTCAAAATTACTAAGTATACATAACTAAACGATAGTTAATAATAAAATTGATTGAGCATTTTGAGACAGACTGGGGCAGGTCCCAGCATGATGGAGTTCAGGAACTCCATCCGACCCTACCAAGCCTAACCCCAGAGCTGGTAAATACTTACCTGTAGCTTTAGCGGCGATGTTATTAAAAAAATACACTTACACTTTCACAACCATAATAATTGATAATTTTCATTTCCATTAAAAGTCAGCATTTTAATTAATTTTCGGTTTGAACGCAGATTTTAAGAGAAAGCAGTCTCCTTAATATGTAAATACCCATAGCGTTTATAAAAACAAAAACATCAAAGTCATTGATTAGGAAGACTAAAAACATGCCAGAGGCTAATGAGGCTATAGAGATTTGGCTAAATCCTAAACGTAATCAAGATATAAACCTCTCAAACTAAAAACGTATTAAACTAAAGTACAGTCCTACTAATCACCAAAACACAACAGGTTTATGTGTTCTAAATCAAAGACCAGTCCAAATAATTCTATATCCATTATACAACGTCAAACTAGTTACTACAAAGATAAAACTGAATTATGAGCGAGTAACAGAGCTAAACGTACCTTAAGCTGCTTTAATAAATTACCTTCCGAGACCAAAGATTGTTATCAAACACTGCTAACATATACACACATGTATCTTGACACGTCATTTTCTATGCGACTTCTAACTACACTCAAAACTATAGACATGAAGAGATAACAGTGATATGGTTTCCGGATTTAAAATAGGTCCTCGCGATCTCATCCCGTGGGTGTCGTAGAAGACAACTAAGGGAATATCAGGAAACGGGCAGCACCGTTTACCAGGGTACAAATAAAACCTACTGCGGTCACCAACCCGCCTGCCAAGCGTGATGAATGAGGCAAATTCCCCCAAATTACGATGTCATTGGAGGAAGCCTATGTACTTCATCGGTCATCAAATCTTCTGGAGATATGAACTGCTCATTTCCACTTCAATGTGCAAATTCGGCACGCAATGTTCATCATCATCATCACCCTATTGCAGTTCACTGCTGGACTTAGGCCTCCCCAGTTGTTCGCCACTTTAGGACAAACATCTGGAGGATATACTCATAATCGCCACGCTGGGCAGGCAGGTTGGCGATCGCAGGCGTAGCTACTCGCTCCGGTGACGCTGCTGCCCGTCATCGGTCTGTGGTATTTAGCTACGCCTTCAATTGTGATGGTTATACCGCCATCAGTCGGTTGCCAGCGCCTCGTTTGTTATTCGGCAGGATGCACCACGGGCCGGTGAGATTGGCTTGGAGCGAAATGATGTTAGGCCGCTCCCATACATCCGTGCAATGTTACTTATAATAAATCTTAGAAATTAAATGAGAGTAAAAAATAAAACGAGGTTTTCTTAATATAAACAGATATATAATTTACTTTGACACCGTCAACTTATAATAGATTAGGTACCAATAATTGTCTTTACAACATTAATTAAAACTACGCAGATGAAGAAAAATAAAAACCTTTCGAGTTACCAACTCATATATAAGTAATCACCGATTAACAAAATAATATCGATAATTTTTACATTTATTAAATAAATAATACTATTATATTTACGTTCACACATCGTTTCACGAACATTTTTGCTTTATGAAAGTTAGAATCATTGAAATTCTTATCCGTGAATAATTAAAATTATTTAATTAGATTTTCAAATTAGTGTTCCCAGTAACCCCAAGAAGTTGTGTCTAAATTCTTTCAAAGTTAATCTCTAAAATGTTATTGGATGACGACAAAATAATGATGTAATAAAAATATATACAAAATGGTTGACATTTGTTTCAATCTTACCCATTACAGAAGTAACAAACTTATCAAATGCGTTATCCAAAACTAAAATGGCTACAAGTTTGGCAAATGAGTATTTAAAAATCTGATACTTTAAAGACATTTAAGTGGATCCAACATTTTTGTAGATAAATAATAATAATTAAGTAGAGGACCCAATACGTGACGTGACGTTGTGTCGTCCAGCCATATATCATACGCTGGTCCACACAGCGCCATCTAGTTCCAAACTAAGCGGAAGTTTATACTATGGGTACTAGACAATTGATTAACTTTTTATATTAGGTAAACATATCATAATGGTTCATAGTACAAAAAGTTATAGAATATTATAGACAAAGATGCTTAGATTCTTGTGGTAATCGATTGGCTTATGTAACAAGGATATTCAATAGATTATTCCACATTAATTGTCTTAATTGGTCTTTATAACGCAATTAAGTTAGGTACCTACTCCCTCAAGGCTCCATTTGCGGTAAACATAAAACTGAATTACTGTCAAATAAGCTATCGGGGAAGTCGTGTAATATAAATAATTGGCGAAAATAACACATTCTAGGATCTGTGTAAATTCCAGAAACTAAATATTTACTTCAACAGTTCCTAGCCATCTTTCCAATAACCTAACAAAACCATATTAAAACTAGGAAGCATATCGTTGCCGCATATTCTCCACACAAGCCGCTCTCTTTGCAATGACATCATATCTATAGGCCATGAGAAGTTTAAAACACTATTGAAGAAGGAAACGGGTATGTACTTTGAAGGTCAATGAATTAATTAGAAATATTGTTCCCTTCGTTTTCCATAAATTAACTGTATCTAAGTAATTTCAATTTAATGTTTTGTTCTTACGTAGGTACTTTTTACTTGCATTTAGGGAATTTTAATTTTAAAGTACCCGCATCATTATAATACCTAGATGGGGAATTTTTAAATTATAATTTGTTGTTTTTCTTTTAAACAAAAAAAATCAATGATAAGAATGGCGAATATAACATTCAAGATGTTTAAATTACGAACGAACACCTACACCTGTGGTCTAGCGAAGTAGGTAAGGATTTACTTTTTCAATAAGAATTGTGAGCCATTTTAGTATATGGACAACAGCACCTATATTTACTTAGACATTATCTAGTAACCAGTAGTACTGTGACTAGAGGAAATAATACAACGACAATAAAACACAAGTTAAACATTTGCCAAGGTTCAAGCTTAACGTCTAAGCCGGCGAGCGAAGTTAACACGCGGAATAACTTAAGAAACTTAAAAATAGCTTATAGGGTGTACAAGAACATAGAGTAGGTAATGCGAGTCCTCGTGTAATTTTTCGGGATCAATCCCGACGCATCATATGATGAGATCCCGTTCGAGATTGACGGGATTGGGCGGCAGTAGTTTCTGCGGCGGCAATTGCTTCGCCGGACTGTTGCTAACCAGTGTTATGTATGACCGAAATAGTAACCAATAACTGAATCTACTCTATTTTATTGTACACCCTATTTAATGGATAGTCGGATAACACATATTACATTTTTAATATACTTGTGTACGTATACATTTTTTAACTGTCATAAAATAACAGTCGAATAAATGTATAAACCGATGATGCGTTCTTGCAATAAAACAACATTAAATTAGTATGTTCTTGTAGTTCTAGCAAGAAAGTTTCGTATTTATTACAAAGATATGAAACTTAACTAGTGTGAATTTTAAATTTGATTTTACGTCATTTTATTACTTAGTAGAAAATGATGTGAGCGCCATATAATTGTTAGAAATGTATGGCAACATTCAAAGTTTAAAATTTCAAATCGACTTATTGAACAGTAAATTTTTATGTTATTTGAATTTCCAGTTTGTAATAAATAAAACCGTAGTAATAAAGATGTTAATTTATTACATTTCTTATTTAGTAAAAAGACAAGGTACGTATTGTTTTATTTCATCGGGTCAAACGATCCCAAATTGGACACGCCATTGTAAATTCAATTAAAAATTCACCTTATCTGCTATTATTCTTTCGTTTCATTACCGATCTAGATCTAGACTGTCTAAACTATTGACAACTAGTTCAATGTAGTCTCACAACTATTTCCTTACTATATTACTAGTGTCGACTATTTCATAATATCTTTTACACACTAACCGCAACGGATCACATTTTTCTAACTGATTTAATTATTATATTCCAATACATTCCCTATTTTCTTCAGATGGCCTTTTAGATAGGTGCTTTTTCTATGAAAACCTAAAAACTGTATCGACTTATGAAATTGTATTATTATTATCGTTAATACTTATTCTATTGACGGAATTTCTACTTAACAATTTACTTACAATGTAAACCGTCACGGTGAGTGTTTGAGTGTGCTCAAATAAACATCTAAATAAAGTCGAAATATACGAGAGAAAACAAAAACAAATGTTATTGTCGAGTGCTAAAATTCTCTAAAATAAATACTAGATACCACAAAACGCCTTCAGAAGACGACTTTTTTGGTACCACAAATACTTTATGCATACGAAACAAGTGACAAGTAATTTGACAATTTTAGGCCATATCGCTAAAGAAATAAAATATATTTCAGCGAATCTGGTAATAAATCGAGACCAATTCTGTTATGATAAAAATGCCGAATGGAAGATATGTTTCCTTCATTGGTCCGAATGATGATCGTGAAAATGAAATGTTAAAAAGATAGCATTACCTTATAATGGCACTCTCGCTTACAATCAAAGCCAAAATTAGATAATCTATTAAACAAACAATGTTCAAGGAATGTAAAAGACTGTGCCTAATATCAATTAAGATGTTAATGTTGTTTAAAACGATGAGGCGATGGCAAAACCGCTTACATACCGCGATTTCACAGTGATTAAATACATTCTACCATCACGGTATTATTTTACCTGTGAAACACAGTCCGCTAACTTACGTAAAACTTAAACATAAACGATTAAAAGCTGTGATAATAATAACATACGTTAATGTATTACAATGTCACACATACACAGCCTTGCGTGTCAGTCACTTCGCTAGTGTTGCCATGTTTAAACACATTGCTACTAAAATGGTAGCTTTCAACAAACTGACTCAAATCGAGCTACATGCAATAACGTCGCTTGATTTTACGTCAAGTGTATAAAAAGGCAACACAGATACTAAATGTTAATACAAATTGGAAGCAATACTTGTGATGTCTAAGGTGTACAAAACTCTCGTTAATAACTTTACAGTATGTTTCAATTTGTACTAATATGCAGTACCAAAATCTATTCTAAAAACATCCATACTTACAAAATAGGAAATTGACATAAATTGGAAATACGAAGATGATAGTATTAAGAGCGCTACAGTAATGATATTCGATACATTGGCAAAGTATCCTAAAATTAATAGATAGCTATTAGAGAGTCAAAGTGTTCAAGAGATATTATGAAGAGATTATTTCATTTTTTACTTCAATTCATGGCGTAATAGTCTCGTTATTATAGTAGTAAACGAGGCTTGTATTAACTGAAGTAGTCAAGTGTATATTTAAAATGGCGTAAATGAATGACTGTGACTGATAAAATTCCCAAACCAGACAGACCATAAGACAGGAGAACTAATCACGAACACTTAGTAACAACTTGATCAACATTCAATATAATAACTTTTTTATCAATAATACTACCATCTAAATTAATTGTGATCTAAATGCCTTAACCAAAGACCAAGCATCAACTTCAGTATATGCATAATACAAGTATACATTTCGTTTTCATTGAAATTGTTATTCTCGTCCCAATATGTCAACTTCCTACCGTATTCTCTGCACGAGATAATCTTTATGAAAAGTTTACTCAGAATTCTGCGAATCACCGACTTCCTTACAACTCTTTCTTCCTCAATACAAATTCGACAGTCACATTTTCTACTTACATTTACTAATTTGGAAGTATTGGTAGGATTTACATTTTCGGGTTTGGCAACACTGGTCTGAGTCGCCCGATTCGCGACTACGAACGTAGGGACCGTTTGGACGCTCTGTGAGGTATGTTGAGGGATGTTCTTTTTTAGCTTTTTGATACCGCTACCGAATTGTAGGCTGTGGCTGTCTTTGAGTACGGTGAAGTCCATACCATCTCCAGTCGACCTGCGACTTACATCGTGACTAGCCAACATATCCTCGCAACTGTGGAAGTTGCTCAAGTTCTGCTTGATCAACACCTCCTTTCTCAAATTCCTTTCGAACTTTTTCATTCCGACAAACGACATGTGTCTGGACAATCCTATTTTCTTTTGACGCGAGGAATTTCTCTGTGAAACCTCCTCATTGGTCTTCATTTCCGTCGACACGTTCGCATGCGACGATCTCGTTTCAACGTTCTCCTCTTTCCTTTCAGTGTCAGTCAATTTCTCAAAGTCCCTCCTTAGCCGCCTAACCGTATTAGGAACCTTTCTCGTCTGTAACGTTTCAGGGTCGTAGCTTTCATTTCTTTTCCAATTTCTCAATGAAATATCTTTAAAGTACGGCCTGTACGATTCCACTTCGCTGTCTTCCCCGTCAGTTTTCTCATCGTCACACGAGCCTCTGCAAGACAGATTCCTGATCTTTTTAATCTGTGGCGAATGTCGTCCTCTGCTGATTTCCCTGTAAACGTCTACATCGCTGTCATTCGACTGGCTCGAAGCTGTCGAGATGCTTCTATACAGAGATCTCTTCTGAGTAGGCGATGACGTCACCTCCGAGCTTACATCATCATCAGCTTTACTATCCCTGAACGCCTCAGCGAAGTTATTGGACGAGAAATTCCACCTCAATTTCTTGATCTGCGGCGAGAGACTGCCGCTCCCCATATCGATCCCCCTATAACTGTCCCTCAACGTGGATAACGCTAGACTCCGCCCGAAGCTGCCATCGAAATCGGAGGATGCTCGTCTGCTTCTCACTCTGATCGGAGAAGCCGGGATATCCTCGAAGCTCCTATACGCCTCGGCGGCGCGTCCGTCCGACGAAACGGTCCACATAGATCCGACGCTGCTCCCCGACCAATCCGAGCCTAGAGTCTGCAAATAGCTAGCTACATCCATACCTCTGTCAAGCGAGACCGACCTCCGGAGCGGGACGTCCTCAAACCTGCTCTCGTACTTGTCTCCGAGCCAGGCGTCGAAGCCGACGCCTACGTCGGTGTTCAACAGCTCCTGCCTAAGGTCCAGTTTGGCCTGCGCGTTGTTGCGTTGTGATTGGTGTGCGGCGGCGTGGGGTGTGCGCGGGGGGGTGGGGTCGGAGTGCCTACGCGGGGGCGGAGGGGGCGCCACCGGGCGCGGACATCTTGCTGGCGAGCGAGGACAGCGAGCGGCGCGGGAACGATCCCACGGTGATATCAGACTCAGCAAAGAGCTTGCGAAAACTGTAACAGGGGGGCGGGTGTTAGTTGTGTGCGTATGCGCAGTGTTTGTGGAAATCTTAAGATAAATTTTTGGAGTTCTAGCAGTTTTTATGTCGACATTATGTAACTGCAGCCGAAATTAGGACGCGGTAGCCAGCAGTATCATAATCATCAACCTGCAAATGTCCACTGCTGGGCATAGGCCTCCCCCAACGAACTCCACACGGACTGGTCCTGAACGGTCTAGGTCCAAGGGTCCCCGCTGTCTCTTAGGCTTCATTCAAACATGCGGTTTCCACCTGCGAAACCGCCATCAACCCGCTACCACTGTTCACACTAACCGCGCGGTGGGGCGCGGCGTTGACACTGCGGTTGGACAGGTGAACCGCTACCGCACGGCGGCCGTTAGCGTACGATCGACGGTTGATTTACGGCCGCTGCCAGGCGGATTACCCGGCAGTCTGAACGCAAAAAACCGCATGTCTGAACGGGCTCTTAGGTCGTCAGTCCGTTTCGTAGGGGCTGTCCCCTGAAGCATCTCCCCTCTCGCTGTATATAAAGGCTCTAATGATTCTAAGCTACTACTATTTTGTAATGGACAACAATACGCAACATACACAATAAGTACAGATGTATAAAAAGCGTGTAAGGTCTTCAATAAAAAGAACGGAAAGTATAGGTCCATTTTACACAGTAACATAAGATGGGTTACATTACTCTGTTCATCTTCTATTCTCTTACTTACATAAATGTTCCGTAGTGTTTGGTATTTTGTTTAAAAAGTCACGCATTTTGTATGTGTCACTAGTTTTTGTACAAAGTTATTCTTCCCAATAATATCTGTTGCCTATTTATGCCTATATTACATCCCGTGATATTGATATGATTTATAATTATGTTAATAACGAAAATGTAGAGTTATGTGTTTACCCAACTCAGTGGTTTTGATATTTACGAATAAAGTATACTGAGTATGCAACACTTGCAAATTATCCCGACCCTTTTACCGACATGCATGAAAAAAACCGCCTAAATAAGGTTATTTTATTTCCAGGATCAAAATACTTACATTATATTTAGACTGATTATTTATTTAGATTTCATTTCTCGAAACAAAAAAATAACAAAGATACAAGGCATCAAAATTTAAGAGTTGGGAGTGACGTCACTCCGTGCGACAAAATGCCACACGGCGTGACGTCACGCGTAACTTTAACGGGCTATATCATTGTAATTTTTGGTCAAATTTACAAATGAAAAAATACGTGTATTTTATTTTTGAATAAGCTAAAAGACGGACTTACAACATTTTTTACGGCAACAGGCCTATTGATTAAGATCATTTTGCCTAGATTTAAGTATTTTTAGTGTAAAATAAAGAACGTCTTCGTCATCTTGTTAGTGGCCTACAAATGTTGTTCCCTGTCCATGTCTATCCTGTAGTCACCACCTACCGGTGTTTCTTGCATCAGTACCAAGGGCCGAAAGAGATCCTTGGGGGGGGCGACCTCCTCCCCTCGTCGCGCGACGTCAACGCCAGCCAAAACCTGACCGACACGACACTAGTTAGGGCCGAAATAAAACAAACGGGACAAACAATATAGGGGGAAAATTAAATGTAGGGGATCAATAAACATACATAAAAAAGAATATAGTTTTTTTTTTATTATGAATGGGGTTGCGCTTGACTGCGTTTCGCCTGTTGGTAAGCGATATCGTAGCCTAGATTTTATTATTAATGATAAATGACATGAAATAATTAGACATGGCAAACGGTTCATCTGTTGTGATTGTCCCCGTCCGCTAGTCTATTTTTTTATAACTAGAAAATTACACTTCCTCTAACTAAAGGTTGTCTGGAAGAGATCGCTTACTAGCGATAAGACCGCCTGTATTGTACCATAGCTCTCTGTAGTATCTCTTCTGTAAATGTTTCCTTTTCAATAAATAATATCAATCTAAAGGCGATCAACGATCAAGCGATTTTCAACATTATTACTCATGGACAAGGTTCAAATTGAAATGACTAGTGAATACTACATTGTAGTAAATTAAAATTTTCAAAAATGGCATTCTATAGAGATATTAATAGTATCTGCATCTGATCTATTCTCCAATTATGAGTTTTTTAGTTAACTTTACCTTAAAAATCTGAAATTTACATAACTTATATATATGAACTATAGCTTTGAACCTTAGTAACATCATTTTACGGGTCTATTTACAACAAACATTTATACAAAATTAACTTCATGATAGTGTCGATAAAACGACTAGCCTTTATACAATTGTTTTATTTTAAATGAAAGTGCTTTATGAAATAATGAATGTTTATTTATATCGATCATGAATTTTATGGTAAGTGCTACACATAGATTTAATATGTAAAATAAGGTAAATATTAAATGGGATATGGGAAGGGTAAAAGGTAAAACAGTATCTAAGAAACCATGATCCAATATGGCTGGTTCTTTTATGAGCAGCTAACGGCAATAGTTTAAGTTACAAGCTAAAGCTTGTCGTACTTTAGGATCACGGTTGAAATTCGTACATTTGGTACGCAATAACATTTCTCTTGTATGGGGATTCCATGAGGTTTAAAGGATGGTGGGAGGGATAAAGCGATAAGCATCGTCGTATAAAGTTTGTGTCATGTTTCGGTCATGCATCGTGCCGTGCGAACGGTGTCCAGTGTTCAATGCAATGATCTCTTTCGGCCCTGGTTCATTTTCCACAATTAAATAACCACCTAAAAAGATAGAAAACAATTTTGAATACCGTCACTATTTTTGTATAACTACGAATGTGTATGTATACTCAAGTATACTACTCCATGCTTACTACAACCCAAATAATAAACCAAAATATGAGAAAAATGTACCAGAACCAAATAAAGCGAAATAGTGTGTGTGTAGTAACGAACGAACGGAAACCAAAAACCAAATGAAACGTTTGTGCAAGTAAAAATGAAACCACCAAAACCATATTGAAAAAATATGAAACCAAACTGATACATGTAATGAAATTCAAATGAAACTTAAAAATATCACACGCAGATAATTACCACATATAATACATCTACGTAATTAACCCTTTTGGAAATTGTAAGACCAATATAAGAATTAAATTTAAAAAAATAACAGAACCATCACCAAGTAAAACTAAAAACAGTGAGATACGAGGAATTGATTACATAAGGTTACGATACGCTTGCATAAAAGAATAAGTGCATGCTTCATAAACACATATTCAAACATCTATTATGCTAAATTATAGATTAAACTTGGGTAGTATAGAAACTAATAAACTTACAGATACATTTTTTTTGTAAATAAAAACATGTTACACATAGAAAACACCCAGATCACTACAGACTTGTTCATGCACACAAATATATGTACTGTGCGGGGATCGAACCCACGACCCTTGGTTCAAAAGGCAGAGGCCACTACCAAATGTGCCATCGAGCCAGTCAGTCATAAAAAAACATATATATTATTTATATACCAATACAGCCTACACCTGTCATATATAAGCAGACCCCGTTAAACACTATTTGTATGTATACCTATACCCATATAGCCTACATAAACAACATACTCTCCCACCCCCCCCCCCCCCCCTCCCCCCTACTCACAACTTCCTGATGCCGCTGTTTCTCTTCCAGGGCGCGTCGTCGGGCTCAGCCGGCAGTGGACCTTGCACAGGCGCCTCTTCCTCCTCCGCCGCCACCGTGCTCATCGACGGCGATGTGTCTGAACTGCTGCAAATGGTATTTAAGGGTTAGTTTTCATGACATAATCTCGTCTTAGTCGTTTTCTTCATTACTGAAGGTCGTGCCCGTCTTGATAGGCCGTAGTAGAAGTTATTTTTGACGAGCTGCTTCCAAACCACCTTGTCATCAGCCCGTCTGAGAGCCGCAGTCAAAGAAATCCCCATGATATCTTAGATGGTATCAGACCAGCAAACTGGCAATCACCCACATGGTCTATTTCTATCCACTTGGCATAAGGGGGTACATAATAACAAACGAGGCTATGGGAAAGGGCTTGTGGCGGTATATCCATCAGGATTTAAGGGCGTAGCTCAATACCACAGGCCAATGAAGGGCAGCAGCGTCACCGGAGCGAGGAGCTACGCCCTGCCAAGCGTGGCGATTATGGGTAAGGCCTCCAGGTGTTTGCTCAAGGTGGCGAACAACTGTAGAGGCATATGTTCAACTGTGTGGACTGCGATAGGCTGATGATGATGATGATGGTACTGGTACCTGCGGCTCCACCTGCAGCGCCTGCAGCTGCTCCTCGGCGCGGTTCAGCTTCAGCTTGAGCTCGTTCCGCTCGTGCAGCTGCATGCAGGCGGCTGTCACTGTCACACTCACCTGTCCGGCTGCGGCTCCACCTGCAGCGCCTGCAGCTGCTCCTCGGCGCGGTTCAGCTTCAGCTTGAGCTCGTTCCGCTCGTGCAGCTGCATGCAGGCGGCTGTCACTGTCACACTCACCTGTCCGGCTGCGGCTCCACCTGCAGCGCCTGCAGCTGCTCCTCGGCGCGGTTCAGCTTCAGCTTGAGCTCGTTCCGCTCGTGCAGCTGCATGCAGGCGGCTGTCACTGTCACACTCACCTGTCCGGCTGCGGCTCCACCTGCAGCGCCTGCAGCTGCTCCTCGGCGCGGTTCAGCTTCAGCTTGAGCTCGTTCCGCTCGTGCAGCTGCATGCAGGCGGCTGTCACTGTCACACTCACCTGTCCGGCTGCGGCTCCACCTGCAGCGCCTGCAGCTGCTCCTCGGCGCGGTTCAGCTTCAGCTTGAGCTCGTTCCGCTCGTGCAGCTGCATGCAGGCGGCTGTCACTGTCACACTCACCTGTCCGGCTGCGGCTCCACCTGCAGCGCCTGCAGCTGCTCCTCGGCGCGGTTCAGCTTCAGCTTGAGCTCGTTCCGCTCGTGCAGCTGCATGCAGGCGGCTGTCACTGTCACACTCACCTGTCCGGCTGCGGCTCCACCTGCAGCGCCTGCAGCTGCTCCTCGGCGCGGTTCAGCTTCAGCTTGAGCTCGTTCCGCTCGTGCAGCTGCATGCAGGCGGCTGTCACTGTCACACTCACCTGTCCGGCTGCGGCTCCACCTGCAGCGCCTGCAGCTGCTCCTCGGCGCGGTTCAGCTTCAGCTTGAGCTCGTTCCGCTCGTGCAGCTGCATGCAGGCGGCTGTCACTGTCACACTCACCTGTCCGGCTGCGGCTCCACCTGCAGCGCCTGCAGCTGCTCCTCGGCGCGGTTCAGCTTCAGCTTGAGCTCGTTCCGCTCGTGCAGCTGCATGCAGGCGGCTGTCACTGTCACACTCACCTGTCCGGCTGCGGCTCCACCTGCAGCGCCTGCAGCTGCTCCTCGGCGCGGTTCAGCTTCAGCTTGAGCTCGTTCCGCTCGTGCAGCTGCATGCAGGCGGCTGTCACTGTCACACTCACCTGTCCGGCTGCGGCTCCACCTGCAGCGCCTGCAGCTGCTCCTCGGCGCGGTTCAGCTTCAGCTTGAGCTCGTTCCGCTCGTGCAGCTGCATGCAGGCGGCTGTCACTGTCACACTCACCTGTCCGGCTGCGGCTCCACCTGCAGCGCCTGCAGCTGCTCCTCGGCGCGGTTCAGCTTCAGCTTGAGCTCGTTCCGCTCGTGCAGGATGGCGCGCAGCTCGCGAACGCTGAACGTCGGCTTCGACGACTGGTCCTCGTCGTCTATGCCCTCGGGCGTCGCCGCGCCGCATGATGTGCACTTCTGGAATAGGATAAACGATAGGTTAACACCGTGCCTTCTACTGAATGCTCTAGTGAGCTCGTTGAAAATCAAAGTCAATCATTTTTAGTCGTGTAGGTTTTTTTAAATAGAGCTTACAAATCTTCAAACTGCCAAGCCAGAATTTTAATGTTCTCCTTCAGAATCGATTTCAGATTTGCCACTTGCTAACCAGTAGTCACATAGCTTAAAATCGTTAATTTGATTGAAATTTTGACCAGATCGGAAACAGCACCCGGAACTTTCTTCAGATCGTCCGCGTTTTAGGCTTTAAACACTAACTATTGTGTCACGGAGGCGTCAATAAATTAGCCAATAGCCATAAGATTTTTGGGCCCACTTTTAAGATTAGGATACTTTCAGTATTCTACCCACCAACTTTTCAGATTTTATTTAAAATATCCGTTCCTTTTATACCTAATACCTAGCAAATGCCCAACATAGAATAAAGTAGCTGGCTTTCTCATTTATTTCATAAACAGGTGAGGCTAAAATGTAAAACACCTCGTCAGCATTTTAGTACGAAATCTCTCATCTGCCGCTAACATAAAAATGCAAATAGTCTTCTGTGATGCCACGTCACGACCCGTTTTGGGCGCCTTTGAAAAAGCAACACAAGAATTACTTGCGGTTAAAATGAATATAACATAAATTTACATTAAGTATCTACCAGAGTAAAAATAATGTAAAATAAATCGTGTTTCGCCAACCGCCTGCCCAGTGTGGCGATTATGGGTAAAAGCCTCCAGGTGTTTTCCAAGTGGCGCACAACTGGAGAAGTCTATGTCCAGCAGTGGACTGCGATAGGCTGATGATGATGATGATAATGATGATGATGATAATCGTGTTTCATAGGGGCATAAAGGTGCGGTGGGTGCAGCCACACAGTTCCACGAGGTCCACCCGGGGAGCACTCTCCACTCTTGCATTCCCCTCTAATAAATAAAAAAGCACCATCGGCATGTTTAACGTACGTTCAAACTAACCAGTTAGTCAGAACGGACCGGAACGGAAATTTGCATTCTGAATGCGACTGGTGCATCATTGCAGACCATGGCACATTTGCGCACCTGCCAACTGTATCCCACTACGTGCACGATGGGTAATCCTTGCAAGGCGACTCAGAGTTTAAGCTTTAATTAAAAAAGAAACTACTTGTCACACTGTGCACACTCAGGATATGGAATGAGCCCCGCCGAGCCGAGGGTCACCCCTGAGACTACAGTATGGGGTCCTTCAAAAAGGTTGTGATGTGCAAGGTTTTTAATGGATCAGTAGTGCGCTTGTGATACTCGTATTATTGACGTAGAGGTCCAAAGGCTGCGGTAACCTTTCAACATCAGGCGGGCCGATAGTTGTTTCTCACCTTAATGGTATAAAATAAAGCAACGATGATGAGGGCTCCCCCTTTATTTAAGTTTACGATGCTGACAGCATGTGCGATGATATTGCTTCATATTGTATCTACATCTCCCTTGATACGAGCGAGATATATATACCATAGTGAATGCGAGACATGTGTCAACAAGTACCTAAAGCACGAGTGCTAATCACATGTTATGTTTCAATACACGATACAAATTCTTATCGGCATGTTCAATGTACACATGGACCGAATTCGCAATTTACGATACAAGTGGGCAAGTGCGGACGTATAATATGATGTGTCTAATGTCTATTTCCACCAACAGCCTCCTAAGCAAAGAGATCCTCTAGAATCGATTAGGATACGCTTTTAACATCTTCTTTTAAATTCTTTTGTTAAACGTAAACCCACGACCACTGTTTCAATAGCGGCGTTCACTACTACTGAACCAAATTGGTCGTTTAATGAAATAATATCAACGCATCCCTTAAGTTATGCTGCAGGGGTTAGAAAACCTCAGGAGGCTATTGACCGAAACAGTGTCGTATTCGTACCTACTACCAGTGGCGTAACTTTAGGGCATGTCGTTATGTGGAAGAGGCCTCGGGCCCCTACCGATAGGGGCTCCGGGCTGATGAAGATTAAAATTTGCCTACATTTCATTATTACACATTTAGTAAAAATCCTATAAATTTGCCACTGGCCTCGAAGGGTATAGTTATGCCACTGACTAATACTATAATATACTTCAGTATGGTATAGCCTCACCTGATTCTGTGCGTTGACTTGTTGCAGCGCGGTGATGTCCCGTTGCTGTGCCTGCACAATGGCCGTCAGTTCCGATCGCTCCTCGCATACTAAGCGCATCTATGCAGAATAAAAGTATATTTAGACCACAACATATACACCTCCCTCATCAAAGTAAGTATGTTAAACACTTGTGTTGTGGAAAGCAAAGAAGGTATTGCCTAAACGTACAAAATATATTAACTAAGTACATGTTAAGTTTTTTTATAGTAGCTATAAAATATAATGGCTTTCCTACGCCTGATGGAAAGCGAAAGAGAAGCCCAAAGTCGCTGTGACAACGGGCAAGTAACTTGTAAGTTACCTGTCGGTCGCCACCGCCGTGCCGACCTAACCCTAACCCCCCCACGAGCTCCGGAAATATCGGCAGAAGCACGACCTGGAGGTCATTTGGCCGGGGCATTATTTAGGGTGGAAGTCCTTCCCCGGACGGGCGGCTCAATTCGAGCGTAGATTCGCTATGCCCTACCTATCTTTTGTAAATAAATAAAGGAAAAATAATTAAAATTCAGTGCTCACCTGATTTTGTAGCGACTTGTGTTTGCGCCTGAGGTCCCGGCTGACTTGTGCAAGCTTCTCGACTTGGCTCGTCAACTGCAATGTATCCAAAATGGCCATTTTAATACAAGAGTTAACAAAACGCAACAAAAAGATAATTCCTTTGTTCTCAGACAAAACTATACAAAATATAGTTTATCGAGAATGTGTCTTAAACATCAAAACATGTGATCCCAATGTAGGTAAAACTTCATTTGTCTTATCGTATTGTTTGTAGTAACTTAACGTGTGTATCGGAGATAAGTAGTCTATTTCGATTCCGTAGGTGGGTATGGCATGATTAGATATGTCAATTGTATTGAAGATATGTATTGGGGTCATCGATCATGTGAATAATTCAATAAAGGAGTACGCATTTACTGATCAAAAACTTCAGTATTATTTAGCCTTCTATCAGGTTCTCTCCGAAGCCACTAGGGCTTAGGACCTGACTTATGTCTAATTAGCGTGACAAATTAAAAAAGTGTTTGGCTGCAATATTGCATCACTTTTTTTCTTCCTTTCTTTCTAAATTCTTGATGCAAAGAAACGATTTTAGGATGGAGCAATCTAACTCCGATAAAGCCAGAGGCTATTGAAGGCGAGAGGGAATAGGGACCCTTCCCTATTCCCAAGTTATATGGTAGGAGAAAGGCGTCATCATCAGCCTATCGCAGTCCACAGCTGGACATAGGGCTCTCCAGTTGTTCGCCACTTTGGGCAAACACCTGGAGGCTTTACGACGTCAAGTAAAGTAACAAATTCCAAACATTTCGCATTAGGAAGGAATTCGGAAATCTTTAAGTGCGGACGGGTGAAATATCAAATAAGTAACGGTAGTAAGACAAAATGCGTTTAGTATCCCGATGATAAAACGATTTAATTTATATCCGATTTAACAAGTGCTTAAACTGCACAAAAAGAACGTATTATAACCGGAGGCGTGCATAGCTAACCTTGGCCTATTGAATTATATCAAAATGTGAAGCTATTCACAGATATAGATATTTTCTCTGGTTTTATTGCCACATTGAAAATGGAAAAATACAATAATTTTATAGCAACTATAACATTTAAAGCATTTCGCTATTTTAATTTGTAGGTTATTATCTCATCATCATCATCATTAGCCTATTGCAGTCCACTGCTGGACATATGTAGGCCTTTCCAGTTGTTCACCACTTAGTATTCCCTATATGTTTTCCCTAATTTATATATTATACTTACACATAATCGCCACGCTGGGCAGGCGGGTTGGCGATCGCATCGTAACGTATATCTACTTAATACAAACTATTTTCAAAGCCAAATTATAAAGTTGAGTTATCTCTCAGTAAATGTTGTATTAAGAATTTTATTACATCTTACATACACTTATTAAATTGTTTCAAGGGGCCTCTACCCCTTTAAAGTGTGCACTCTCATTTATCATAATCCGATGGTATAATAATTCGTCACGACCTAAATAAATGTAAGTAATTGTAATTATTGTAACAATTATCTTAATCCATCCTAAGTCCTAACCTAGTCAGCATATGCAACAATCACGCAATGAGTTTTAAATAATGCTTCGATTACGATGCGATATAAATAAAAAAACCATTAATTAATCCTACGACACAAATCCGTGTTCGCACAACAATCGATCATACTTTTACAATCGCAAAATCACATGATGCATCAAAACGCAAAAAATGCTAAGTTTACACAGTTTACGATAAATCTAATTCCCTTTCAATACCATCGGAACGTCTTCAATCTGAAAACTCATTCTATTGCTAAATTATTTTTCGTTCGTGTTCATCAATCATTCGATACTGACAATGGGTCCGCCCTTACAGGTTATTCATTTACTTCCAATCGATTTGAAGTATCCATCGATTTGTAATTGTAAAATGCTACAAATACCAGAGCTACTAAGACAGAGATACATCTCAAGGTTTCCATAGAAGCGGGGCCGCCGAAGTTAAGCTGAGACTTAATAACAGGGAATATCCGAAAGAGGACAGCAGCGTTTACCTGAGTACAAATAAAACCTACTGCGGTCACCAACCCGCCTACCAAGCGTGGTGATTAAGGCAAGCCCCCAAATGACAATTGTTATTGGGAGAGGCCTATGTCCAGCTGTGGACGTCTTTAGCTGATGAAGAAGGTAACAAAAATTTCAATTGCTCAATTGGTAGTAACCCCTGCCTTCTGATCCGAGAGTCGTGGGTTCGATTCCCACCCGGGACAAACATTCGTGTGATGAACACTTGTGTTTGTTCCGTGTCTGGGTGTTAATATTTGTATTTAAGTATTTATTTGTGGTACCTTCATTGCTCTGATACCCATGACACAAGTGCTTAAGCTACTTACTTTGGGATCGGAGCAATGTATGTGATGTTGTCTGATATTTACCAATACACGGGAAGAGATTGGTCGATGATTTGTTTTCTTTATCCGCAAGGATTCGAATCATCGCAACGTTTAGTCAATTAAACAGCGATATTATCAGCAGGATAAATTACACATTGTACGAAAAAACAATGCACGGTTGAAAAGTCAATGAAAACACAGCACGCTGTAAATTATGCCCATTTTAATTAGCACAGCGTTTAATGATTTCATTAGAGCAAATAACGACAAAAATATCAATTGGTTTTGCAAGGCTTATCAAAACCGTTGTATTAATTAAAACTTACGGGATGGGGTGTCATGGGGTGACCGTCAAACCATACTTTTTCTATTATGTCTGGTGTGAAGGCAAAGGTATAAAGGCTTAAATTGTTACTACAAAAGCGATTAGAATTTTTTACGGGATGGGGTGTCATGGGGTGACCGTCAAACCATACTTTTTCTATTATGTCTGGTGTGAAGGCAAAGGTATAAAGGCTTAAATTGTTACTACAAAAGCGATTAGAATTTTTATCTTTACGTAATCTCGTTCGCCGGATACCAAAACTAGAGAAATGGACAGATTGGCTCATATCTGTCTCTTTGGCTAGGCTACCTTATTTTGGCAAATTAGTGTACATATAATGCACGCACAGAGCAGATATCAATTCAAATGTTTTGACAGATTTGGGTGGGATTAAGTTATAATGTGTGCCTGTGTGTACAAGGGGTAACAAGTCTAAAACTATACAATGTTATCAGCGCCTTAGGGTTTTAGGAGAAGCAGTCTTCCACTGACCCGCAGTCCGCTTTTGATACACCATATGTGTAACTGTTTTTGTATGAGACATGCAATAAACATTTGAATTTGATAGCCGTCTTGTCCACGGAACCTACCTACGGTCCTCCTTTTTAAAGTAACGTAAAGCACTCTAACAATGTATCTTGTGTAGGCATTGACCGTCCCTTCACAATCTCATGCCTAATTGGATCTCGAATTCACCACAGATTGTATGGAGCTTTCTTATAAGACTCCCCCCTCCCGGCCCGACCACAGATTAATTGAAAACTTCCGTCTTCCAGCTAAGTGGGTACTGATACTCCGAACTAATTAAAGTTACATTGAAGACATGAATTAAGAAATTATCATTATTATTCATTGTCGTGACGACCACTTTTGTTCTGTGATAATGAACGCTGCCTCTGATACAGTGGTAACGGGTTCGATCCCCGAATAGTACAAGCATTTGTGTGCATGAACATGTCTATATTAGTCTGAGTGTATCTTATAACAAAAAAGTACACAATTAAGTTTATTAATTTTCTAGTACTTGTAGTCAAGCTTTGGTTTAAATTGAGGCTAGATGGCGCTATGTAGCACAGCGTGGCATAATATCAGTCCTGCTGGACATATGCCTCTCCCAATATTCGTCACTTCGATCGATCCTGGGCTTCTCGCATCCAGCATTTGCCAGCGGTCTCTATTGGAGTAGAACATATTTATGTACCTGTGCTATACTAAACACAAACCATGAGTTTAAAAAACAAATTACCTACCTATGCCTAAATATAATAAAAGCTAGATTCGTAGTCCCCTACGAGTGAATTCAGCACTTTCAATATAAAAGGGTGGCCTATAGTGCCGACGCGTAATGCCTAATGCCTTCGACCCTCGTCTAGAACCACACCTTTTTAGGGTTCCGTAGCCAAAATGGCAAAAACGGAACCCTTATAGTTTCGTCATGTCCGTCTGTCCGTCTGTCCGTCTGTCCGTCTGTCCGTCTGTCACAGCCGATTTACTCGGAAACTATAAGTACTACAGTGATGAAATTTGATGGGAATATGTGTTGTATGAACCGCTACAAAATTATGACACTAAATAGTAAAAAAAAGAATTGGGGGTGGGGCCCCCCATACATGTAACTGAGGGATGAAAATTTTTTTTTCGATGTACATACCCGTGTGGGGTATCAATGGAAAGGTCTTTTAAAATGATATAAAGTTTTCTAAAAAACATTTTTCTTAAAGTGAACGGTTTTTGAGATATCAGCTCTCAAAGTCGTAAAAAGTATGTCCCCCCCCCTCTATTTTTATAACTACGGGGTATAAAATTCTAAAAAAAATAGAGGTGATGCATGCTAATTAACTCTTTCAACGATTTTTGGTTTGATCAAAGTATCTCTTATAGTTTTTGAGATAGGTTGATTTAACTGTAATTTTGGTTAAGTTTATTATATTTGCTGCTACGGAACCCTTTGTGCGCGAGCCCGACTCGCACTTGGCCGGTTTTAGTACTTAAAGTCGATAGGCAGGAACTTATGTGACTTTTTTTTTTTTTTTTTTTTTATAGTGGCTCGACATAATGGCTTCCCTACACCTGATGGAAAGCGAAAGAGAAGCCCAAGTCGCTGTGACAACGGGCAAGTAACTGGTCAGTTACCTGTCAGTTGCCACCGCCATGCCGGCCCAACCCTAACCCCCCACGAGCTCCGGAAACCCTACTCACCGGCAGAAACACGACCCAGAGGTCATTTGACTGCGGTATTCTATAGGGTGGAGGTCCTTCCCCGGACGGGCGGCTCAATTCGAGCGAAGATTCGCTATGCCCTACCTCTCTTAGATTCGCTATGCCCTACCTCTCTTGATTCGCTATGCCCTACCTCTCTTCACTCAAAAAATCACTCAACATTTCGATGACTGCACACTGCACAGTATTGAGTAATTAATTAATGGAAGCCACGCCTTAGTTAGATACATAGAAAGATATTATTTAAGGCACAAAATATAAAACATATTAATGTACAAGCAAGTCAGTTAGTTACTTAGGCACGATATAAAATTGCTATCGCCAACCCGCCTACCCAGCTATGGGTATATCCTCCAGATGTTTGCCGTAAGTGGCGAACAACTGGAGAGGCCTATGTCCAGCAGTGAACTGCAATAGTCTGATGATGATGGTGATATAAAATTGTGTTTCCTACACAGACATAAAATAATAACACAGAACACTTATTTTCCACACCTGTGATTGCATCGGATGCATGACGCAATACCTATTAAGACTTATTTGCATAATATGACTGTCTACAGCTGTCAAAAAAATTACTCATACATTTTATTGATGTTTGTCATACTCGTATACAGAGCCATATTATTAGCGTATCGTATTTGATATCGCAAAACATAAACAAAAAATAGTACAAACAATAGGCTTGTTGCCTTAAAACATTTAATTAATCCGTCTTTTAGATTGTTCAAAAATAAAAAGATACGTATTGTTTCATTTTTAAATTAGACCAAAAATTACAAAGAAATAGCCCAGTAAAATTACGCGTGACATCAGATTGGGATGTAATTGTTTTGACCCTGGATGCATCCCCATTATTGATGGGTGGTAAATAAATAAATCGCCAGTTCTGTTGACTGGGACTTGGCTGGCCCGCTCCCGCGTCCAGATAAATGATTCAGGCAATATGTACCACCTGAGGGTTACACCATTCATTACACTTCAGAAACGTTTCCGATTTAGAAAGGCTAAGACAAATGACAAAGCATAGTTATCGTATTCGAATTTACTTCGGATGTGTCGTGAATAAAGGGACTGACCAATAATGGTTGGCCTTGAACTGTGAGTGGCATCATAATATGTCATGTGGTTTATTTCATAACAGACCAGAATAAATAATTACACAATCACCAGACAATTGTCTATTTCGGGACAATCCACAATAGTTTCTTAATTTGATGATAGATGGAACCCTCATCGAAATATGAAGTGTAACCAAACGTTTACAAGTGTTTGAATGTAAAACCTGCCGCTTGAAGAGCTATCTCTGTCCATCCATTATAAATATTGTAATACAAAAACATGTAACAGTTGGCGATTTAAAAAGATTAACTACGGAGTTTCTTGCCGTTTATTCTCGGTAGAAATCTACTTTCCGAACACGGCGGTAGTTTTACATGACTTTTATTCACATTTTCACATTACTTGTTGCTACATAACTTGACGATTCATAAATACTTATTTTAAGTCTATGTGAATAAAGGTATTTTCATTATGAAATGAAAATACCTTTTTTTATAAATTGGAATGAGTTGACTGCTTGGAAATGATTCCAAGCAGTCAACTCATTCCAATTTCGTCCAGTCAGTTCTACCAACACATTTTGAATTTCATTTTATTAAGATCTTTCATAAAATATTCTTAGGTCTACAAGCACAGCACTAACATTTCCAGTATTCCCCTCTCACATAATAAATCATCCAAATAGCCCCACTACGTATTCCGGAGCTGCCTATAACGTCCGTAACTTACTCGCGAAATTATATTAAAAGGACTCGCTTTCAATATTAATATAGTTTCTGAACAGTGAAACGAAAGTTAGGTGGTAGGTTTTCAGCGCCGGAAAGGAAACCGCAAAAGTTGATGATAATTCCGTTTAAAATAATGTATTTTAATAGAATGTGGTGATGTATAACAGCACCGCGTCTACTGTCGTTGACAGCTTGGTTTCTCCATGATATTAAACGTGACAATACTTTATTTAGTGCAATATCATGTTTTAGTACATCCTACTTCCGACTAATATTATAAATGGGAAAGTTTGTTTAGATGGATTGATGTTTGTTACTGTTTCACGCGAAAGCTATTGAAGGGATTTGAATGTAACCGCAAAGAAGTATACCTCATAAATCAGATTAATACATGGACTATAATTTATAAGGAAATGATTATTAAATAAATATATAATCTAAGACATGCCACGATGGGCCACTCATCGCCATCTAGCCCCAAACTAAGCCGAAGCTTGTACTATGGGTACTAGACAACTGATAAACTTACTTAGATACTTTTTTTCTAAATAAATACATATTATACATAGAAAACACCCAGACCAATACAGACATGTTCATGAACACAAATGTTTGTACTGTGCGGGAATCGAACCCACGACACTTGGCTCAGAAGGCAGAGGTCACTACCAAATGAACCATCGAGGCGGTTATCACTATACATACAATAAAAATAGAATAACGTTTATTTGATACTTACGTTGAGATACAATAAAAAAATATCACTAATATTGAAGCGGCCGAACTAGCGAAAGAGCCGTGGTAGCCTAATGGTAAGATCGTCGCTTCACACACGTGAGGTCGTCGGTTCGAATCCGCGGGGGCACGCACCTCTGGATTTGCAAAAATCTATGTGCGGAATTATACCACTAGCTTGGCGGTGAAGGAAAACATCGTGAGGAAACCTACACATCCAGTTTAATTCTGAATGTGTAACCATGATCCATGGTCTGTGTCCCTTTTCTGTGTCGTGTCTGGTCCCCTTTCTGAGGGTTACGAAGGTCTGATGGCAGTTGCTTCAATGTAATAACCAGACTCGCTAAATCTAGGATCATGGTCAAAGCGGACCCTGGGCCTAGAGGCACAAACCGGGACAACGCTAAGGGGATGATGATGATGATGATGATTGAAGCGGCCGAACTAGCCGTATAGTTTATAAAAGTAAGTTTTAATTTTACTTAGACCAAACCATGGGTGACCATTACCGATGTGACATTAAGTATGAAATAAGCCTTACCAACCTATGTAATCAAATTAATGTCAATCTCAAGGTTCAAGCTATAGAGCGTAACGTGGAGTAACGTGCCGTGTATCACCATCATGTAACGTAACTGCGTTTGTTTTGTTACAACATTACTCGTAGCTGACGAAAAAATTCTCCGCACGGTGTACTGAACACGTGAATGCTAATATAAAAGTTGGATACGTGACGGCGAAATTAAAACAACTGGAGATAATTAATTAATACCAATAATACCACGACTGGGAATGAAAAGAGATAATAAGGTGGTGAGAAAGCCGCGTAACAGAACTGGCAGTCTGAGAATAATGTCATCGTTAAATGCATTTCTTGATTTGGGCATGTTGTTTCCTAGCCAAACCATTTTTATTGTACTTTTTTTTTTTTAAAAATATTTAGTGTTGCATTGCGTGTATGGTTGGTGGACTATTTGATGGTTAGCTGGTGCTGTATTATGTGTGTTAATTCCTGCTAGTGGATACAGGAATTGTATGGTGATCGATAGAGTTTGTGTAATGTTTGGGTGCAAATAGAATTTTAAGTTTTATTTATGCCCTTCAGTCTGTGGACTATGGAGTATATGAGCCGGCAAAAGGTTTCAATGGGCTCATGTTTTGTGGCTACCATATTGATGTTGAAAGGCTCTATGTTTAGGTTGTTGCAGACAATGAGGTGATCGTTTCGTTCCTTGCCAAATATTGGGCATGTTTCGGTGAGGTGTTCTATGTGTTGTATGCTGGTGTTGTCGCAAGGGCATGTGTTATCATCAGTGATCTTGAAACGGTGGAGGTAATGTTTGTGGTAGCCATGCCCTGTTATTATTTGAGTCAGTTCGAACGTGGTGGGGAATGACAGTCGGAAGTCCCCAATTTCCTTTATGGTTTTAAACCATTTATTTTTATTGTACTTTATCGTATTATGGACGGACGTTGTAAGCATAGATAAATGAGAAAGAACCACTTTTGAAGTTTTTGACGGTATTTGCATTTAGGTATATCCATAAAGAGGATTCAAAACACACTACTGACTATGACGGCTTGCTCAACCATCAACAGCTAATAAGTATGTCCCCACTGAGGGGCTTAAGCCTACCAAACTTGGAAGATAAGGCTATAAAGCACTACCTTGAAGGCACTACTTTGCTGCCTTATAAACAACTATTGATAAATAAGTCGTGAAACATATTTCACAGTTTTACCTCATGCACCATTTCAATAGATCGCAACATTAAGCTCGAGAATAGCCATTGTGCCTTTATAAAAGGTCAGACTATTTTAAAACGAGCAACGCAACACCAATTTACTGGAACAGACGCCAGACGACCACGGGCGCATAGCTTAAAGGTTTATGAGCATTATGACGTCATAATATTATTAGGTTAAATGATATATTGCACAAAGTACAAACCTTTTTACCGAAAAAGGTGATAAAGACATCTTGTGGTACAGTCTAGGCGGTTTTATCGCTAGTAAGTAAGGCTAAAAAGGTAGGGGAAGTGTAATTTTCTGAAGAAAGGCCCTTTCTTCAGAAAATTCGTATTCGCAAAACGTCGTACAAACTGACCGAACAATGATATTAAATGAACAAGGTTATATGGTTTCTATGTACATAAAATGGGGTAATCAGTGGTCGTATCAATACACAGATTACCCCGTGTATCAATAAGACTGTCTTACGTATGTTACAACACTTTTTTGACGATCGGTAAAGTGACATGCAGGCTCAGGGTCCATTTCGTTAGTCCAATTCATACCCTGCCTTCTAATATGGGAGTATCTCCTTTCTATGATATGGAATACTTTGAACGAAGTGTAAAGAAGCAGGTGCTTCTTCAGGCATATTAGTATTCCAACATTCCCATTCCCAGTAACACTAGGCTGTGGTGACCGACTGAAAACTGTGGTATTTTGTCCGTTATCAGAGCGACTTGGGCTCCCTTTTTTAACCCCCATCAGGAGAAAGGAATCCACTATGCTGGGATATATAAACCTAATTTAGTAGTGGTTAAATCGTACTATTAATTAAATCTGTATACGTTCATACAGATTCTGAATTAATTAAATGCACTATCCCCGCTCTGAAACTTATTCATTTGTAACCATTAGTAAATAATTTATATTTTCAGTAAATACTTCCTTTATATCATTAAAACGTATGAAACGGCCATTATACCAGAAAGAAAGGATCATAATCACATTATCAAAGAAAATTTTGCAAGAAACGGTAAAAGTAGACGTAAAACTTTACGGTTCAATAATAGAATATCTTTGGTGAAAATCTATGACATAGCAAGACGTAAAACATTTTGTTACGTAGATTTGTGATACTGATCTTGCAACAAAATGTTTTACGTCGAGTCCATAATCCTTGGAGAGCTTTTATATCTCGTTGTTTTATACTTTATGCATTCGTTTTTACGACGACTGATATTAGGAAATTTTCCTATTGTTAATTTAAGACTCATTTTAATGGAATGAAACTTTGTACATATTTTAATATCACTTGGTACTCAAACCTACAAGAAATTTCTATGGATTTATTGAAAGCTTCTATCGTCCAGATACACGTATAACGAAGAACATTTAAAATATATTTTTTACGCAGTTTATAAAACTTTAAAATTATTGTCTAGACAGAGAGATGTGACCGATGACGTATATGAGGTTATAATATTTTATATATATTGTAACCCCATAGAAATATGGGGTTACAATCAGTGTTTGTTAAGAGGGACGTCCATTTTTTAGCCAATTTTTTTTTTACTGTCATAGTGTATTTTTGTCTATTTTAAATTCATAATACACTCAATATCGATATTGTTAACCGACTGCGACGAAATAGTGTACAAAAAGAAGACATGACATTTGAGATTTCCACGAGGGCTTATTATGATTTACTGCCTACATTAACCTTTCTACCCCTAAACATCAACTCGCGCATCGTGCCAGAATTGTGTCTATAGGAGGCAGCGCTGTGCCCTCTCGGGGACATTATGTTGGCAACGAATGGAGCCAGGCAAGCATGAGCGCAGTAACGCTGAAATTACGACTGGTACATGGTCCACTTTGGAAGGAAATTATTCAGAGAACAATGCCAGCCGTAGAATCTTAACTAGGCAACAGGACAGGCACAATGCAAGCTGAAGCTAGATGTAATATTCGCTTTAGTGTTTCTGATGTTTATCTGGCTCGAAGGACCAATATGTTTAAGACTTACTTTTAGAAGATTCAAAGAAAATTGAATTTCATTAGACGTGTGACGAATGACCTTTATTAAAATCCCAATTCTATTGTCAAAATTAATGTGTCTGGAAATCTCGGTCTTACGAAGTTATAGGATACAATGCAACCAGTGGTGGCTCTCCAAAGTAAATTTGACAACAAGCGTATTGACGACACAAAGGTTGGAATTTTCACTTAACTGAATAGCCTTTACAGAAAGTTTTGCAATCTACCTACACACCTCAAAATTTGCCACTTTTTCTTACGTTCACACACCTTAATACAGATGAAGCTATAGCTTTGCTGTATGTGTGTAATATCATAAACAGAATCTATTAGTAACGATTTACATAACACGACGGCCTAATTGCCAATTATGTCCCTGACGACCCTATTTATACGCCCCCTATAACACGACATTAGATCACGAATGTACCTACTAATTACTGTTAGGACAACAGGTTTCCCGAAATCGATTTTATTTTTCGAGCTTTTATACCAAAGGTCAGGGTAATTTAACAATAATTACTGGAAGAACATAAGTCTTTGCGGTTGAACACAAATGTAAGCATGCTAAATTCTCGTAAGGTAACATATTTATTACATAAAATGGAATTTCAGACCAATGTCGGACTCTCTACAGTAAGGAGTAATACAATCATGCTGTGCCTAAAAATAGACAAGGGTGATCCATAAATTATGTCTTTAAATTAGGGTGGAAGTGAGTCACGAAATGAATCAGTGGCACGGGGAGGAATGGGAGGTCGTATGTTTGGTAAGAACGATGTCCCGAGAAATAAATAAGAACTTAAAAGGTTCCGATCTAAATCGATGATTGATTTATTCTGTTTAATTTAATATTTATCTTTGTTGCACAAAAAACCAACCACCGATGGGGTAAACGAGCTCTGGTCTATGTCCAGCAGTGGACTTCGATAGGCTGATGATATTAAAGGGTATATTTTCGTTACAAATTTAGGTCGAGATTCGAAAACTAAATAATTTTCCTAAATAAGTCTCTCATTTGACAAAGTGTATGAAGTCCAAGTTTGTTATTTCCATTGTACAAAGCGGGCTCTTGACTGGGATCCACTTACCAACCAACAAGTCGAGTCAAAGAGTGGTTTTTAGTTTTATTTCTGTGCTTAATTAGTTTCTCTTTTTTTAATAATACAAACTGTGGCAACTTGTCCATGTGATTTACGGATTTAGAATGGGACCCGATCTCATCTCGTGGGTGTCGTAGAAGACGACTAAAGGAATATCAGGTCACGGGTAACCACGTTTATCTGAGTACAAATAAAACCTACTGCGGTCACCTCCCAAAAATCAATAAAATTGTTCCGGTCATCTGGTGTTGTCATGAGATCATATTTCTATAGGAATAATATCCTACAGATTTATCACTGCTGATTCATGAGAAGAACAGTCAGACATTATATGCGTAATATGTAGATATTTTCCAGTTGTACAACAACGAATATATATGTAGCGTACCTTAACAGGACAAATAAAAAAAAATGTTTTACGGTTGCAATGCTCGATGTCGACTGTCACACCAAACACTTGGACGGGAATCAAACCGGATCTTTCGGATTATCCGCGTTTCAAGCTTAACCATTGCGCCACCCAGGCCGTGAAACTTTACGCATACATCAGGGCCCAGGGTACGGGACACCTGGGTTATGTGGGGCTCACTCCTATTTAGCGGAGAATACCCACTATACCGGACGGTGGTCCGCTGCGGGCACTCTGTCTGAGGGGGGTCGGAATATGCCCTGAGGGATTCGATACAACCCCCCACAGCGCGGTAGCGCTGCGCCGCCCAATTTTTGATAGGTATAACGTCTATGCTTTGCATCGAATAAATTAATTTTAGTTCTTTTAACCTTTAACTACCGACGTGGGGCCTGTGAGGCCGAGGCGGCTAGAGATTTTGTTAGATTAACCCCTTCCTCTAGCAGGAAAGCCCCGTACTCTTCAGTACCTGCGAATTTAGTTGCGTCAACGCCGATGAGTGTGGTAGTAATGCCGGCAAACACGATTTCAGTAAGCTATTTAGATTTAAAACTCCAACGAGGCCTCATAGGCCCAACGTCGGTAGTTACGTGACTTTTTTGTTTACGCTAAGGTCAACAAAAAGTGATTTTTTACAGGAACCTGATTGATAAGTTAAAATATAAATGTACCGGAAATGTCGGGTGGTAAACACCGTTTAGCTACAAACAATTTTTATTTATTTATTTAAACTTTATTGCACAAAATGGTACAAAAGGCGAACTTAATGCTAGGAGCATTCTCTACCAGTTAACCTTTAGGTCATGCAGAGAGCAGATTTATGTGCGGTGAGTGTTCAAAGAGAAACACAATGGAAAATATAAAAATAAACTAATATAATAAATAAATACATTATACATAAAAAAAAAATATATACTACATAAATATTATAATGTACCATAAATATTAAATAAATAAATATATACATATATACACAAGTATATTAACATACCTGCACACCTTTGTGAACAGCCAGAAGGTCTCCAAAAAGGCCCGCCTGGCGGTTCACAGGGGAGTGCTAGTGCCGACACTAACGTATGGTAGTGAGAGTTGGGTATGGCAGAAGAAGCACGAGAGTAGAATTAATGCAGTGGAAATGCGAGCGCTTAGAAGCATGCTAGGAGTGAAATTGAGTGATAGGATTAGGAATGAAACGATTAGAGACCTTTGTGGTTTGCAAGAAGATGTAGTGACTAGGATTGAGAAAGGTATGCTTAGATGGTTTGGTCATGTAGAGAGGATGGATGAAAGTAGATTAACTAAGAAAATATATAGCGAGAGCGTGAATGGATCTGTTGGAAGGGGAAGACCTAGAAGGACATTCCAGGACCAAATAGAAAGTGTCCTAAAAAAAGGTAACATACTAAGTACCCTAAACCGACGAGCATGTATGAGGAGATTGATGAATGTGGACGAAGCAAAAGCTGTGTGCCAGGATCGTCGCAAATGGAAGGACGTGGTCTCTGCCTACCCCTCTGGGAGAAAGGCGTGACGGTATGTATGTATGTATGTATATTAACATAAATATAATTATACAAATATGTACTTGAAACAACATATACAATATATACTTGGCAAGCAATTAAATGGAATTTTAGAGATTCAACAATCCAAGAGACTACGATGTCATAGAAATATTTTGGATTCGAATCATGAAACTTTGATTGGAAGCTTAATTGTAAGAAAAAAACAAGAAAAATATGTGCATGTTGTCCACCTAAACTAAATAGAAAATCCTCATATTAGTAATCATGTAAAAAACATGTTTGTTTACAATTAGCTTAAATTATCATGCTCTAATTTTATGTAACTTGGTACTTGGATATTTTTTTTATTTGAAACATTCCAAATGCAGTTTATAATTTTTATAGTTATTTCAACCCTAAGATTTAAGAAAAGGTAACTTTTTTAGTTTTTGAAAAGTGAAATAATTTAAAATAATTTTTTTTTCGTCTGGCATTCATTTTTAGTCAAACATAATGCATGGAAATTAAGGCATAAAAGTAATAACTTCAATAAATTTGATTATTATTTTTATCTTTTTATCATATCGTAACATACCAAATTTACAATAGAAACCATAGTTTGAAAAATAATGACACACGTTTACCACAATATTTAATGTTATATTAGCGGCCTCTCAGGCCCTACGTCGGTACTAGTGTGACGAAAAACTGACGTCGGTAGTTGAAGGTTAATGTTTCAATTGTGCCAGAGTATGTCTCATCTGGTCTGCTATCTTTCATATGGCATGACCTGCTCACTAGCTTTATTCGTGACCAGGGGTGTGGTTGGGGTGGCAGAACACTGGAAACAGTAGGTGTGATTACGATTTTGGATCAAAACAAAAAACCAGTTTTAATTTTTAATATTATTGTATTGATTGTCAGCAAGGAAATAACACGGTCTAAAACGATAAAACATTTGCGATTTATTTTTATATCAGACACGATAAAACAATATCTGTGTGGGGCCCAATTTGGAGACACGAAAACAGATTGAATCTTATCAAACATTTACATTCATTGTACCTACTAAAAGATAAGCATTTGAATAATAACATTTATCTTTACACATATTCAAATCGTAGGCTTTATGTGATTGTACATAAAATGTACAGTCATGTCTTGCAAACAAATAATAGTAAGGTGTAGGGATGTTTTTAAATGTTTTTTTATGGACTCTATCCTGCATGATGACAATAAAGTGATTCCGACGATGTCGAATGTTCATTGAATAGAGACACGTCAATAACGGTTGGCCAGATTGAATGCCGCCATAATTACTAACCAAAGATTTAATACGCAACTTGAATGTTAAAATCCTTCAATGGAGAATGACTTGAGTTTCTAATGTTGGTATTGTATTGCACGAACGCAATATTTAAGATGAGATCAAAAGACTCGTGAATTCCACGTGACTTAAAGAGTTGTTATTTCTTAGACAGTTCTTTACTGATTATAACTAAGTATTGTGTAACCGGGTTTGCGTAACATTCCATTGATAGCAAAACAATAAACACAAAATCTGTTATTGTTGGTTATCAGAAATCAGTGTTTCCTGATCGCTATGAAATGTTTTTCTTTAAACATGGTTTACAGACAGATCTTTCCGCATAACAATTAGGCTACCGGCAATTGCTGATTCTATGAGTACAGTTACCTGTTTGTCTTGCCCAAAAGCCCGAAGGTTCCCGGTCGATTCGGGTCAATTTAATAAGTGAAATTTCTTAATTATCTCTGGTCTAGAAGTACTCATACTACGAGTACAAAGGAAGGTTTTGAGAAATAATTCAAAAACTACTACAATTTCATAAGAATTATAAATAAGCATCAGTCATACATAAGATACCTTTTAAATTAAATATAAAACTTAGTTAAAGACCGAATGAAAATAAATTAAATACTCCTGAAAGTAGCGATGAAAAGTTTCTGTGACGCCACGCCAAGCTAGTTAAATTTATCAAGTTACTTTAATTCATTAGAAACAAATTAATGAGTAGCTTTGTCTAACGCCGAAGCCGAGACGAGCGTAACAAAAGACAGCTTTGTTTAAATAAAAAACAACATTCTTTGATGTTTCATTAACAGCAAAAGTTGATCGTAGACACAGACTATTTAGAAAAGTCAATGACCTCCGGTTGTATAATAAAGTATTGCATTTGACAAAAAGGAACGAAAAACATATTTTATAATCAGACAGTGTTATCGCGCGTTCTAAAAAGAAGATTAAGCATTTAAGATTATGAGCGCGAAATGCTGTCGACACAAATTCGTTTTTTGTTCGCAGAAACATGTCATTAGCCCTAAAAACGGTGAGACAGAAAGCTCGGCGTTAATGTCTCAAGTTGTTACGATTTTTCGGGTGGGGACAGTGCAATGATAAAAATGATCGAATTTAACTTTTTTAGTAACAATTTACCTTTATTATTTTATTTAGCTTATTTATAACTACAACATGAGTGGGATAGGAACATTCAAATGGATAGTTTACTTAATCATAAATCAAATAATTATCAATGTAAATGAAATATTGAGAAATTCTTCACACTCAGATTCAATTTAGGGGGATTTTTGTGAATTGAGTGAGTGAGAGAATAATCTTTTTTGCGTAAATCATGCTATTATTAATTGTCTTTAAAATCGATACTCCCTTCATAGAAAATGATCTAAAAAATCACGACTATAAATCCTTCAAAACCCAACCGGACCCCTCCTATGTGAAATAGCGTACCTACCTATACTCGTAGTAAAAAGACAAACAAGAATTCGAATCAATTTCCAAAGATTTGCCAGAAGCCCAGACCCACTTTAACTTCGACATTTACCTAACGGTAATCTTCACAAAAGCGATACGGTAGAACAGAAAGTTTTCAATATTCAAATTACTTCTAAGAAACCCGACACTTTAAGCAAAAAAAAGTCCTAATCGCTTAAAATCGACTTTATCATCGACTTTTACAAAGATCGCCTGTTATCAGCGTTCCCAGTTGCGATGCGCCCGCCCTAAGCAGTCCTTAATTAAAGGCGTCGTTAATTACCTCGCCTTTGTGAGTTGCGCCGGATTAGCCGACCGTCTCGCCAACCAGAGGAATTTAAGGATTAAGCGGTTACCAAGTTTCGTATCGGAATAAAAAGCTATGTTGGAAAATTTGTTCGAAAGGATTATGAGTAATAAAGAATTTCCATTATGTAAGTGGAAGGCCCATGATCGATCAAATGGCGAACTATTGGAGAGGCCAATTTCCAGCTGTGGACTGCGAAAGGCTGTTAATGATGATGATGAAGTTAAAGACATACATATATCTTAACTAATATTATAAAGCTGAAGAGTTTGTTTGTTTGAACGCGCTAATCTCTGGAACTACTGGACCGAATTGAAAAATTCTTTTTGTGTTGAATAGACCATTTATCGAGGAAGGCTTTAGGCTACATAACATCACGCTGCAACTATTAGGAGCGAAGAAATAATGGAAAATGTAAAAAAACGGGGAAAAAAATAACTATTCTACGCGGACGAAGTCGCGAGCACAGCTAGTGTACACATATGTGTCTACTACGTTAATTTCAATGTCGCTAATTACTCGCACAGCATCCCGTTGGTAAGAATAAGGGAATATCAGGAAACAGGCCGCAGCGTTTACCTGGATACAAATAAAACCTTCTATGGTCACCAACCTGCCCATCAGGAGTTGACTACGGCAAATTGACACCCACATGACATTGTCATTGGGGGAGGCCCATATCCAGCAGTGGATGTTTGCAGGCCGATGATGAGGACTGATACGAGTACGAGTATACCCTCAGATCATTGAATAGATCTGATAATACTCTCATAAGTAAATGAAGGGTGAACGAGATAAGACTCGCTCACACTCGACAATCCAATTTAAATGAGGTGTACATGTATTTATATGAGGTATGTTAAATGAGGCATGTACATGTATAAAATAACGTAGGTACTCTACGTATATGTATTGATTTTGGCGCAATTAATGTCATTTACTTTTCAATTCAATAGCCGCATAAACAACGCTCGTTTCGCACGATACTCGCTCAGTATTGGATACGGATTTTAGGACTTCGCCTGTAACACTCATGTTGTGGATTATGTTTCTTTATACATATGGGGATGTAAGGGAGCGACCTATCACCTTTTCGCTCCAAGCCATCCTCACCTGCCCGCGGTGCATCCTACCGAACAACAAACGATGCTCTGGCGAACCGACTGGTGGCGATAAATTCATCACGATAGAAGGCGTAGTTAAATACCACAGGCCGATGACGGGCAGCAGCATCACAGGGCCAAGAAGCTAGGTACGCCCTGCGATCACCAACCCGCCTGCCCAGCGTGGCGATTATGGGTATATCCTCCACATGTTTGTCCTAAGTGGTGAACAACTGGAGAGGCCTATTTTCAGCAGTGGACTGTTGGTTGATGATGATGACATTATTTTTACCCATACATATTTATATAAAAAAAACGTGCACTGTTTGCAACTCCAATGCACTCTCGAGTTAGAAATATGACACCCGCATCTCGCAATAGCTAAATAACCGTTGGTGGAGCGGCCACGGTTAAATATTTTATTAGTTCAGCGGCTGAACTCTGCTGCAAATGTTGCAATCTATTTTAGTCTGATTTAAATTGCACCGACCTACAGAGCGCTGTGTAGTATACATTTTCCGCATGATAACGGAAGAATATAAATCATCATAGTAAGAAATGAGGCTTCCTACCATGGGCGTCGTAAGTGTTAAGAACTTCTTGAGATTTCAGCTTCACATGAGCCTGTCCAAATGTCTATTTTCGTTGGGGGAGGTCTCTGTCCAGCAGTGGACATAGCCCCGCAATAACAATAATTGTTATTTGGGGGGATTTTCCTTATTCACCACGCTTAGCAGGCGGGTTGACCACCGCAGTAGGTTTTATTTGTACCCTGATATTGGTATAGGGCGCAGGACAAGGAAAATAAAAAGCATGTTAGTTTTAGATGAGACCGTTTGTATTGATGTAAAACAAGTTATAGATAAATCAATGACAGATAGATTAAAAGAATAAACGATTTATGAAGAAGGTGGAACTGGATTTTTGTAATATGCCAACACCTGATAACCGCTGCTACCAGTTTCCTAATGTTCCCTTCTACGATACCCACGGGATGAAATAGAGTGGAGATTTATAAAAGGGGGCCCTATCGTTTTTGTATTGTTAAAGCGTTTTTACTTTGAATAATTTTTGAGTTTAACTACATATTAACATTGTATAATTGTTGTACAAAGATTGTAAATAAAATTTACTATAAAAAAGATTTACTATCGAATATCTTCTCGATAGATAAAACCCACTTACTAATCAGACGCATTTTTATTTTTGCTAGACTATTTATAAGTGCTCGTCTCGTCTCATATTTTCTATTGTAAAGCATACTATTATTATGTAGTTGAATAACACATAATAGAGATGATTAACACAAATAGTATCTATCTATCACCTGTTCATACTCGTATCTCAAAGGTGAACATCAAATAATAAACATAACAGACATTGCACCAAGATAAGTAAAAAGACATCCAATGTTTTGTTTATTGCCGGTCTTTACGTGAATCACCTTGTTACCCATTACAAAGTTTATCACATTTTTATTTTTTCCTTAAAACCGGTGACGTCATAAACCTAACATTTACGACCTCAGAAACGATCTATCCGCGTCACACGCCGAAAATAGCGGGCCTTAGGCAAATTGAGCTTTAATTCGATAGGCATTGGGTTGGAAATGTTGCCGTGTTGGGAGGTAAGCTAGTTTAGATCATTAAGTTGACCTAGTTGGGATAAATTCAGCACCATTACCTTAATTCAGTTGGTACAAATCAGACGGTTTGGGGTTAGTTTAGATGTGGTATTTAGCCTTATAAAAGGTAGACTTAGACGCCACATCTTGGTATGTGGGTGACATCGAGAGCGTTGCTGTGAAGCAGTGTCAAAAATCGACGTCAATAGTGACATTTTGTATAAGGGAGGACGTTCCGATTTCGACCATGTATCAAAACATTCTTATCGATTTGTCTGTATTTTTAAGCATCACGTGAAAATAATAAACGGCTTTCTTTCTTTCTTTCATATCAGTCAAAACAGCTCGATGGATAATGAGCTCTATGACTAGAACGTTTAAGTCAGAAAATTGATAGGGGAAAATTACAGAAAGGGGCAGCTTTGAGTGTAGTACCTCTTACATTTTAATAAAAAATCTTTATCAAGATCAACGAACAAGCTAAAAAGCAGCCTGAAAATATACGCCTAATCAATTTAGACCTGCGTCACGACTCTCCGTTAAGTTTTGTGCACAGATAAATATTTTCTACAAGAAAAGGAATTTAATTGCCGTGCAAACATTTTCTTCGACTTAAGTTTATAAATGTTTAGAAGGTAACTCAAAGACAAAATGAGATGTCTCCTAGTATCAAGTGTAAGAAGACAAACATAGGCCTCTCCAGTTGTTGCTAAATTTAGGTACGTAAATTGGTTGTAGGTGGTCACAGATATGGCCAAATTAACTGGTTTCTTATCCGATATATCTTATCAACAAAATGTCAAATGAACATCTATTAGCATTTGTAGATAAGTTTTACCTTCTTTTCAATTAGTATTAATCGATATAGCACTAACGTTTAAGAAGAAAGTTAATTAACGATACAATCGCAATATCTTTCTAATCAGTTTTAACTCGTAACGTAGAACGTTTTCATTTGCAGTAGCTGCCGATTTCGTATTAATTTTAAATCAGCAAGACATAGGTACCTACCTACTTTGATATCATCAACATCATCAGCCCACATCAGTCTACTGCTGGACAATGGCCTCTCCGAATGTTCGCCACTTTGATACTGAGATCTGGAACCTAGCATTTTTTTGTCCGACGTACTTATTTTTATAGTAAAACAAAAAGCACGAGCTCACCCCATCGATGACTTGTTGCTTCTCCTGCAACTGCAACTCCTGATGGCGTAGAGTCGCCCTCTGCTTCTCGGCAGTGCTCGTGAGCCGCGACAGGACTTCCTGATCGTGCTCCCGCGCAGGTGAAGGCGGGGCACTGGTTCCTATGGAAGAATTAAGCTTTTAATATTCCATTAATGGTAACATGTTATAGGCTATAATAGGCCTGTTGCCGTAGAAAATGTAATTAGTCCGTCTTTAAGATTGTTCAAAAATAAAAGACACATATTTTTTCATATGTAAATTAGACCAAAATTTACAAAGATATAGCCCGTTAAAATTACGCGTGACGTCAAAGAGTGGTAGATTTTTAGCCACTGAGTGCCGTCAAAGACCACCACTCATTTTGATGCCTTGTATCTTCATGTTTATTTTGTTTAAATGAAAAAGTAGCTGGCACAAACATGTTAAAAGTATAAGGAATAATTAACTTTTAGCCTATACCTAGCATATCTAGAACAGAGCAAGGCTAGACATAGGCCAATTCTTAGCCACCTTATTCGATCCTGGCTTTCCCACATCCACCACTTGCCGGCCAACCTACACAAATCGTCGCTCAATCTAGACTATGGGCGTTCTACACTAAGTTTGCCGAGAACCTTTCATAACAACCTTCAAATAATTATTCAATATTATAGGCACGCACCACAATTGTTTCCCACGCCCTAATCCATCAGTACAAGACCGAAGCCTTCAATCTAAGGAGACACGCAACACCTGCGACTGACTCGGCCGATAGAAAATGTAATTTGAGTTTCATATTAGATCTATATAAAGTGGGCATGGAAAAGGTGCTCCAACGCGAACGTAGAGAAAATATTTTACCTGAACCAACGTTTTCACAGACGGAGTGGTGAAAAGTGCAAATATTTGTTTAACAAAGTCCTTCGATCGATGAGCACAGAATAGAATCTTATTCCCGAAAATTGTTCCTCTTCTTTTTAGGGTTCCGTAACCAAAGAGTAAAAACGGAACACTTCGTCTGTACGTCTGTCGGTAACCAGGCTGTATATCAATAACCGATAGCTAAGACAGTTGGAGCTTTAAGAAATGATGTATTACTGTTGCCGCTATAATAACAAATACTAAAGACAAAATAGAATAAACAAGTAAGGGGACCTCCGGTAAAAAAATATTGGTACGCAACCATTCGTACGCGAGTCCGACTCGCACTTGGCCGGTTTTTATGTTTTTTTTTTATAACAAACAAAAAAATAAGGCAAAACATCACTGCTCATTTTTCTTTTTCATTTATCTGTCGACATTGTCATGTCACTCGATATCATTGTGTCCGATGTCCTAATCTGATGTTTATTCCTGGCACGAAATTTTCCGACGTCATAATATTACAAGGTTTGGTCTTGGATCGATACTTCGTCGGGAAGGTTTGAGGACGAGAACTAACTTATTTTTAACCCGTGTCATTAAGTAGAGAAATGAAGTGAAATGACATGAAACGATTTGATTGTTGGCGAGTAGGTGAGGGTGAATGTAGGACGTAATACCAAGATTTTGACAAGAAATTCATATTCTGGATTAAATAACCTTAATACCAGACAACATCACATACATTGATCCGGGCCCAAAGTTCAAGCACTTCATGAAAACAGCTGACGAAATCAAAATAACCATTTAAATACAATAATATTATTCAAACCCAGCTAAACGAACACAAGCTAACATACACACGAACTCGTATTATTCTGGTTTATGAGATTTAACTTTAAAGTAAAGTAGGTACCTATTTGAAAGCTGTAAGGCCCAAGTTTATAGACACAGTAGTTTAACAATGAGAGTTGGATCAAATGGGCATTGAGCCTGAGGTTAAATTAAACGTATTACTGCTGGTTAAAACGAAATAATCCTATATTTAATGCGCAAAAATGGTTTCAGCATTATAAGTTGAATAAATTATTAATATACTATCAATTTTCGCGCTTAAACTAACAGATACATTAAATCCCTCAGTGTATACGGAAATTCACCTCGAAAGTAAGATACACAGGCCATCTTCAAACGACGCGGCAAATCAACGGAGTTACGTTACGTTTACGTTAACGAAATTAAATTCACTTTTAACTTCAACGAAAGGCGTATCTACACCACAAAAGCACTAATTCATGATTATTACACTCAACACACACGCCTCTGACGCTTCACTGGCCGCAAATGTAAAACTATGCAATTATCAACGTGTGAAATCGAAAAAAAAACGAAACAATTTCAAAAACCATCCGACCAGGTGACTGTCTTAATAACATAACATCCAACCAATGTGAACACACCACACCACTCACCCATTCCTTGTTGATCAATCAACACAAGGCCATCGGCAAAATGTATTTCAGCATTCTTCTCATTGTTATCATGTACAGTACTTACCTACTACCAGTAAGCAGTGAATTACGAACAAATTAGTATTTTAATTACATACTTGTAACATTATAAATATCTGTCTCGGTTCATGATATTTAGTTAGTGGCTGCAGGACTGGGGACTAAACTTTAAGGCGTCTATCACAAGAGATCAGATCAGTTCAGTTCAGATTAGAAAAAAAAAAAAAATATATACATCTTCTCAGAATGCAAACTTCTCGAAATGTTTTCTAAAGTAAGTGAATTGTAAGGCTCTTTATAATCAGCGGATCCTGCTTCTAACGTTACCTAGCGTATTTTTATAAGAAATAAATAAATAAAACCTGAAACGAATTATTATTCTAGCCTTATTGGCTGAAATACACAACAATTTGCTTAAAAACAAATCATTTAATTAAAGTCAAGAGAGACACGTTTTGCAAAACAAGTAGTTACGAAGTGCCACGGAAACCAGGCATAGAGAATCACTTCCTCTTAAAATTCAATAAATTAATATACCTCAACTTTATGGCATACAAATCTGAGTGTCCAATTTGAATTTCAAACCACATTGGCCGTTCACCGATACTCCAAACCGTCATAACGGTTTATTGTCCATAAACACTCTTTTTGCTTGCAACATAAAGTTCAAAATCTATCAACTCACCATCACCCGGAGCGTTGATGGTCCGCCTGAGACGTTTGTTCTCATCTTGGAGCCGTCCAACTGCCGTCACCAGTTCTGCGGACTCGTTCCTCCACTGTTCCTCGATAGCTTCTATTTCCTAAACAAGAAAACACAATTTTGAGTGACACATCGTTAAGTAAGGTTAGTCACGGTTGAAGTAACAACTACATTAGTATATTCCAGTGTGTATGTTAAACCTTTGTCGGTACTAAGGGTTTGTTATATCTAGTAGCATTTTGAAGACGTTTTCAGATACGATACGCCTAGTGTAACGAAAGGTACGATCAGCTACAACATTACTTCGTCCTTTGCACATCAATCGTCTTAAATCGAGTAAGAGATTTTCCTATGTCGCAAACATCCAATCCAATCTAAGTAAATACGTGAACAATTTCAGTTGCAAATTGTTTGTGGGTTGACGACGAAAAAAAGAATGAATTCGATCGAGAAATAATTGAAATTTCATTTCCAATGAAATTTAACGAGTCATCCATAAATTACGTCCGACGTAAAGGGGAGGGGAGGGGAGGGGGTTCACAAAATGTGACAGGACAGGAAGAAAGAAGTCCCACAAAAGTGACCAGCTGTGACAAGTAAGAGGAAGAGGTCAAAAAATCATACATTTTGGGACTAAGTTACATAATTTGATTTCCGCGACCCCTCTTTATCACCGAACGGGCAAAAAGGGATGGATGGGGATCGTTTCATGGTGCAGGTCCCAAAGACTCGCACGGTGAGCTTTGCCTCTACTTTCTTAGTACGAACGGTCACGCTATGGAACTCCTTGCCGAACTCTTTGTTATCGAAACGTATAACCTTTAGGTATTCAAGGCGAGAGTGAATCTGTTTAATTGTTATGGAATAAATTGTTAAGTAAGACAAAGATACGGCAAAAAGGCATCGTTTTATGGTGCAAGTCTCGAGAACTCTTTGACGCTCTACTTTCTTTGTACAAACGGCCACGCTATGGAACTCCTTGCCGGACTCTTTGTTATCGAGACGTATTATCTTCAGGTATTCAAGGCGAGAGTGAATCGGTTTAATTGGTATTATGGAATATAACAGCAGTTTCCCCACAATGACTAGATGTTTGCCTCATCAATATTCGATTTCATGATAAGACGAAGGTCAATCCTGCATTCAAATGCATTGTTTAGATAAAGTATTTGGGTCAAAGCGGACAATATTTATAAACAAATTAACACTTTTACTATCAACACTATGTTTGTTTAGAAGTCATTATCATTATTAAGTAGGTTATTTACTATAAATAATAACCATTAACGCGACGAATAGAGGAAACACTACTTATAAAAGTATTAAGTGTGCTACTAAATTGAATGCATTAACTAATTATAAGCCATTTGACACTCGATAATAAGCTCGTTTTTACAATTTTACAATTTTAAAACTATGGTAAGTTATAATAAGTTATATAACGTAGAAAGTTTTGGACTTAATTTAATAAGAATCAATGAGAATGTGATATATTTTCACGTACGTAACAAGCATTTAATAATTAATTAATTTGCCCAAAGTAGCGAGGCTTTTCACGACATGTCAAATTAAATTAACATGTCTAGAAATGACAGTCGTTAGGGTTTCATATTCCCAGTAATGTAGACTAGTGACGATCTTACAGGCAGATACGGGCCGGTGGAAGACAGGTGGCTGGTTTGGTTAATTGGCCGTTGTCATAGACTTCTTCACTTTCTATCAGACGTAAGGAAGCCGTGCTACTATAAAATAAAGCTGCTCTTGTAAAGCCCCGGCCACACATTGGAGATATTTGCACCATCGTAACGTTTTGCGCACAATGCACCAATGTGTGTATCGGTTCTTTAACGCAATGAAGACATTGAGCGCGTTAGTATTGGGCATTGGACAGTGATTGGACGCAAAGTTGAATCCAATGTGTGGCCGGGGCATAATAGACATAAACTTGTTTATTTATAGCTAATCCCAAGCTATAAGCCCCTCTCTTCAGAAATCTACACTTCCTTTACCTGAAGGTTGTCTGGAAGAGATCGCTTAGTAGCGATAAGACCGCCTAGATTGTACCACAAGATGTCTGTATCACCTTTTCTGTACTAATTGTGTATTTTGTGCAATAAAGAATATCTATCTATCTATCTATCTATAAGCGGCATGCCAGTTAATAGGTACCTATGTAAAGGAGATTTCACGGTAAATCCTTCATTTGGCACCGATGGACGACGGTCCTAGGATTACGGGCGTTACCGAAATGGCAGCCAAGATTAGGATGACGTCTGATGAGAGAACAAGGCGTTGGCATCTGTGTTATATTTTGCCCAATCCCTGTTTGACAACCTGTCATATTAAATGCTAAAATTACTTCGTCAATACATGTAACGTACAATCTTTCTCTACCTATTGTGAATATTACAACATCGAAAAGTGGATCTAATAATCCTTATAAAATTTGCTACAAACATTTTCTTTTTGTTTGACCAGGAAAAATGCGTTTATGCATCTCCTCCCCCCGAGGGAGTGACGAGGTATGACGGACTCGCGAACGGGAGGGCAGCATCACACACTAAAAAACCCTAGTCCCTCCCAACAGGCACATTTAGGTTCATGGGGCCTGAGATGCCTAGGTCTACTGCAAGAAGGGAATTAACCCTAAGAAGACGCATCGGGCAACGCGACTCGAAAAACACGTATAAAACGTGAAGTATGGAAGCATTTAAGGAGACGCCACGGCATAGGTAGAAATGGACAAACTTTTTAATACACGAAAGACTAGGTTTCTTTCGCTACTACCTACTGTCGTGTTTACCATAACATAAGTAACCCAAGACATGCCACGCTGGGCCACATATTGCCATCTAGCCCCAAACTACGCCGAAGCTTGTACTATGGTTACTAGACAACTGATAAACTCACATAAATACTTTTTTTTTTGTAAATAAATACATAAGATTTGTTTCGTAGCTTAACATAATAGGACAACTTACAAAACTTATATACCTAGGAGAAAGCGTACTTACATAAGGTAAGCACTTTAGAGGTGTTTTCATTAAAATTTGCCACGGCTGTATAAGAAACATAGGAAGGAATTGACGAACAAAACACATGTACATATAAACAGTATTATGAATTAATAAACATAGGAAAGTTTACTTTCCCATATACTTATTACGCGCTATGCAAAATATTACAAAGAAATTACTGACTTCCATTTACGTATTTGTCTTTTAGCTCAACATAGTGGCAACCTATCGCCGGATGGTAAGCGAAAGAGAGGCCCAAGTCGCTAGAGCAACGGACAAGTAACCAAATCAATCACTTGCCAGTTGCCACCGCCATGCTAGCCAGTACGATTACTCCCGCTATACAGACTGATCCTTTTCAGGGTTTGAATTTGATAGATTCGGAAGAAATGTATATAGAATTTATTCAGGCATTCAAAATGCATTCAGTAATGACTTATAATAAAACCGCCTCAATTGTACATCAGATAACTATTATACCTAGGTTTTAGTTTTTAGACAACTGTATGGTGGGCAATAAAGAATCTATCTATCTATCGTAGTCGACATATTCACTGTTCATGAAAAAACAAGTCACGTCTGCACAATCTGCACTAAAAATAAACAATTACATCTTTCTCAAAGAAAACAAATAAGAGGAGAGTCCCTAAGGATACCCTCAATTTCCTGAGGTTATTTCGTTTCCTTGGAAAACGGAATTAAGCCACAGTCGACCTTTGATTTACCGAAATACAAATAGGTACAATTCAATTTAAAGAGAAAATATACTAATAAAAATAGATACCGAACACACGCAATGACGAAACATTGTATTATGATTTACTAATTGAGTTGAAAGAATTTATTAGTAAAAATATATGCAGATTTATGAAAACGCTACTACGAATCCACATTAATCAAGTGATTAATGTAATGTAACATCTCGAAATCATTGTTTCGCTAAACTGTTGAGATTAAATACTATGCAATGATCTGCTCTCTTTGGCATGTAGGTAGTCGCAATAAACATGTGCTCAGCCCATTGAGAAATTGGAAAAGGGAAAAGGTTGGCAAACATTGTAATTAATACAATATTGACTCTCATGGTAGCGCGGTTGTTGCGTGTGGGTATCACATAGTATACAAAGTTTTTAATTACAAATTATTGACTTGTTGAACAATATATGGAGCTATATTCACGTTCTCCTAATTATGGACATAATTGTGGTTACGCAGTTTTTAGAGTAATCGCCATATTTCAGGAAACCATGATACAAGGAACCATGTGTTTGAGCCGTCAATATCATGCCAATAGGGACAACTTTTAAATGTAGCATATATCCAAAACTAGAGTCGTTAAAAAGTCGTTTGATGAAGGAAATGAACATTACCACGATTATAGTGAAACAAGTAATGATTGGTACCCTTTTTGTATTCAATTTTGTTGAGTATGGACTCAAAAGATAAACAACAGTGGTGTGGCACCTTGTATTCTCTAATCTCAATACATATAATGTTAGGTTATCAAACGATGTTCCTTTTCCTGTCTCCTTTGCTACAATAATCATCATTGTCGCAAAAATATAAGGCAAGACACATGTTTCTGACCAAAATAGCAGATAAACTTTTTGTTGGTTTCCCCAAGGCGCAACCTTGAGCCGGATATTATTCTGAAACCGCCAGCATTTGAAAGATAATGCAACGTTTACGCTACAATTGCCTAGAGCATAACTTCTATAAGAGAAGTCATTTACCTTTCCTGATAAAATCAACCTGCTTGTTGTTGAATATCAAAGCAAATTTTGACAGCCAAAAACGTCTACTGCTAAATTCAAAACGTTACGTAATACCGTAATACTTGGCATAGTTTACGAATCAAAAAGTATTTTTCATGACTTCAGATTCTTACTTTTGCAGTACGAAGTACAGAAGGGATTTGTGTATGGTAAATTATCCATTGCCCTACACTCGTCCCCAAGGAGCGGAAATAAATCGACGGAGCTAACCCAAGCACCTAAGTACCCAACGACAGCAAATTACTTTATAAAGCAACCACAAATACCAAAGTTACATAATATAAATACGTGCCTGCCTCAAAAACAGTTCTTTTTTTCTTGTTTTACGTTAATTCAAAGCTAAGTTGGTTACTATATGGAATGAAATTCAATGGAGCGGTTGTACGCTTTGTAAATTTAAATAATAGATACGATTGTCTTTTAGTACGGAGAAGTGAATATTAAATTGGATCACACTGATATCAGTGGGTGTCAGTGAAGGTTACAAAGATCTAATTCCCCTGAAGGCAAATGTTAAAACGAAATATGTACTAAGAATTTCTATCAATTCAATCAATTCGAGAATAAGGAATATGTTTCGAGAACGTTGGATGGAAATTGTAAGTAAATGGTAGACGAATACTGCAGTAAATTATTCACAAATCTCTAGTGCAGGGAAGTGCCAGTAAGATCAATAAATTTAAGATAGGCACTGCCAACGGTATACGACACGTGAGATTTGTCACCAGTTGCATTTTAAAGTGACTCGGATTTCCTTTCCAAGTTTCCATCAGGCGAAAGGAAGGCACTATGCTGAGCTATTACTTATAAAAAAAGAATAAATAAAATACTCGTAATTATATCAATAAATGTGTACAACAACAATGATTCCAATGTAAACGTATTGCAGAACGGTCTCAGGCCAGGTGAAGCGACAATTTGCGCAAGATGGCTGGTAAGTGCTGCATGTGAGAAGCCTAGGATCGAGCGATGAACAATTGGAGAGGCCTATGTCCAGCAGTGGACTGCAAGACGATGATGATTCTAAATTGACGTGTAGAATGAACATAGATACAAAATGTATTCATAAGAATCACGTGCATACATATTGTACGTCGTACACAAAACGTGGTTGATACAATACTATTGTTTTAGATCACGCGGTAACAAAATACAATACTGTTATTAAATATTATGCTACTCATAGTATTAACCAGAAAACATGCAAGTTAGTTTTAGATCTACAATTAGTTGCATGCGATAAGATAGAAGATTCGTGTTAGTTTATGTAACGTATAAATGGAGTAACTTTTTATATAGCCCCTACAGATTTCTCTCCCAAGGTTCCTAGAACGAGTATGAAGGACATGGATCATGAGCGGGAGTAATTTGTATGGAAAACCTATATAGCTACATAAAAGTAAAAGTTTCTACTGACCTATAGACGCATGTATGGAATGCGGACGCACACTAAGAAAGGATTTCGAAAAATGTTAACCCTTAAGGGGTTGTGGGGTAAAATAGGGGTTGAATATTTGTATGAAAAATAAATAAAATCTGCTCCAATTTCTATGAAATTTATAATCTGAGCTCCTTGATGCACATAATTATAGAACACGTACTTTCCGTATTTTTTTAATTCGGCCCCTAGGGATTGTGTGTGGACTATAATTTTGCGAGCTCCAAAAGACAAGTACCTAATTTGAAAACAGATTAAAACACTTGGACAATTAGTATTGGATCCGGGAATGAGGACAGGATCGGGGCTGAGGACGGGATAGTAATTGGATTCGGGAAAGAGAGCTTACGATTGAATTGTGTGGAGATACGAAGTTCGTCTGGTGAGCTAGTTATAAAGTCACAGAGCATTGTGGGTTCATTTAACTTGATGTTAAGATGAAGGTATTCTTAAATTTGTATAGGCACACTTAAGAAAATATTGAACAGACAGAATAAAGGATAGGTATTTGTTGGTCTAGGGACAGCGTCATAAGTGCTTTTATTTAGGGATGAGACCTTGTCACGAGACATGTCTATAACCCTTTTAGCGAAACGAATTACTCACGCGAAGAAACAGGTGGGATCAACGGAATATCGCTTGGCTTAAAATGTTCTATATTTTCAGGAGAACAGAACTGTCATTTGTCGTAGATTTAGAAAGATCTTTTATAGAGATAAAATAAAAGAAAATGTCTTCTGCTTTATGTCCTTCGGAGATAGTTTTCCATCTACTTAATACATTATATTTTTTTATACTACCTACTAGGGTTGACAAAACTTTGTCCATTGCCGTAGCGACTTGGGCCCCTATCACTTGCCATCACTATCATATCAGGTGAAAAGGCATTACATCAGATCAACATATGCATCAGAGGTCATTGAAATTGAGGATAAAAAAACACATAACATAATCAACTACGTACTTACGACTTTTACCATAAGGAAATAGTCATTCAGTTTGTTCCGAGTGCGAAACCGCATGGACACCTGTCGTGAAGTGCAAGATACGATTGTATTACATCACTTCCGTATGCAAAAAGGTGATGAATCAACAGCGACCATTTTAGTAAAAGCTGCCGATGATGGACCTCTTACTCGAAATAGGATGTAAAATAAATATTGAATATGCTATCCTCCTAATACTATTCTATAAATGGGATACCTACTTTGTTTTTATGAATGGATGGATTTTGTTACCTATTACCTATGAAACTTTATAGGTACCTAGTAGCTCATACGTAATAAAGACATATAGGCTGTGTTTAATAAATCATAGATACACTAGCTGCGCCCAGCGGGTTTACCCGGTAAAGCTACTAGGTACCTATAAAGTTTCATATTACCCGCGTTATAGTCCCCCGCAATATTTCCCGTTCCCATGAAAATTTCGGGAATTCCTTTCTTAGTGCACCTCTACGGTACCGAAACTACGTCCCTTCCATAATTTCAAGAGCATGCGTTTAGCCGTTTCGGCTGTGCGTTGATATGTCAGTCAGTCAGTTTATATATTTAGATAGATCTAGTTCTCGTGAACAGAGATTTTTACCTTTTATCTTTAGAAAGTAGGCAGATTAACACATCTATACTTCTAAGATCGCTAATAACTCAAAGACATCGTTCCTATCTCAGTCTGGAATGCCAGAATTAACGTTTTAAAATCTATTATTTCGCGTCCAAATCCAGCCCATAGGAGTTTGAAGAGTTGAAGGTTATCACACCGGTGACGTAGGTGGCCATACCGTGAGGAAAGAACCACGTTTTAAGAGGAACAAGTTGTTCAACGGCCGCGACGTCATTGGTCGTTAAATGTGTAACCACACATCTAAGTTCGTCGTAGCAATCAAAGCAAGACTAACGCTGTACAGACTACACGGGTACCTAGTACCTACCTACCTACGGAAAGGAAGTAGCCAATTACTCTATTGAGAAACACAATATGCCGAGAGTTAAGATGCTATATTCTACAGAATTGAATGAACAGTTGAATTGCATGCTGACAGCCAATTGTTTCGTATTGTTTGGAGATGCACTGATGAATGTTGCATTCTTGATGCATTGTCTGTGCGGTTCAAATGAAAGCACTTGCAACATACTTGTTATCTAAACCAATATTTCGAAGTGGAAAGATTTGTATTTTTCTGTGTGTATGATTGTAATGAATAAACTCAAAAAGGAATGTGTTGATTTCGAAAATCTTTCACAATTGGAAAACTACATTCAACCTTAGTAACTTAGGCTATATTTATTGCTAAGAAAGATTATGGGTCCTTACTAAAAGGCCAATATTGTTAGCCAATTAAATGTTTATCTGAAATACCCGAAGTGAAGCAAGAGTGAGTCGCTAGTCTTTTATATATAAGTAACTACTTATCATGATAAATTTCAAATTCTACAAGCAATCTGTATGCAGTAAACACTTCTATGGAACATAAATTAACAGCACATTGTGGTAAGTAACAAACAAGTGAAAGTTTCATGAGCTGATAACTAAATATGAAATAATAATAATTTAATAATAATAATAATTTATTTGCCTTAACAGATATGTAGTTACATACACTGTAATGCTTACAGATATGATAGAACAGAAAACATACAGAAACTACATTATGGGTTGAACGACCTGATTTCCTAGCTAGGTTTTTTAAAACCTGTGTTAAGGATAATCAGCCCCTTCCATATCAATAAGATCCATTTGTTTATTTAGTATTAGGTAAATCACATTGTGATGTAAGCAATGCGTGTATATTTGCAGGTGCGTGAAAATATGTGATAGTATTGTGCGTGTGTGTGGGTGTGCGTACAAGTGTGTATGTGTGTGTGTGTGTGTGTGTGTGTGTATGTATGTGTGTGTGTGAGTGAGTGTGTGTGCATACATTGTATTTGTTATTATTAAGGTTTTAAATATGATTCGGTTTCGTCATATGATTTTTGTAGCAATAAAGTTCTTATACACTTTTTACATTCATGGTAAGATAAATTATAGGTGGTAGCTTCAATATTTATTTTGTTATAAAGCGATGGACCCAAGTAATAAAAGAAATGCTGTGTGAACGAGAATTTAGTTAATGGAACGTAGCAGACCATATCTTTGCGACGTTTTTTATATTACAAATATTTGCTATTGGACAAAGTGAAAGTTAATTTTGATTAGACCTAAGATTACAACAATCTCTAAACATTATAATGAAATGGCTATATTGATTGAGGTGTACTGAACATTCTCAATGTCTACTGTCATTTTGATTATTATGCAATAGTAGCTGTGCCGGCGGCGGCGCAGGCGTGGATAACCGCAATCAATTCTATGCAGTAGTTTATCCGTTATATGCGTTCAAACATACATATAAAAAATTCTCCCGTTTTCCCAACATTTCCCTTCACTGCTCTGCTCCTATTTATTGTAGCGTGATGAAAACTACACTATTACAACCTGCCCAGGAGTATGAAGAATAATAGTACCAAGTTTCGTTAAAATCCGTCTAGTAGTTTTTGTTTCTATAACAAACAAACATACAGACAGACAGATAAAAATTTTACTGATTGCATTTTTGGCATCAGTATCGATTACTAATCACCCCCTAATAGTTATTTTGAAAATATATTTCATGTACAGAATTGACCTCTACAGATTTATTATAAGTACAGAAGAAGATAGATAACTATAGTTCATTCGCGTTTAGAAAATAGTGACTCATCACCGACTGCCGGCCAAGCCACACCCCCTAGCCAATTAAAACGCTAGAAATTATATAATTTCTAGGGCGTTTTAATTGGCTAGGGGGTGTGGCTAACGCTAGAAATTATAATTTCTAGCGTTTTAATTGGCTAGGGGGTGTGGCTTGGCCGGCAGTCGGTGATGAGTCACTATTTTCTTAACGCGAATGAACTATAGCGACCCGCCCTCGCTACGCTTCGGGTATTCCAGTATATAAACCTTCCTCTTGAATCACTCTATCTATTTAAAAAAAAATTGCATCAAAATATGTTGCATAGTTTTAAAGATTCAAGTGCACATAGGGATTTAGGGATATAGCGTCAGAAAAAGCGACTTTGTTTTATATTATGTAGTGATACATAATTTAAAATGTTGAGCACCATTTCAGCCACCAGTGATCATCAAACAATAGTTTATCCATTGTGTCTAGTTTCTAGGTAGTCAAAGCCTTAAATATATTTTTTTTATAGTGGCTCGACATAATGGCTTCCCTACGCCTGATGGAAAGCGAAAGAGAGGCCCAAGTCGCTGTGACAACTGGCAAGTAACTGGTCAGTTACCTGTCAGTTGCCACTGCCATGCCGGCCCAACCCTAACCCTCCACGAGCTCCGGACACCCTGCTCACCAACAGAAACACGACCCGAAGGTCATTTGGCTGCGGTATTTTATAGGGTGGAGGTCCTTCCCCGGACGGGCAGCTCAATTCGAGCGAAGATTCGCTATGCCCTACCTCTCTTGTAATGTATAATGTATGTAATTGTGTAATGTATCACACATTCTGTGTGTAGACAACTATGAGCATTAAGTGAACAGTTACCTATTCAATGATCCTGGTCGTTAGGTATCTTTAATCATTTCTAATCAGTAAATTAGTCTTCTTGTCTTACTCATAATGAGCAATCATGATAGCCTTTGACTGATATAATTTCTACTTCCATAGGCTTTTTATACACACTTAAAAGTTGAAATACTAATTAACTAAATTATAAATCATATTGTAATTATAAAAAATAACTATCTAGTCATATGACATTTTGCACATGCACATGTGGCTAAGTAAAGAGAGTAGGTATTAATAAAAGATGCAAATAAATACTTTGCAATCTATAATTAAAACAACTACCTACCTCCTTCATTGCTAACTGCACAGAAACTGTAAAGAATTTATGATTCAAAACAATGAAATATTTGTTAATTTATTCTACACAGTACCAACTAAAGATTCATGCGTTTGTAATACTATGAATTGCATCAAGTAGGCAATAAATAAAAATGTTTACCTGATATCTACTCGCAATAATGGTTGTAGGATGAACACATCCTCTTGTCACTCAATTATAGTTACATAGGTTCACAAAACATTAGTTTAGATTTATTAAGCCACCCATAACAATGATGTCAACGCCACAGAAGTTGTAAATAACAACATACGCGAGGAATAGAGGCTAATTATCATTTCGAAGTCGGGACTGATGTCAATGCCGCGCAATACACAGGCTTTTGCAACCACATCCAGTGGACTAATGTCGAAATTAGCGTTCCGTGCGTCCATTCTGCTGCACGCGCTAAACAAATCCAATCAACAATGACCTCTACCTACCTTTTCAAACCTCTGCCTGTACTCTGCCTTTTCAATCTTGTCGTTCTCCAACTGAGATATCTTCGCGGTCAGCTCCTGCAGCGCCTGGTTCTCCTTCTCGTTCCGCACCGCAAGGTTCTCCAGCAGCTCCAGCGCATTAATCACCTTAGGCAGCAATGCTGTTACGGCGTCAGGGCCGTATTTTTCGATAATTATTTCGCATTCCTTGCCAATGTCCGATGCCAAATCATACACGTCGACAACGGTTACGTCGTCGTCGTAATCCGGCATCTTGGCGGAGAAGCGCCTGCGGTACGGCATTAAAATTCCTTGTTTTCACTTCACCACACTACACAAAATAAAGCTTACAGAAAAGTATCCACCTTTCGCAAGTGCGCCATTATTACTGAAAAAGTGAAATGTCAAATTTCGGGCGTAGGGATGTGGTTGCAGAGGTTGAAGAGGTAAACTGTTATTGTATTTATCGTTCCGATACCGTTATTTACGTCTACGTTATTTATATTCCTGTTAATGGTGCACCAATAACGTTATTTATTTTAACTTTTACTTTTGTCAGAAATTAATAAAATAAACGCTTTAAAATACAATGAATATTTCGATAAAAAGTAAGCCTTGGAATAATCCAATCCAACTCCGTTTGTTCGACATTATTTAATTCTTATTATTCACTAGCTGTGCCAGCGGCGTCGCACGCGTGGATATCGGGTTTCAAAACTAACGGACTTCCATAAAATGATGCCCAAATCTTAAGTTAGACCTCTAGCAATACATTGGTGAAAACCACATTCAATTCCATGCAGTACTTTTTGCGTGATGCTCAATCAAACATTCAGATAAAAAATTCTCCCGTTTTCCCAACACTTCCCTTCACTGCTCTGCCCCTATTGATTGTAGCGTGATGAAACGTATCATATAACCTGCACAGGAGTATGATGAATAATTGTACCAAGTTTCGTTAAAACCCGTTGAGTAGGTAATTTTTGTTTCTATAACGAACATACAGACAGACAGAAAGACAGACGGACAGACAGACAGTCAGATAAAAATTTTACTGATTGCATTTTTGGCATCAGTATCGATCACTAATCACCCCCTGGGCTGATACTTTTTTTGTAAATATATTTTTGAAGCTGAAACGCCTGTGCAAAACTATCTAACTATACCTACTTCACTTAAAAATAAATACTTATAACTACTTTAATTAATAAAAGTACCTACGCTTAATAATTTTTAATTTGAACGAATATTTTACAATATAACAACATAACAACAAAAGAAATTCAAATAAACTATTTAAAAACTAAAAGTCGCGCTGGCACGGTTTCTCAATATCAATTATTGTCTGTCAATAAGGTCGATCGCTCTGAACGCATCAACAGCCAAATATTGAATGAAGCTAGCTCTCGGACCTCCCGCCTTTTTATACCCTACCGCCGCCGCGACCCGTGTCGAGCGCGGCAACCGTTACACAAAAATAATCCTTATAGCATGATTCAGTATTCACGTGCGACGGCGCGATGGCTTATTTCATGTATAAGTTTGGTGTTTCTATACCGATTTCTATGATTCTTTTTTTATTGAATAGTTAATAATGATAACTTTTTTAAATTAGGGATGAATGAGAGTATTATAAACGTAAGAGTAAACAAATATAATCAGAATGCTCCGAACTGCTAAGCTATCAGGAGTTACACGTGTTATTGTGAGTCAACCATAAAAGATAGACATATGCTGTTGCGGGATATTTTTTAGTCAATTTTATGTAAAATATTTCTGTCATACATAATTACTATGTAACTTTAACCATTAAGGCTGCACACGCGACGGAAGCTAAAAAAATGGAGTAACTTCTCCCATTTTCCCAACATTTCCCTTCACTACTCTGCTCCTATTGATAGTAGCGTGATGAAAAGTACCCTATAACCTGCCCAGGAGTATGAAGAATAATTGTACCAAGTTTCGTTAAAATCCGTCCAGTAGTTTTTGTTTCTATAAGGAACATACAGACAGACAGACAGACAGACAGACAAAAATTTTACTGATTGCATTTTTGGCATCAGTATCGATCACTAATCACCCCCTGATAGTTATTTTGAAAATATATTTCATGTACAGAATTGACCTCTCTACAGATTTATTATAAGTATAGATTATTCATAAATAAATTGCTTATTCGGAACATAAAAGACGATAATACCCAATTATCTGCCAAACTAAACTAATGTAGTTGTTGGACCACACATCTTATTCAATAATATTAAGAAAAGGAATCAATAACATTTTTGTCTTCATAAAATTAATGTACAAATAGGGATGTTTTGGGGGTCAAAATAATTACATTAGATTAATCCGTATTTTAGATCATAAAAATATATTTGGACACGTATTTTATGGACAATTATTTTATTCTATATTTCCTTTTTCATTCAAATAATAAATAGCAGAGATGCCTTATAGGCATCAAAAATTAGGAGTGAGGTTACGTGTGACGCCACACCGCGTGACGTGACGCGTAATTCTAACGGGCTATAACTTTGTTGTTATACACAATACACAATGTTTAACGTTTTTTAAATAATATTGAATAACGTTTCATTATTTCATTTCCCATCACTATTTTTATTGACAAGCAGGTGAAAGAGCAAACGATATGTCTTCTCTTGCTCACTCCTAATCTGTGTTCGGATACATTGTAGTCATCATTAAAATAAAATAATCCGGATAATTATAGCCATCTATATGATTATGAAAACATCTACATACATAATCAATGCTTTTTAAACGTAAAGTTATTATAGAATTAAAGATAAATGCAGGTAATGATAATCTAATAATCATAGATTTATATTTTACTAAAACATGTTGTTCTGTTTTAAAAATTACCATGACCACATAAGCGTATCCGAAAGTCTTTTGAACGTCATCTCACTCGATGATGCATTTTCCCATTTGACGTCATTTCCTGTTGTCAAATTAAAATTGCCTCCAGTATGAATTTCCCAAAATGATAAAATCCTGAAAAAGGGCGTTTTGCTATTATTTACTCCTCATGAGAAACGATATCTACTCGATTAGATACCGTTCAAAATTTTGCCGGCAAACAAGTGCTTTAAATGTAAAATTATAAATAAAGAACATTAATTTCTAAGCTTACAAAAGCTTTCCATGAAGCCAATCTTCATGTCAAAGTTTAGTGTAGGTATGTTGCTATTATTACACTAATAAACTGATACACAAATACCTATTACGACGTATCAGATAAAAAGATGGGATTCGCAACATTGTTGCTGTTTTCAAGAGCGATGTCAAAATATCGATTATGAGTGCTCGCCACGCGCGAAGCAACAGTTGGATGGAATCAACAGGCGGGAACGCGCGGCGGTACATTTCCCGCGCTCGTGTTGACGTATTTTTTTTTTAAATTTTCAAAATTCAAATGCGCGATGAACTGCCAGAGCAAAGCCAATAAATATGTGTGTCCAAATGATCGACAACTTTCCTTACGTGCTAAGTAAGTATTTAGTGATTAATCAAAGTTTTGTGTTGTTTAACGTGGGTACGACAGTTTTGTTTTGTTTATGCTGTTGCTTCCTTTGATCTTGATTAAACGTCTGTGATAAGTTAGGCCTAGAGACGATACTTACGAAGTACCTACGTGATAGGTAAAGACATTGAAGTGCGAAGATGGGTTAATTGTTGCTTAGAACTTTTGTGTTATTTTTAATTACCTATGTTCTACATTGCATATTTATAAAATTGATAAAAAAAACTTAATCGACTCTATGTACATTCAATTCACGTAGGATCCACAATATACTGTAATAAATATCTACATTAATAATCATTCTTGTAGAAAACCACGAGGTTTTACATTGGATGGCAAAAATGCATTATTTGAGAATTTTCATGAACTTAAAAAACTCTGTATCTTTCTTAAATTTCTACTAATTTTCTAGTTAAATATAATAAGTGTCCCTATGTATTGAATGAATGCCGTAATTAGGTACACTACAGTGAACTGATTATTTTGAAAATACGGATTAAAATAAATGTAAAGCACTTCACTCCTTTTAATTAATGCTCATTAAATATTTCCTTTTAGGTAAATTGTATTCTGCGCAAGGAAAACTCCTTATCAGATTAGAGCAGCGCTTTCCCTAAAACATTTTCTCTTCTATAAATATGTTTGAAGGACCGTAGTATCTAAACGTACATTTAATTACCGGAAGCATTTACTTATTTAGGCTTTCATCTTTGTTTATTATAAATTCTCATTAGCTTCGTCCCGCGGGTTTGTCTGTACCTGATTGTGTACCTACGCTTTTTTGTCCTGGAGAAAATGCATTTGCGCATCCTACCCTTCGCGGGAAGGACGGAAATGTTGGATTCATGAAACGCGAGATCGTGGGGAGGCAGGGAATACCCACTTAGCTTTAAGAGAGGTAGGGCATAGCGAATCATCGCTCGAATTGAGCTGCCCGTACGGGGAAGGACTTCCACCCTATAGAATACCGCAGCCAAATGACCTCCGGGTCGTGTTTCTGCTGGTGAGTTGGGTTTCCGGAGCTCGTGGGGGGTTAGGGTTGGGACAGCATGGCAGTGGCTACTTGCCAGTTGTCATAGCGCCATGGGCTTCTCTTTCGTTTTCCATCAGGCGTAGGGAAGCCATTATGTCGAGCTTGGTCAAGCCTACCTATCTAGCTACTTTAAGTAGCCAGAATGATCTGTCAAAGTTTCATAGTTCATCAGCCTATTGCAATCCACTGCTGGACGTAGACCTATCCAGTTTTTCGCCACTTTAGGCAAACACCTGGATTCTTTATCCATAATCGCTACGCTAGGCAGACGGGTTGGCGATCGCAGACCGTAGCTTTTCGCTCCGCTGACGCTGCTGCCCGTCATCGGTCTGTGGTATTTAGCTACGCCTTCAATCGTGTTGGTTATACTGCCACCAGTCGGTTGCCAGAGCCTCGTCTGTTATTTAGCAGGGTGCAACACGGGCAGGTGAGAGTGCTTTGGAGCGAAAAGATGATGGGTCGCTCCCTTACATTTAAACCTAAGAAGAAGATATAAAAAAAACAAATACCATTATCCGTGCGATGACAGAGAAGAATATAAATCACTACCCCATTTCTTTCCGTGGGTGTCGTAAGAATCGACTAATGGACTTCACGAGTTTTCAGCCGGTGATAGGGTTTATTCGCCTGGCTGGACTATTCTTGACTGTTGCCACAGCGATAATTATGTTCAACTGATCGGAGATATTACGATTAGATATTAGGCAAGTAACATTCTTTCATTATTACTAAGTAGTTTACAATAGGTAAACCTATGTTACTTATAAGTACAGCAAAATTTATTTTCACTAGCTGTGCTCGCGACTTCGTCCGCGTGGAATAGTTATTCTTTCCCCGTTTTTTTTTACATTTTCCGTTATTTCTTCGCTCCTAATAGTTGCAGCGTGATGTTATATAGCCTAAAGCCTTTCTCGATAAATGGTTCAACACAAATTTTTCAATTCGGACCAGTAGTTCCTGAGATAAGCGCGTTCAAACAAACTCTTCAGCTTTATAATACTTATTAGTTAAGATACCTACTTAATTACATGATAAATTCATGAAACAATAGAAAAAAAACCCCAATAAAAATATGTTTTACATTCTATAAATTATCTGTACGCTAAAATACTTACATATCGGATCACATTCCACATTCGAAATTCCCTAAATTAAACGATAACACGTATCGCGTATCAGTTCACAGAATCTGTGGTGAGAAGGAAAAGCGCAACTTTTTTTTTCTAAAAATACAACAAGGCTGCGGCAACTCGGATTATTCAGCCTGTAACGGCCTTCGCTTATCTCTCTGTGTGTGACACTCACATCCGCTTCCTCCTACGTACCTATTTCCATTAAGTAAGTATGTACTTGCTACAGTTTACTCGTTTTAATAGATGCTAAGAAGATTATTCCGTGTGGGTTTAGTTTTTATTCTGTCTTTACAGTTACAGCCGATAATAATTTATTTAAAAAAATACTGTTAAGTAAAACTAAATCTACCAAAACGAAGATAAAACAAAATCTCATCTTTAGCCACAGATTATTCATTGACGTCAATGTACTAGGTTTTTAATAAATAAATAACCCAAGACAAGCCACACTGTGCCACACAGCGTCATCTAGCTTCCGAAGCTTGTACCGAACTATGTGTAGGTACTAAACAACTGAAAAACTTATAAATATCCTTTTTTTTTGTAAATAAAAATCTACTTACATACTATTATACATAGCAAACGCCCAAACCAATACAAACAGACATGTTCATGCACACAAATGTTTGTACTGTGCGGGGATCGAACCTATCACCCTTGGTTCATAACGCTCAGGTGCGAAAAATGAGCAATCGGGCCAGTCAAAGTATTTGTGACAATACTCCCTAGGGTTATAGGCTATACATATATTCTATACAGAAATCATGACAAGACATTACAGATGTTAGACTAAATCATGGATTGAACCAACAGTAGACCAGTAGAACAGTAAAAATGTGCAGCAAAATCACCTTCAGTAAATCTACTACTATCATCTATGTATACTATCCATCTGTGTATAATAGACATCAGCTGATCCTTAGCTGCGGGGCAATGACCTCTGAAACCGCGTGACGGCTTGATTACAATCCTCTCTGACTTATTCGTTTTTATCATATTGTTAAAAAATATTTTCTCAGTCAGTATTTGCCCTGAATGAAAACGACTCAATTCGTCTATATCTTATAGCTGAACCGATTTTGATTAAGCGTCAGAAGAACACGCTCAATTAAGTGACATGTTAGATACTTAAATGTATTACTTTAGCTACTTACTTAAATTACTTTTTAGATTTAGCATATTCCTGTATTTTTAGTGTGCGCTGAATAAAAATATTTTCTTTCTTTCTTTCTAAAAATCTAAGACCTTTTTGTAGGTATACCTATACCTATATCCATAAAGCAATAACAGCATTTTTGGCAAAAAAATAAACGGCTTTAATATGGGGACAAAGGGACCAAAATCTGTTCACAAGTCTCGGAGATATTGAGATAGCTGGCTGGCTGGAGTTGGCTACCTATATGGTAACAAACTTAAAACAAACAAAAAAAATCAGTCGAATTGAGAACCTCCTCCTTTTTTGATGTCGGTTAAACTGACTGAAGCAGCGATTAGTGATACACAGGTGTTATTACTAGAATATTCGTAGTCTATGGCTGCATTATCTCCCCTCGGATTAGGGTATCGCATTTCAATCAATACTATGTAATGTTCCCTGTTAACCTTCGTACAATGAAACAAAAAACCATTTTAGAGTTCCGTACTCAAAGGGTAAAAACGGAACCCCATTACTAAGACTTCGATGTCTGTCCGTCTGTCTGTCACCATCTATCTTAGCGATAGAAACCCTAGAATCGAGATGGCTCGACAATAAAAAAGTTCTATGACAAAAATACTAAAAGCAAAGTAGAATAAATATTCAAGGGTCATACAACAAACGCGATTTATTTATGCTTTTTTACTCGGTATCAATTTTATTTTTTTACCACACAATAAGTATAATTACGAGGCTGAGGAATGTAAGGGAGCGGACCTATCATCTTTTCGGTCCAAACAAAATAAGATTAGATGGTTGTTTTATCCTTAATACATTTCTGTGGTAGGTATTCGAATATCATTCGAGAATACGGGCCTGATATGACAAATTCTAAGGGCGAATTATTTATTTCCCTTCCGATACATTTTGCTCAGATATCACATCAATCCCCGAATCTTGTGTCGGCTCAGATGTTAATATGATTTTCATCTATGATATGTAATAATATTATATTATGTTTCTTATGGATTGTCTTTTTAGGACGAGACATCGAGACATGTAGTTAGTTATGTACATTATCTACTGCTATAATAGGCCTGTTGCCGTAAAAAATGTAATTAATCCGTCGTTTAGATTGTTCAAAAATAAAAGACATGTATTTTTCATTTGTAAATTAGACCAAAATTGACAAAGATCTAGTCCGTTAAAATTACGCGTGACGTCAAAGAGTGGGAGTTTGTTCGCCACTGAGTGACGTCAAATACCCCCACTCCTACATTTTGATGCCTTGTAACTTTGTTATTTTTTGTTTAAATGAAAAAAGGAAAAATACGTGTCCTATGTATTTCTATAATCTAAAATACGGACTAAATCTATTGTAATTATTTTGACCCTGGAAACATCTCTGGTGACGCTCCTGCACGTCATCGTCTGTGGTATTTAGCTAAGCCTTCAATAGGCTATTAAATATGGCTAAAAATTGTAATTAAGTAGGTCCGTCTTTTAGCTTATTCAAAAATAAAAGACACGTATTTTTTTATTTGTAAATTACACACTCGGTGAGGCATTTTTAGCGAGTGACGTCAAAGACTTCCACTCCTAACGTTTGATGCCTTGTATCTATGCTATTTTTTATTTGTATGAAAAAAGGAAAAATACGTGTCCAATACATTTTTATGATCTAAAATATCCCTATTGTGATCGTTAAAAATACCGCCACTAGTCGATTGCCAGCGCCTCGTTCGCGCAGCGGCAGGATGCACCACGGGCAGGTGAGGTTGGCATGGAGCGAAAAGATGATAGGCCGCTCCCTTACATCCCGGCAAAGCTAGTCTCCGCTCTATTACGAATCGACCGCAGCCTAAATATATATGTACCTACCTACCTAAGTAGTCTTTTCCATAACATCATATGCAGATTTTATAACAATGCGAACACAGAGATAACGGCGAGCCTACACAAAGTCACATTATCGCGTAGGTACTCGTACGTTCAGCGAGCGTCGAAATGACGATATCACCAGCCGGCATTGAATACAAAGGATATTATGATGGCACTGTCAATCACTAAAGACCTGTATCGTATAACCATTTAAAACATCTGTTAGTTACTGAAATGTTAGGGCAGAAATTAGACAGAATTCCGACGTAGATCTAGAGACTTGTATTTGTTTTATGACCTTTTATTTAGGTACCTAGACTTACTTAGCACTTATGAATTGCACTCTCTACACTCAATGAAACTCAATAGCCGGCGGGCAAAAGTGTTTTACACGCCTAAAATACTTATCAGAAGTTTAAGCTTCTAACTTTTAAAATTACGACACTTCCTTAGATTTTTCTTTCTCAAGCTCAAGACAACTGTGTACCAAACATGTGAATAATTGCAGTAGTTTTGCCGTGAAAGCGTAAATGACAGACAGAATTAGACTTTCGCATTTAGATAGTTATAATATTTAAAGGATATATTTATAAAGATAATGACATGTGTAGGAAAAATTGTGTGTCATCATTATCAGCCTATTACAGTCCACTGCTGGACATAGGCCTCTCCAGTTGTTTGCCATTTAGGGCAGGCATCAGGAGGATATACCCATAATCGCCACCCTGGGCAGGCGGATTGGCGATCGCAGGGCGTGGTTTCTCGCTCCGGTGACGCTGCTGCCCGTCACCGGTCTATAGTATTTAGCTACGCCTTCAATTGTGATGGTTATACCACCACCAGTCGGTTGCCAGCGCCTCGTTTGTTATTCGGCCGGATGCACCACGGGCAGGTGAGGTTGGCTTGGAGCGAAAAGATGATAGGCCACTCCCTTACATCCTCCATACTCCCCTTACAAAAATGTTTCTGTATATTCTTCGATCAATCTATCACGCTGCTTTGTTTTATATAAAAATATTTCTGAATCTGTAGTAGGTATATTGTTTGGCATCCCGATATACATTAATTGTACGAAAGTTCCGTCATAGAAACACTCGGAACAAACCATGACAGGCTATACCCTGCGGCCATTGTCAGTGCCACTCAATATCCTTATGAAGACCCCTTACAGCCTTCGTAATAAGATCGTAAATAAATATAATAGCCATTAATTTTATTTGCTTTCCTTACGGAGGTAGAATATCTACTTAAAAATATATTATGTGCATATCTTAATCTTAACTAATATTATAAAGCTGAAGAGTTTGTTTGTTTGTTTGTTTGAACGCGCTAATCTCAGGAACCACTGGTTCGAATTGAAAAATTCTTTTTGCGTTGAATAGAGCATTTATCGAGGAAGGTTATAGGCTATATAACATCACGCTGCAACTATTAGGAGCGAAGAAATACTTAATGGAAAATGTAAAAAAAAACGGGGAAAAATAACTATTCCACGCGGACGAAGTCGCGAGCACTGCTAGTTTTTTATATTGGCTCAGGATAGTGGCTTCCATTTGCCTGATGGAAAGTAACAGCCATGCTGGCCTGTGAGATGCTTCTTCACGCTTCGTTTAATGGATTCCAAATTATAAGAAGGAGGAAACGCGTAGGCTGGCAGAGAATTCTACTTTTTAAAAGTACAGCATACCTATAGTAGGAGTTATCAAACTTTTTAGTACGCGACGGAATATTTATCCACCGTGAAACGGTGGCAACGCATGCCAGCCCGCGTGGTCAAAAAAATATTAACTCTTCGTTCACTTCAACCGTTCAAAAAGTAACATTACGAGCTGTGCAACATGGAAGTAACATGAGAAGGTAAACAAAAGTACCATTCTGGCAACGCTCTATACTCACAGTTTGTCCTTGACCATCAACAAACCCGAATCAATCAATGTAAGAAATACGTACGTTCACATAGACTATTTCCATTAGGACCCAACGCACAGTGCACCAATAATCCTCTTAATGGGACACAAAGGCTCGGAAACATGGCTGACCTTTGTTGTACCCCGTGTGCTCCATAAGGGAGGCCCCGCGGTGGCGCCCTCTGTGCGGCCCTGTTATTGAGGGTAATTGCGTTTTCGCGGAGGCCGCGTGAATGCCCCCACCGAGGACGACATTTATTGGATGTATTTATTTTATTAATCAAGAAACTGACACGTGCATTCTCATCATGATAATAAGTAAAACATTCCCCCATTCCCCTCTGTCATAAAAATACTTTTTAGAGGGTTAACTTTTTTCCCAACGCTCCGTGTCGCTATAGACTCCTTTCTTGCACCCGCATGAATACCTTTAGAAGCACGCTCCTTAGATAAAGCTAAAGGTCTTCATCAGCCTATCGCAATCCACTGCTGGACATAGGCTTCTCCAGTTATTCGCCACTTTGGGCAAACACGTAGAGGCTCTACCCATAATAGGCAGGCTATTATGGTATTATTGGCAGGCAGGTTGGCGATCACAGGGCGTTGCGTAGCTCCTCGCTCCGGTGACGCTTCTACCCGTCATCGGTTATATTTAGTAACGTGTATAAATTGTGATGGTTATACCGGCACCAGTCAGTTGCCAGAGCCTCGTTTGATATTCAGCAGGATGCACCAAGGGCAGGTGAGAGTGGCTTGAAGCGAAAAGATGATAGATCGCACCCTTACATCTCTCTCATGTAGAGGCTCCTTAGATGCACTGCAGAAGCTGCTTTTATTTATTTAAGGTACACAAACAGGTCACAGTCGTACATGAGCATATATATATCATTTTACATAGACGGTAACCTAACTAAAGTGTACACAACATGTTTAATAATGTTTATATCACTCTAAACTGCAAGCAAAAAGACAAATACAATTGAAACCTTACTATAATTATACAAAATACAGCTAATATTCTATTTACTTCTCAAAGTATGGGCATCCATATGGTGAGCCTCACCTGAGGGTGAGGATGCTTTGGCTCCAAGGATCAAAGAAATTTTCGAAACGGTCATCAAAAATGTCCACATCTTTCCCACTGCGTATAAGCTATGTTCGACACATTCTGGTAAACCATCAAAGTGAAAGTGTTTGGTGAACGGATCCTGTAGTGTGTGTTTATATTGATGACTGAAACTGATGATGATAATAAGTACCTAGTCACTCTAATAGGCTGTTTCTCCACCAGACTGCGAACCGGATGGAGTGCCGCGCGCAGCGAGCCTCCCCTGACGACCAGCGAACGCGAGGCCATAGCCGCCGTGGTCAAACGCGCTGAGAAGCTGGACGAGGTGGAGGCACGACGCGTCGGCCGACTGGTCGCCAGACTCGAAGGTAGGTAAACGACGAATCACTTCTTCCCCCAGAAAGATCAATATGTTCACCAGCCACTATCCACTACTTGTCGCAGTACACTGCTGGACATATACAGGCATTAAGTCCGCCTTTTGTACAAATTGTTATGTGCAATAAAGATTAAATAAATAAATAAAATATATGTACTTCTCCAGTTATAAGTATGTCACTTTGGGCAAACACCTGGAGGCTCTACCCATAATCGCCACGCTGCGTGGGTTGGCGGGCGCAGAGCGTAGCTCCTCACTCCGGTGACGCTGCTGCCTATCCCCTCCCTACCGCAGACCATCCTTACTAACAGCCCAAATCCGACGGTAATACGCAATTAAGTTATTTATGAATGGGATTGGAACTTTTTGCAAACTCGAAAGCTATTTGAATACACTTAGCAAACTAATGAAACTTATTCAGTTTCGTACAATGCGCGAGTTGTTTTTTCGTTGAAACGATACAATCTTTGCTAATTTCACCATCATCATCATCAGCCTATCGCAGTCACTGCTGGACATAGGCGTCACCAGAGGCAAACGCCTGCCTGGAGGCTTTACCCATAATCTCCATGCTGGGCAGGCCGGTTTGCGATCGCTAGACGTAGCTTCTCACTCCGGTGACGTTGCTGCCCGTCATCGGCCTGTGGTATTTAGCTACGCCTTCAATCGTGATGGTTATACCGCTACCATTCGATTGTCAGTCTCTTCGTCTGTTATTCAGCAGGTACAGGTTCAGGTGAGGGTGGCTTAGAACGAAAAAATTATTGGTCTCTTTAACCTTCATCATCATCAGCCTATATCAGTCCACTGTTGGACATAGGCCTCTCCCAATGTTCGCCACTTATTCGTACGCCATTGACCTTACTAAGTTCGAATTTAACCTTACCTATTTATTTGTTCATTATAGTATTTAGCCGCCCTAATTTCGTTACTCTAGCCGTAATCCGTTTGATGAGTAAATGAACAAAGGAAGATCAACGACCAAACAAGGAAGTTTAGTCACAAAGGTTTGCTCGGCAAACTATCGCGGACAAACTGAACCGTTTTTTGTACGATGTGGTTCAGCGTTCGATCACGGTCTTAAAAAGCGCCCCTGTGATCCGCCTTTAAAGAACGCATGAAATGACCTTTACTAAATTATGTTCATATTATTATAATACATACAGGATTCCAGTCTTAGCTGTAGACAAGTAATTTAAAATGTCAAGCACTGGTAGCGCAGTGGGTCGGCCGTGGAATTAATGAAGTTTGCCCAAGTCGTTTTTAACTGTTGTACCCGTAATATTACGCCCTTCATCTCTTTCGTAGCTGTGACGTCTACAAAGTAGATTCGTTTCATGATGTGTCACAGAAGGTAGGTATTTGCTGAACAACCAATTACTATGAGAATGCTACTAACCAAGTACAATTTGTAAGTACATTGTGATTGCTTATAATGGGACATCCAGATTTCTGCATAGAAATTGATGAAAAAGCACTTTTTGCTATAGAAATCTGGTGAACAGTATTCTAAGGGTAGCCTTAAATCGCGATTTAATTAATTTGGCAAGGATTAACCGTTACAATCCCAGAAAAACACGTGTGTCCCTACTGTGTTCCCACGATAAAGTACAGGCATTACAAACTACATTATGCCAATAACAATCTACGAATGCTTTCATAAGAAACATTGTCTTAACTTTTTTCTTTTTTTATTAGTAGCTGGACATAATGGCATCCCTACGCCTGATTGAAAGTGAAAGAGAATCAGCTGCCACCGCCATGCTGGCCCAACCCTAACCCCTCACGAGCTCCGGAAACCCTACTCACAGGCAGAAACACGACCCGGAGGTCAATTGGCGGCGGTATTCTATAGGGTGGTGGTCCTTCCCCGGACGGCGGCTTAATTCGAGCGAAGATTAGCGAATCTTGGCAAGCGAAGCCTTTCTTAATCTTCATCGCGTTTTCCATCACCAAATCTAATGGCAGAGTTATTTCGACTAACCGGCTCTCCGTTTGTAAAACACGGTTTCAGCCCACCCCATGCCATTAGTACCGGTGGAAAATTAATCTAGACTGCAATTAAACAATCAGGCTTCATCAATTAAACTTGATACTAACAGGTCACGATTGTAGGCAATTTAAAAGTAATTTATCTGGTAGATACTGGAATGAACTATGTATATTATCTGCGACTAGAGACAAGCTCTTGCTTTGCTTAGGGTATTTCAGATAAACATTTAATTAGGCTACAATATATTAATGGCGTTTTAGTATGGGTCCATAATCTTTTCTAGTAATCTATACTTGTAATAAATTATTTTTTGAAAATAATTATCAGGGTGTGATTAGTGATCGATACTGATGCTAAAAATGCAACCAGTAAAATTTTTGTTTGTCTGTCTGTATGTTCGTTATAAAAACAAAAATTACTCAACGGCTTTTAATGAAACTTGGTACAGTTATCCTTCATACTTACTCCAGGTTATAGTATACTTTTCATCACGCTACAACTAATAGGAGCAGAGCAGTGAAGTGTTGGGAAAACGGGAGAATTTTTTATCTGTATGTTTGAACGCGCATTACGCGAAAACTACTGCAAGGAATTGAATGCGGTTTTCAGCAATGTATTTCTAGAGGTCTAACATAAAAAAAAAAAAATTATGGAAGTCCGTTTTTTTTGAAACAGCGAGCGACGCCGCTGGCACAGCTAAATAGTAAATACATAAAGCCTATCTTACTCTACCACTACTTTCTTTGGGATCGGAATAAGTATGTGATGTCTCTGATATTATAGTCCAGAGCATACCTACCGATAGAGATTATAAAGTTGTTTTATTCTAGGAATGCGTCGGTCAGCGCAGGGGCCGGTGCCACGCACGTGTGTTCTCTGCGGGGAGACGGCAAGACTCCTGGCGCCTCTGAGGACCTGTGCCGTGTGCCGGCACTCAGCCTGCCCCAAGTGTGTCATTGATACGCCCCCGCACAGGTAACCTAAGACCTAGATAATTAGTTAACCCTGTCCACCATCCAGACACAACAGAATTTTAATTTTATTGTTATTGTATCAAATGTGATACACAGGAGTGGGAACCCCTTTTTATGATGGATTTTGATTTCGAAGGAAATTTTCCCTTGTAAAATATTGTTATTGTACTTACTAAAATAAGATGTTTGTAAACTACAAAATTCATGTTGTGATATCCTATTATTGGCTTTGTAATATTGTTCATGTATTGTACAAATCCTATGTGTAATGGTTTTGCTGTTGGATATCCTAAATAAATAAATAAATAAAAATAAAGTAAGGTACAGGTCAAGAGACCTAGATAGCTACGGAACATTTTTCCTTTTAAGGTATAAGTAACGTTAGAACTGAATGATTAGTTAAAGGAATATTTTTCCCTTCTAGTCGATGCTAAGTTAAAGGAACATTTTCCCTTGTATGGTATAGGTAACCTAACTAACCTAAGATAATTAGTTAAAGGAATATTTTTCCTTCTAAGGTAGGTATATGAGTTTCGCTCATTCCACAGCCAAACCTTTGCCGTGCTAAGTGGCGGTAGATTAATGCGTTCTGACCCAAAGTTCGGATGTCTCAACGATTTTTTAGGGTGGGAAAAGGGAATTGAAAGTAAAAGCGGGAACGGGAACGAGCACAGGTTAGGGATTGGGATTGTGGTTGTGCTTTAAACACAAAGCACACCACCTGGTTTCTAAAGTAAGGTAACATACCAGATATCTACCGCGAGGATTTTTTTCTGATTTTATTTTAAAATCTTAATGCGATTTACAAAATACATCACCGTACCAAATTTCAATAATGTAGGTAGCTCTTTTATAGTTTCGGAATAAACTGGCTGTGACATACGGACGGACAGACAGACAGACAGACATGACGAATCTATAAGGCTATGACAGGCTCTGTGGCTCATTTGGTAGTGGCCTCTGAACTCTGAGCCAAGGGTCGTGGGTTCGATTCCCGCACAGTACAAACATTTGTGTTCATGAACATGTCTGTTTGTATTGGTCTGGGTGTTTTCTATGTATAATATGTATTTATTTACAAAAAAAATGTATCTAAGTAAGTTTATTAGTTGTCTAGTACCCATAGTACAAGCTTCGGCTTAGTTTGGGGCTAGGTGGCGCTGTGTGGCCCAGCGTGGCATGTCTTGGGTTATTTATTTTATTTATTTATAAGGGTCCCATTTTTGCCATTTTGGCTACGGAACCCTAAAAATGGCTACACACCAATAAAAAGTAAAAAGTAAATAACCCAAGACACGCTGGGCCACACATCGCCATTTAGCCCCAAACTAAGCCGAAGCACTATGTGCACTAGACAACTGATAAAGTTACTTACATTCAGTGTTTGTTTTGTAAATAAATACATATTATACATAGAAAGTTATTAATTACTGTTTAACGATAGTACATTTTCCAAACACGATATAAAATTTTGTATACATGTATATCAATCTGATAAATTGGTTCGCAAAATTGGAATATTTTTCGCAAACACTTAATGCGTGGCACTTACTTTCAAAGTTTCGGCAAATTACTTTCAGCTCGAAGCGTGTTTTAAAAGTTTTTCCGGATAAATCCAACTTTATTTTCATTCGGATGATAACATCTGAAAATCCATCTTTATAAGAGGCTCGTCCATGAAAACATCCCATTTAATTAATTAATTGATCGTTCGGAAAATACACACTGTCCACGAAATGATTATTAAATGACTATGAATATTACAAAATCAACCAATGAAGCCATTTTCGAATCCGTGACCCCTGTGTTAGCCATAAAGGGTAGAATATATTCGGGTTCGGATTTAATTTCTGATTGAGTCAATTTAGAAAACGAAATTATAAAATCTGGTTTGTGATATTCTCTGTGCTCCATCATAATTATTTTTTACTAGCTGCGCCCCGCGGTATTAGCCGCGGTTCCTCGTTGCATTTATTCAATTTTTTCCGCCGTAAGAACCATCCTTGGACTTCAACGAACATAAAAAAAGAATTGGCCAAATTGGTCCCGGCGTTGTTGAGTTATGCGCTTACCAACACATTTTGCGATTCATTTTTATAATATTTATAGATAATATATTGTTTTGTTGATTATATTTTTGTAAAATCACAATTAGATTGCCATTTAAAAATGTACTACAGTATTTTTTTTGTTTGCTGTTCTTGTTTGTTGTGTGTGCCAGTTTATGTAAATAATTTTTTATCTATCTATCTGTCTCCATATAATTCAATCTTATTTGTAACATACATACAAAAATAGCCTAGGAAATTATATAGGTATCTACTCACTCAAGCAGAAAATCCCTGTCTTTTTAAAAGTCCCCTTCCAGATAGGACGAGCTCTAGTATTTTTAAAGAAATCTAATATTTTTCCCGTTCTAAGGAAAATGGAGAGAGCTTTGTTCTACGGAATAAAAATAGTTTGAAATATCCTGCACTGAAACGTTATATCTACACCGTGAACAATGTAGTGCTATATTTATACAGTAAAGTAATCTATTTAATAAATTAGAAGCGACTACAATGATGATTTGTGTTAGTAAGTAGCTAAAATGGGATCATCTCATCCCGTGGGTCGTCGTAGAAAACGACTAAGGGAATATTAGGAAACAGGCAGCAGCGTTTACCTGGGTACAAATAAAACCTACTGCGGTCACCAACCCGCCTGCCAAGCGTGGCGACTAAGGCAAATCCCCCCCAAATGTAAATAGGCCTGTTGCCGTAAAAAATGTAATTAGTCCGTCTTTTAGATTGTTCAAAAATAAAAGGCGCGTATTTTCTCATTTGTAAATTAGACCAAAAATGACAAAGATATAATCCGTTTTAAATTACGCGTGACGTCAGAGAGTGGGAGATTTTTCGCCACTGAGTGACGTCAAAGACCCCCACTCCTACATTTTGATGCCCTGTATCTCTTGTTATTTTTTGTTTAAATGAAAAAAGGAAAAATACGTGTCCAATATATTTTTATTATCTAAAATACGGACTAAATATAATGTAATTATTTTGACCCTGGAAACATCCCTATTGTCATTGATTGAGGACTATCTAGCAGTGGATGTTGACAGGTTGGTGATGATGGGATGAAAAAGAGATTAAGATAATTGTGATGTCATGGTGCCGTGAAACATTAGAATAGGCCCGTTTGAGAATGTTCTCACATAACAGATAAAGAAAATTTAAGGAGGGTAACAGCAACAATGAAATGCTTTCGACGATCATAGCTTCACTACATGGTATAAAACAAAGTTGCTTTTTTCTGTCTTCCGGCAGAAACACGACCCAGAGGTCATTTGACTGCGGTATTCTATAGGGTGGAGGTCCTTCCCCGGACGGGCGGCTCAATTCGAGCGAAAATTCGCTATGCCCTACCTCTCTTTAACCCTACCCGTCTCCAGTTGTTAGCCACTTAGGGCAAAAAAACTTAATTATCTCTAATTTTAAAAATAACACTTGAGGAGTCATGAGTAAATGGAAAAGCTGTAATCACCAAATCTTCCGTAAGAGCATTTGTAAAAAGCGGTGACGTCACGAGCCAGAGGAGTGACGTAATTACATAATTGATGATCCCATAACTGAGAAAATGCTCTTGCAACAAATGAGCGAGTTAAATTGTCGACACAGTTCCCTGCTGCGATACGAAGATATTAAAAGAAAAATGGTTTAAGTTCATGAATTATAACTTCCTAGATAGTTAGATAGATATTGACTTAAAAATAGGCTAATAGCCATTTATTGTACCATTTAGACAGTCTGATCGCTATAAGCGGTCTCTAGCGTACTCTTTAACACAACCATAGCATAGAGCATAAGTAGTTATCATCATCATCATCAGCCTTTTGAAGTTCACTGCTAGACAAGGCCTCTCCAGCTATTCGCCACTTAGGAGGGCAAACATCTGAGCGAAAAGAGTTCCATATTGTTGTATTTCACGAAACAGCCTTCATGCTTAGGAAAATCTAATAATCTAGGCCCCTAGGGTTTTCTTTGTCCACCCCTATATCCAATCCTGATTAAACCCCTTGAAGAAGAGGGGCCCTACTACAGAAAATGAGAACGATCGTTCGTTGAACGGATCGCGTATTTTTGCCACATAAATCCCTCTCATTTGTCCCTCCCGTGTTCGAATATACGAACTAAAATTCGTTAACGTCGATTTTTAACAATCGATATATTAGAACACGGGAGGGACAAATGAGAGGGATTTATGGGGCAAAAATACGCGATCCGTTCAACGTACGTAGGGCCCCGGGGGCCCTACTACAGAAAACGAAAACGATCGTTCGTTGAACGGATCGCGTATTTTTGCCACATAAATCCATCTCATTTGTCCCTCCCGTGTTCGAATATACGAACTAAAATTCGTCAACGTCGATTTTTAACAATTTAATTGATACTTATATTAGAACACGGGAGGGACAAATGAGAAGGATTCAAGGGGCAAAAATACGCGATCCGTTCAACGAACGATCGTTTTCTGTAGTAGGGCCCCAGACTTAGACAGTGAGCTGTAAGCTAACCAATGGGAGTAGATCTCCCCTTTATTCCAGAGAGCAGTACATGTGCAACCTCTGCGCGGAGACCAGGGAAATGTGGAAGAAGTCTGGGGCGTGGTTCTTCAAGTCCCTGCCTAAATACATCCTGCCGGAGAGACGCATCACCGGTCGGTACAACGAAACGGAACTGTCCAGGTCTTTACAAGTGAGTATTTTTATTTTTGTTTCTAATATGTAAGTGACATGTCTTTTGAGCCCTACAACATTGATTCACATAAAAGTAGGGTTCAATGAGGGTTTTTTGAAAAACGAAATCCACCAGATCCAACTGAATAGGCAGCAGGTACAACTCTTTTTGGCATGTCACTGACGTTTGCGTAGCAACTGACCAATCACGTTACAATAAGACCTGCTCCCTATGTGGTGGCAACTAGCGGATTCTTTTTTCAGAATCCTCTCATGACATTGGGCCGAAGCTTTTTAAGCATCAATAACTTTGTCAACTTAAATATCTATTATGTATTGTATTACCTATAGGTAACGCTTTGAAACCCAATATCTAAACAATTAGAAGTCTGAAAACAATTTTCCAAAGTGTCTGAGTGTGTGCATACTGTTAGCTGAGATTGTTCAAACCAACTGCCTATTTCGGGTGATATGATAACATAATGGATTTACGTGTCATATTTTAGACATTATGCGGACAAGGGTACAGTGAAATATGAGAATAAAACAGAGACACTTAATAAAAGATTTTTTTTATCTCTGTAGATAAACTATATGCTACGTTTCTTGCCCTGACTCTCTCTAATTGAGAAGGGTGTCGTAGAGGACTCCATAAGTCCGATTCTAACCTGTGCTGCTATTAGACATCAGAAGGGTTGACGATGATTATTATTATGATGATATGTTAATACTATTCTTTCGCAGGAAGCTGGCAACAGCAGTAACGAAGGCAAAACGGACTCCGAACCCGGATCTCCGCTCAGCATTCACGCGCCAACCTTCTCCCGGCAAGCTAGCAACATCGAGAGGAAATCTGTTGGATCCCCTCACGTGAGTCACTGTTTAACTATTATCAAATCAACTGTCTTAGACATCGGTTCACAAGTCTCGGAGATTTCACAACACACATTTCTGACGAAATGAGCACCTCCTCCTTTTTTTGAAGTCGGTTAAGAATACAAAACCAGAATTGTAATGACTGACTGTACCTACGTGTCATATTAAAAGTAACAGTGTGCCTAGCACGAACACTTTCGAAAAAGTATGCGTAACGTAACCGTAAACATTTGTATGAAACTTGGTACAGCGCCCCTATCGTGCGTAAGAGGTACTACGTTTACGTAGTGAAAATTATCGCCCTGTTTACGGTTACGGTACGCATACTTTTTCGAAAGTGTTCGTGCTAGGCACACTGTTTCTTAAACTACCTTTTTAAATATTTTTTAGTCGGGAATGCCGTAATACTGGAGCCCTGAGTACTTATGTGAGACTCACTTCTATTAAGAGGAGAATATCTACTAAGCCCGACGGTGGTCCGCTACGAGCGCTCTGTCTGAGGGTGGTCGGGATACCCGGAGAGACTCGACATAACCTCCCACAGCCCGGTAGCATAGCGTAGCGCCCGCCCAGCGTAGGAGGCACTTAGGAGGACAGTCCAGCCTATACAATCTTAGTACAAATTGTATGGCAATCACATAAATACAGCTGACCAAATTTAATTGTACACAAATATTTAGATGCACACATTAGAACTTAGATCATTTCAATTTACCTGGGTTATACCATGTTAGTTCCATATTTGAATTCTAGGTGGAGTTTATATTCATTGATTAAAGTTGGTATCTATTTTCTATACAATAGTAAGGATTAAATTGCCTTTCAAATTCAGTAGCATAATTTAGTTGCGACGTTTCGACAATATTGTACAGTTTGTGTAGTTTTTTTTTTATTACGGTCCTTTTATTTAAATTAAAAAACCAGATGAACGCTAGTTATATTTCACTTTAATTTCATGTATTCCTTATATAATATATTACTACACTTAATTTATTGAATATTGGGGTAAATAACGTATTGTTCTCCATTTTCAGAATTTACTGATTTTAAACTGTAAACTATAGATTCAAATTTCTGGTAACACAGCTTAAAATGGCGTGTTTTAAAATTTTCCTTTTAGTCAATATTAATTTATCAAGTTTTCAAAAGTTTGTGCTTTTAATAGAACTTGAAACTCAAAGCATTTTTTAAAACGGTCGTACAAGAAGCAGATTATAATGTGATTGCTAAAGTTTGTGACCAAGGGTCTAAAATCCGCAAGAAAACTGTAATTGCAAGAAACCCGCGTAAAGTTTAATCTACATTCGAAAGAAAATGTGATTTTAAGAACTTATATGATTATGAAACCAATATTTTAATTTTATAGTGGAGTGTGGTGTGTAAAAATGTGAAAGTTAATAAAAGTTTCTAAGTTTTTACACTTATCTTTTATTTTTCAAATGTTGAATGATTTGTCAATCTTAGTTTGTGTTTATTTGCCTAAGTTAACAAATGATTCAGAAAAATATGCCTGCGGTTGGCAATTCATAGCAAAAATTCATCATTCATTCCTTAATGAAATAATACTTATAATTAATTACAAGACCAGAGTATGCTGTAGTTATATCGCTGTATTGTGATTATGTATATTGACGAAAAGTTGCCGTAAGTTACCGTCGAGTGGCGCTGTATTTGTTACCTCTTTTGACAGCCAAGATTGGTCTCTATTTCAGTATATTACAAAGTACTCTGTGGGACAGTCTCGGGACAGTGTGATGCTCTCCCCTTATAGGCAGTTCACGTCGCATCTGACCACTGTGCCCTAAGGTACGTCTTCCTTGGGACCGTTAAACGAAACATAAAGCGCCTCACGATTTTAAAGGCAATAGTACCTACTCTAAGCCCTACTCCACAGAAAGAAACTAACTCGCTCTTACATTGTGAGATTATAGACCGGTCACAATGCGTTATACACAGAATAATACCAGACGAATTTATTTTATTAATTTGAATCTGTTCTAAAAATAAAACATTTATTTAAATTACGTTTGATGATACTTTCTGAACAATTAATTTATTAAACTTTTAAACCACACTGTGCGGCTGTCAACTGTTTTAATTAATAAACGGAGGTAGGGTTGCCAAATGGTATAGCTTATAAGGCTATACTTTATTTTTATATTATTAGCAACGTCAAAATGACTGCGTTCTGCCTGATGTTAGGCAAACGATGAAGTATAAAAGGCCTCATCACATTTGGGTAATGCAACGAGGATTAATCGCACTATGACGGTCTGCATAAGTGCCGCTTTACGCCCCGTTTAAAAGACCCAAGACAATAAGAAGAAGGAACACGTGTGCTGGCGCCAATATCTTCAATATTATTGCCTGTTTAATGGCGCCTGAAAGTCTAGTCTTTGTGCCAAAATAAGTATTTAACTTACCGAAAATTCACATACCTACGCTTAAATAAAATGCCATTGCCACAGCTAACTGTCAAATAAACCACTACAATTTAAATGGCAAAGTTTCCTTTCCGCCATTGTTCGGTTAAAATAACATCCGCTTTATCATCCGCATCGCGCTAACATCTTTTTTTTTCTAAAATTTTAAGTGTTATGGTAAAAATAGATAAGTTTAAAGTTAGAGATATAAAATCAGATACTTACAAATTGCTCTGATCGTATGATTGACTAAAATTATTGACGGTATTTTACAGATTGGATGATAGGCGTTTTTTTCTGTTATTTTCATTTTAATTTTAATTCTATACATGGTTAGTAGGTACTTATTATTTGATTCTAAACAGCGAATCTTTTAGTTGCGGAAAGAAAACCATTAAAAATCGACGACGGTGTAAATTTTCTAGCGAGTAGCAACCATGAGCGATCGCGGCTTTTCCATCAAAGAGGATATTGGCTTCAATGGCGAGCCGCAACATGACTGAAAACTGCTTTAAAGGTTCTCCATTTTATTAAATCTGTCCATCAATTGGATTTCCGACATTGTGCCGAGTGAAATAAATTGGGTGTATGGAACCAGACAACTGTTACATTGTCACATGTGATATGTCTATGCGACAACAATAGGGTATTTTTTGACCTAGTCTTTTTTATAACACGGACTCTATGACAGGGAGCTGTTATTATTCGCACCCCCGGTGCAAAAAAGGCAAAAGTCGAAAATAAAATTTTTCCAGTAGGTACGCCCAAAAAACGAATTTATTGACATAACTAAAGTTATCTCTAGGCGTAGAATAAACTTTCTTACATCAAAAAAAGGAGAAAGAATAATATATTAATGCGTGATGGTTTTGACTTAGTGCTAATGTTTTTTAGATTATCAGGAATTAAAAACACGAATGGACAATTCATAGTAGGATTACTTATGTTTTTTCCCACTGAGGGTGCGATATATAGTCAATTGAGTTACTTACTTATTATGAACTGTCAAAATGGATTTTTGACATAAATACTAATGTAGATTTTGTATTTTGATCGACATAGAATAAAAATCACTGCGTCATTTCATCCGTTGGTGTGTGGCAACTGACAAGTTATCTGGTTACTTATCCGTTGCCAGAGCGACCTGGGCTCCTACTCCGATTTCTAATGGGAGACGATAAGTCATTATGCTGTACTCCAATCAAATTTAAAAATCATTGATTTGAGACATAATGGTACATTTATATGTGTATGGTGCGCTTCCTAAGAACCACAATCCGGTTCAAAATAATCTAGTCTGAAATCGCAAACCATTTGCGCTACAATCTAAAATCTCACTAAAAACCCTACCTAAATAACGAAAAAATACGAAAACTAATGAAAAAGTTATTTTGGTCTTCAATTATCTTTTAAAAGATCGTCGGCTTTTATGGAATGAAAAGAGTGTACCTATTTACTCAAACACTTTTCTTATTAAGAGTTTTCTTAGAACCACCATTTATGTAAATAGGCTATTTGAAGTTATTTATATATTTTCGAATAATATCCTATCCTACTAATATTATAAACGCGAAAGTTTGTTTGGATAGATGGATGGATAGATGGATGGATGTTTGTTCCACTTTCACGCCAAAACTACTGGACAGTTTTAATGAAACTTTACAGGAATATAGTTTGTACATAGGCTATGTTTTATACGAATATTCACGCGGGCAGAGCCGCGGGCAGCAGCTAGTTTTCGAATATTTTTAATTCTAAATAGAATCTTCCTATCTCTTTACATCAGGACTTACATTAATGTAAACCTATTTCGTTGGGACTATTTTCGTATCATAATACAACGGGTATCATATACCGAACTATATGTATTTTATGAAACTACCTTTATGAAATCGGTCGTAGTACCAACATATGGATAAATTTAACACAATTAATCTGAACAGAAACAATGTTCAATTCATGAATATTTGGGACTTATGTTGTAGTTAAGGAAGTATTAGATAAATAGAAGATGACTACCAAATGAGACATCAGGTTTTTTCCTTTTGAGGTCATCATCATCATCATCAGCCTTTTGCAGTCCACTGCTGGACATAGGCCTCTCCAAGTGTTCGCCACTTATGGCTACCTACCCATAATCGCCACGCTGGGCAGGCGGGTTGGCGATCGCAGGACGTAGCTTCTCGCTCCGGTGACGCTGCTGCCCGTCATCCGTCTGTGCTATTCAGCTAATCCTTCAATCGTGATGGATATACCGCCACCAGTCGGTTGCCAGCGCCTAATTTGCCATTCGGCAGGATGCTCCACGGGCAGGTGAGATTGGTTTGGAGCGAAAAGATGATAGGTCGCTCCTTAACATCCCCTTTTGGGGTATATGAAAAAAAGACAAATACATTCTATTAGGTACCAAAAGCCAGATTTCTTTTAAACGAAAGCGATAAACGATTCTAAAACAACCAAATAAAGTTCTATAAATAGTCATTGCTATTCAGACTGTATCATTTATCCTAATTTGGCCTATAGTAGTTCAGTGTAACGGCTGGGCCCTCGTCAATCACTACACAGCTGCCAAACTCACGTTTGCCGGCCAACTTTGTAGCAAAAGCTAGTTGTAGTTATAGCATAGGTTATATTATATACTTGGGTCCTTAGGGGGGAGACGACAAATGAAACAGCCAGTGTGGTGTAGTAATCAAGAGAGGTAGGCATAGTGAATCTTCGCTCGAATTGACAACCCGTCCGAGGAAGGACAGAATACCGCAGCCAAATGACCTCCGGGTCGTGTTTCTGCCTGACACTGACTGACAGATAACTGACCAGTTACTTGCCCGTTGTCACAGCGACTCTTCAGTCAGACGGACAGACAGACAAAAATTTTACTGATTGCATTTTTGGCATCAGTATCGATCACTTATCACCCCCTGATAGTTATTTTGAAAATATATTTTTTTATACACATAACTATACATTTTTATCTATAGAGTATTTCACAAAGCTCACCAAATTCTTAATCACCCAAAAATGGACGGCGTTTTCATTCAGAAATGTGAAACGGATCCAACGCACACAATATAAGGTTATACATATACTCGTATTATTATATCACCTTATTTTCAATGTATTCAGTTTCCACGTGCTGAAATAAGAGTAGGTCTCAGTAGGTAAATCTTTATTATTCATAAACAATCCATCTTAATTCTAGGTACTTACCTACCTGTATGTTATTTACTTAGCTACTTTTAAATTACTGACTACCTCGACACGTGTTAGGCTTTACACACCCATAATACACACAGTAGTCCACAGCTGGACATAGGCCTCTCTAGTTCTTCGCCACTTCGGTCACACATCTGAAGGCTTTACCCATAATCGCCACGCTGAGCAGGCGGGTTGGCAATAGCAGTCGTAGCTCCTCGCTCCGGTGACGCTGCTGCCCGTCATCGGCCTGTGGTATTTAGCTATGGCTAAACCACCACCAATCGGTTGTCAGCTGCGCTGGTTATTCGGCAGTGTGTAGAGTGCAGAGTAGCTTCATCATCATCATCAGCCTATTGCAGTCCACTGCTGGACATAGGCCTCTCCAGTTGTTCGCCACCGAGGGCCAACTCCTGGAGGATATACCTATAATCGCCACGCTGGGCAGGCGAGTTGGCGATCGCAGGGCGTAGCTTCTTGCTCTGGTGACGCTGCTGCCCGTCATCGGCCTGTGGTATTTAGCTACGCCTTCTATCGTGATGGTTTTACCGCCACCAGTCGGTTTGCCAGAGCCTCGTTTGTTGTTCGGCAGGATGCACCACGGGCAGGTGGGGATGGCTTGGAGCGAAAAGGTGATAGGTCGCTCCCTTACATCCCCAGAGTAGCTTAGAGCGCAGAATTTATGGGTCGCTCCCTTACATCCCTTAAAATTTATAGAGATTATTGAATATACCGAAATTCTACGATCGAACGAACTAAGTAAAATTTTTGTCAGGTACCTAAATATAGGAACTTTATTTCTGCAAGTTTATAGATTCGCTAGTAATACTTTTACACGTCAAACGGTTTTTTTTCAACCAGCAGTTTTTAGATTTGATAGAACTTTTTATCAAATCAATTTCAATAAGAAACCTCATCTTAGTCGCTTTTATATTGACTTAACTAGATGCTGCCCGCGGCTCTGCCCGCGTGAATATTCGTATAAAACATAGCCTATGTGTTAATCTGATGTACAAACTATATTCCTGTAAAGTTTCATTATAATCCGTTCAGTAGTTTTTGCGTGAAAGTGGAACAAACATCCATCCATCCATCTATCCAAACAAACTTTCGCGTTTATATATTAGTAGGATAGGATAGGATTTAGCTAGGTACAGTACAGATATATAAAAGAAAAATAAGGTAAAAATATCTCAATTACGAGGAGTTTGTCAATGGTATTATGATTGTTAGAAGCACCATATCAAAGGACTGTGGATTGGGGTCACCTTGACAAGGATGAGGAAACTTTTTTCACAGGTCAAGGTCATATTCATAATGTTGTTGTTAAAAATATTTGTGTGCTTTATTTCATACTACTTTATTTTACCTTTTCGATTTCATGGCAAAGTTAGTTTTTAATAAACACTCATAATGTAACAAAATCTAGGTTTTGGGTTTCTATACTCTCACAATTACATTAATTTGTTACATTGATTGTGGAGAACAGCCGCCTAAAATCCCAGATTGCGGTACCACAATGACTGATATACGTATCAGGCAATGTGACGTCCGTGCTGAGTTGCAGTCGCTCGATGTGAGCAAAGCCAGAGGTCCTGACGATATTCCAGCGCTTGTACTTAAAGTATGCGCAGCGGAGTTGTCTCGAATACTTACACGCCTGTACCGCCTCTCATATTCATCCGGCATTGTGCCCCAAGCTTGGAAAGAGGCGAATGTTCAACCTGTTCCCAAGAAAGGGGATTCGATTCGATAAGGGTCCGACCCTGACAACTACCGGCCCATAGCCATAACCTCAGTACTGGGAAAGGTGTTTGAGCGGATTATTAACGCATAACTCATCCGCTACCTTCTTATAAAAAAAAATTACATAATATTATTACATTTCCTCTTCCTGAATGTTGCCTGGAAGAGATCACTTACTAGCGACAAGTCCGCTTAAAGTGTCCCACAAGATTTGCTGATAAATCTATCAATCTGAAACTACAAAGTCCCGCCATTTTAATTTTGATTTTCAACTTTACGATATGTAAGTATCTTATGTATAGGTAAGCTTTATTCCACACGGCCGGACACGAGTATTCACAAAGGCTTTACAACATCTTTGTAATATCTAAATAGGTACAATGTAAAAGTTTCCCTATAAAGTTGGCAGTAAAAAGGGCTTGTGACACGTGGAACGGGAAAAGGAAATGTTTAAACTTCTTTTTGTTATCTGTGCTTCTCATACATACGAGTACATAAAAGAATTACCATAAAATAATCGTCTGGGTTGTACGCAACTTTTTTTGCTTTGTAGGCTTGTACATGAGCCACATACAGGAAGGAAAGGGTTTGTTAAACGTACACTAGGAGTGAGAGCCTTCCGCTCCCCCGCAGTCCCGTGACGATGAAAAGGCCGCCTTGACTATCATCGTTGTAATTTCGAAAAAAAAAAAGGGAAGTTGTAACGCAACTTTAACTATTATATGGCCATCACTTGATGTTTCGTTACACTTATAAAAGCTAATATTTATAGATAACTAATCTTTATTGGACAAAACACAGACATAACAGAAAAACATATTACAAACAAAACATAATACGACCGAGGTGGCAACTGACCAGTTACTTGCCTATGTATGTTTGTACTGTGCAGGAATCGAACCCACGACCCTTGGCTCAGAAGGCAGAGGTCACTACCAAATGAACCATCGAGCCAGTCAATTTTATTTATATGTCTGTATAGCATTTTCAAATATGTTTATATCATGATATGATCACCCATAATCCGGTCATAACAAACTCTCTCACCCCATAGTTACCGCCACAATGCCAATAAAAATCCAATTGAGATCTGTTATTTACGTCCCTCTGTAATTGTCGGGTTTTATGGATCGTGCGTCAGACAGACTGACAACCCCATTATAGCTATAGGTACTATAATTCTACTAGCTTTTGCCCGCGGCTTCGCGCACTTTTAATTCGGCGTGAATGATACAAACTTCCACCCCCTCATTTTAGGAAAGTGGAGGGTTTGAAAGGGGCTAACCAAACAGTAGCCTATGTTACACTCCATGCCTCCAACTATCTCCAATAAAAAAGTCACGTCAATTCTCCGTTTTGCTGTGAAAGAAAGACAAACAAACAGACAGACACACTTTCCCATTTATAATATTAGTACGGATAAGGATTTAAGGAAGCGACCCATCGTCTTTTCGCTCCAAGCCACCCTTTATTGCCCGTGGTCCTCCTGCCGAATAACAAACGAGGCTCTGGCATCCGGCTGGTGACGGTGTATAGCCATCACAATTGAAGGTATAGCTACGTAAATATCACAGACCGATGACGGGCAACAGCGTCACCGGAGCAAGAAACTTCGCCCTGCGATCGCCAACCCACCTGTGTGACAATTTAAGGTAGAACCTTCGTATGCTTGACGAAAGTAGCGAACAACTGGAGAGGCCTATGTCCAGCAGTGGACTGCGATATGTTGCTGATGAAGACTAAAATTCTTATAGCTACAGATTTTCCCTGCTAGGGGGTGGTAGAGAATGCGCTTAGGATTAAGAGTAATTACAAAAAAAAAGTATCTAAGTAAGTTTATCAGTTGTCTAGTACCTACCCATAGTACAAGCTTCGATGTAGTTTGGGGCTAGATTACGATGTGTGACCCAGCGTGGCATGTCTTCGGTCATTTATTTATCTAATATTATAAAAATTTCTCTGAAAACGGCCAAAGGATCCGATACCAGGTAATCGTTGGCATCTTCATATTTCCTCATCAATTTAATTTACCTAGCAACCACAAAGGGCGAGATTGCTCGTCCCGCCAAATTAAGAGTTTGTGACGTCACTGTAATAATGGTGATGAATTGTGTCTTCATGTCAAAAGGGGCGGTCAATAACGGCCGCCGAATCGGAAACCGGTCGCCGGCGCGTCGCTACGTCACTAGATAGCTAGGGGGGCCATGCTTCGAAGTAGTAGAGGAATGCAATGTAAGGTCTAGTCGACTCTACTCGGTATTGCGAAGAGACGTCGCATCCATGTGCGTTCTCTACCGCATCTATCACGGGGAATGTTCTGAAGAATTGTTTGGTTTACGGCCGGCAGCTGAGTTTCTTCACCACACCACACATCACCGATTGCAATTCCATCCTCATCATCTCAATGGTTGGAGATCCTCCACTTTTGATGAACTTCTTACCTCGCGCATCGGTATTGTGGAACCAACTTTCTGCGATAGTCTTTCATCAGTCAGATCAGTCAGACACCCTGCGATCGCCAACCCGCCTGCCCAGCGGAATATGGGTAAAGCCTCCAGATATGGCGAATAACTGGAGAGGCCTAAGTCCAGCAATGGACTGCGACAGGCTGATGATGATAAGGTACGTAAGTTTCAATTGGGGGTGCATATAAGTAGCCTCCACGTATGGCGCACCCCGGTCAAAAATCTGTGTGGACAGTCTAGTCGGTAACGCAGATTGCCTTATCCCTACAATATATAAAATGTAAATGACACAAAAATTTAAGTTTAGTTTAATCTTATACAATCTCTAGTTGTCGGGCTGTCCCGACTCTTGGTGGCCACTTGGTCAGCCTATCCGAACGTTATCAGACAGCCGACGCTACAGAGAAAGTAAACGGTACAGACGAATCGCAGGAAGGGGATACTTTGGGATACTCAATAGCTCTATTGATTTACGTCTAATTGACGCAATATATTTGGGCGTTGAGCAGAAGGATATGTCGTTTTGCAACTAAGTACTTGGCGACAATGGCAGCTGGGAGGTTAGAACCGGAATAGTTTGTTAAACGATTCTTGGGACGATCAAAGACATTAAAGTGTTAGAGCATCAGATCGACATAATAGCATTTAACATGCGTGCTAGGAACTGGCCACTTCTTTGCATATTTTTATTTACTAGCGACCCGCCCCGGCTTCGCACGGGTGCAATACGTAGAGCGTCAAATACCCGAACTAATTGGGGGACATAGGAGTTCGGATAACCGGTATTTTCGGATAATCGAACAGTACTGATTCAAACATACATACAGGTTACTTAATGACGAGTATCTAGGAATCAAGCGTGTAGATAATAGTGTAATTATGGCTTTAGAGCTTTTGCTATAACGCTGGTTTTTGCAATAGCTGCGTGGACGCCATTTTGATCACATTGCGCATTGGAGCCTTATTTCTTTTATGCGCCCCGCTGCGCGGATAGTGTGAACATGGATTGCTATCCCTGGTTGATGGCAGTTTCGCGGGTGGAAGCCACATGTTCCAACGAAGCCTAAACACTTCAACACACGGCAAAGTCTGGAACTTCTCTATCTCATGGTAAAGTTGGATAGCTCCATATAGCTTGAATTGAACTGTAGCAACTGCTGATTTTAAATATTAGTAAACACTGGGAATCAACGGTCTTGTAAAATTGGACGTTCCACCACATCATTTGACTACTTACTTATTTAATGTCAATATTGTCTCGAAAATCAGACATTTACGGTGATTTATGTACGAGTATTTTAATATCTAGCGATACTTCACGAACCATTAATCACATATTGTGTGCCTGATTTTATTATTTTGTTGATTTACAAACATTTGTTAACACTATCTGTAGATCTTTTCTATCCTAATAAGTCACTCTTTACTATTTTGACATTGAACATGCCTCAATAGAGTCAATGATAAATGATAGAGAATCCTACCAAGAACTGAAAGAACAATCCATAAATAAAAGATAAAAATCATCATAGTTTGTATTTACAAATCGTGTTTTCAGATCACTTAATTATTAGAGTTTGATAGTTATCGATGCTAATTAACTAAAGTAAATGTAAGCCTGCCTATAAAGTGTTTGACCATGACAGTACCAACCGTCAAAGGCAAAAATGATCAAAACCTCTGGACCCTCCTGCCCTTAGGGGTCATCCATAAACTACGTCACACTTAAGGAGGGGGGAACGGGTCCATGAAGTGTGACATACAAGGAAGAACGTTTTCTGTAGTAGGGCCCCTGTTCCCATCGCGTCAGTAATGACCAGTCAGCCGTATGTATCCAGGACTAGGCGTGATAGCGGACGTAAAGCGAAAATTCATGCTACTACCGAGACAATGCGAAATTATGATGCGGGTCAATGACCTCGGACGGCAGATAACATTCCAGTCTAGTTACTTCATTGGTCAGTCTGGATATGCGTAGCGCTAGGGCTCTTTTAGACATCGCCCAAAGCTACTTTAGCTCTAAATAATAGGGGCAGATTGCCGCCGAACAATTTTTCATCCGCAAGACAGACTTTCTTTATTTCAATAACTAGCCTCCGTAGCCAATCAGTAAACAAACAATCAGTAAAAATACTCTTTTTACCGACATTCAGTCACAATTTTTATATGTGTGTTCTGGGAAACGCCTCTATGCAGTCATAATTTGGCAGTAATCTTAAGGAAAGAGCTTAGTTTGAGATCACGTAGTTGGTTGAGACAACGTAATAGCTTACGCCTGATAGACAATGAAAGAGAAGCCCAAGTCACTGCAACGGCCAAGTAACCATACTGATCATTTGTTAGATACCACATCCATACCGGCCTGTAATATAGCTCTGGCTACACATCTCTTCTTACCGTGTCGATGGCAATCTCCCTATATAAATTCTGACCAGTATTCCGACACACGAACCGCATATCTTGTGTTCAACATGAGCTCATCCCGCGTGCAGGAGAAAGTACATGCAGGGCAGGACGTAAGGTGACCCATGGTTTGAGGGAAAAAACCGCAAACGCAGTCAGCAGGTTAGAATCGTCCCTAAATACCTTCACCTGTTCTCCTTACTACGACTATAAACTTTTTTACTTGGGGAATCCCTTCGGAAGGTCCGAAGGGATTGTGGAATGTGGATGCAAATTATACCACTAAACCACACGGTGACCCATCATCCATACGGCCACCATACATACGATTATACACTGACAGATCCCGAAATAACAGTTGCCAATATAGGTACATTAATTATTTCAACGTTTATTAAGCGTAAAACGTGCCTAAAATTCGTTAATTAAAAAGAGACCTTATGAGTGAAGGAGTCTAACAACTGTGTCTTTACTCGTACTATGGCAAACGCTACATATGTCTAAAGGGGTGCTCAATGGGTTTATTGATTCACTCTAATTGAGGTCGTTTGAGATCTCTCGTTGTCTCTGCGGTTAATGATCAAATTCCGATGGTTTATTTCGCGCTATTTAATTATTGAACGCATTAAATAACCATTTAGCAGGCACTTAAAAAGAAAACAAATATTTGACAACAAAAACTAACACAAACACAAAATTAACCAATTTCAACTAGGATTTGGAAAGTTTATTCGCGTTAATTTAAATCTGACATCGTTTTAGGCTATTTGACAGTTCTCGTCGGAAACTATAAGAAGATTTAGGCAAAAAAATAGGCAAAAAACTTTGGCAATTTAGATTCAACTAAGCGGAATCATCTTATTTTTGAGAATTTTTTTGCCGAAAGCATTATCATTAGCAACGCCGAAAATGACAACATATTATCTACGCGACCTGTGATCTGAAATTTAATAATATAACAGATCCGTAACTTAACTCACTTATCTACTTACTTAAGTAGTAGAAAATAGGTAGCGGTTAGTTCCCAATCGGCAACTGAACAATAGAAAATTAAAAACGAAATCTCATCCCAAAAACTCGGCTGACTCGGTGGCTCAATTGGTAGTGACCTCTGCCTTCTGAGCCAAGGGTCGTGGGTTCGATCCCCACACATTACAAACATTTGTGTGCATGAACATGTTGTATTGGTCTGGGTGTTTTCTATGTATAATATGAATTTATTTACAAAAAAAAATGTATCTAAGTAAGTTTATCAGTTGTCGAGTACCCATAGTACAAGCTTTGGCTTAGTTTGGGGCTAGATGGCGCTGTGTGGCCCAGCGTGGCATGTCTTGGGTTATTTATTTATTTAAATAGGAAATAGACCATTTCTTTATAGTGGGTATATAATAATCTATTGGGTACATCCTGTTCAATATCTATATTGCATATAGGTACCAAAACTATATAGGTACCTTTGAACTCACTTTACCTGATATTACAGAATCAGTGTGTAGAAAGGTAGACTACAATAACGCACCACTCAGGTGATAATATGTATGGAATACTAGACCTTATAACATTGACTTAAGAACCAAAAGAGTCGTCTAATGTGTGGATGATTCGTTCCTGCTTATAATTACATAGCGATCTGGTCAATATCGCTAGTAGTTTTGATATACACGGATTGTCGAAAATATTTGCAAAACTACATGTACTCTCACACTAATTAATAATACTAATAAATAAATAAAATCATTTATTTCTGCAAATAGATTCACGAGTAATACTTTTGCAAGTCAAACTTTTTTCCTACCAGCACGACATGAGGCCAGAGATCCATTAAGATCGGACCGTATCACATAAATTTATCTAGGTAATTCGGAAAAAAACTAGATAATAAGCAACTAGTAGGATTCAGGCATTAATCCGAACATCTTGGTTCACCGGCATCCCCTCACCAGACGGAAAACTAAAGAGAACAAAGTTGCTGGTACAACGGTCAAGTATTAAGCAATAGACCTAAGTACAAGATAAAAGAAACGTCCATACCTAAGTGTCCACTCAAACACACCCTTTTAACTTAAAGTCAACACCTAACGACCGCTCATTCAGGTTGTAAAATACGCATTAAAAATGCATTGGTTTCCACTCGAGTGCGCGTTTGAGACATGTAGGTCAAGGGAATGCTGCGTCTGACGCAAATAGCCCGAGGAGAGGGTTTAAGGATGCTGAAGGCCGCTACATGAACGCACAAATATAAATGGGATTATAGACTAGTACTTAGTGTTACTGGACGACTTAAATATTTCTGCTCGTATCATCATCATCATCATCAGCCTATTGCAGTCCACTGCTGGACATAGGCCTCTCCAGTTGTTCACCACTTAGGGCAAACTTGGAGGATATACCCATAATCGCCACGCTAGGCAGGCGGGTTGGCGATCGCAGAGCGCAGCTTGTCGCTCCGGTGACGCTGCTGCCCGTCATCGGCCTGTGGTATTTAGCTACGCCTTCTATCGTGATGGTTTTACCGCCATCAGTCGGTTTGCCAGAGCCTCGTTTGTTGTTCGGCAGGATGCACCACGGGCAGGTGAGGATGGCTTGGAGCGAAAAGGTGATAGGTCGCTCCCTTACATCTGCTCGTATCCTCACAAGTTAATTGACGAAGCCATTCTGACGCTGCCGAATTGAGTTCGTGGAGCTTTCGCATTCCGCCAGGAAATCGACGGAGGGGACATTCCTCCATGATATGTATGTGATTTGGAGCTCCACAATCACATCTATATTACCTATAATCCTTTTGTATACATCTAGGGTTACATTCTTTAGGGATATTATAAATAGGGATTTAAGGGTGCGACCCACCGTCTGTTCGTTTCAAGCCATCCTCACCTGTCCGTGGTGCATCAAGCAACCAACTAGTGGTGGTATAACCATCACAAAAGAAAGCGTAATATAATACCACAGGCCGATGACGGACAGCAGCGTCACCGGAGCGAGAACACGCCCTGCGATCGCCAACCCGCCTGCCCAACGATTATGGGTTTGCCCTAAGTGACAACTGGAGAGGCCTATGTCCAGCAGTGGACCTCCTGAATATAAAGACGATGATCTAAAAATCAATAGCTTCAAAGAAAACCTGTGCCTTTGTTGTTCTGATAACACAATAGGTGCCTGCATTGGTCCAAACAGATATTAATTAATAGTAGGAGCGTAGGTGATATTGTCAATATTAAATTAGTCAGTACAAATATTCTCCTTAATAAAAAGTTCCAGGGCTTATGAGACATTGATATTTTTCTAAGCACAAACCAAGCTAAAAATTATAATTAAGCGACGTCACGTCTCCATGTAATCCCAGGTCTAAGTCTCATAAAAAGTTTTATGACACAAACGACTTAGGCCGTAGCTCTCGAGATTAGATACAATCTAGGTATCTAACTGTTGGATTGTTCGTCTCGCGACTTGGAAGTCTGAAACTTTCTCTTTTACTTTGACGCAGTAGTTTTGATGATTGTAAGTCGAATGAAACAATATACGTTTGGTAGAATTCAGTTAGTGCTATGAAAAAGAATTTAGGTATATATAATTATACCTACCTCGAACTCCAATGCAAGCGAGCACTAAACAGAGATCCTTATTACTCGTAATAACTTAGTAAATGAATAAAATGTCGTCTACAAAGTCTTAAATAATTAATTGTTGACACTGAATAATTCGCTTTTAAAAGCTAATCTGCTTTCATTATTTCAAGTTGCTCCTTTCATAATTTAATTATTTCAATTAAAATTCTAACCGCTCGCTGGTAACTGGTCGTTGAAACAAAACAAAAACAGGAAAAAATAATAATTTGTCGTCGAGTGTCGCATGAAGAAAGGAAAATAAAAAAAATGGTAATTAAAAACAAGCAGAAACAATTATGAATACATTATGTATGTACATTATTTCGGCTTCGCTATATTCAATTTTCAATTTGGTGTGTCGAAAGATTTTCCAATAAATTGAAATCTTAGTGAATTTTCTGTGATATCACAGTTTACTTCACGTGATTTTTATTTTTACCCGGCTGCATTAGAAAAAGGGTTTGAACACTTTAGCGGGCTCTTCCAAAGCCTTATTCATTCAAACTAGGTACTTAACCAGAATTTACTTCATTTCTAAGTAGTTAAGTAACTACTAAGTACTACTTAGTTTAGATTCTCGTATAAGCACCTACATTTTCCACAAAAGCTTGTGGCTGTTACTTTGTATCTTTGGAGCTTAATTTGTAATTTTTATTTTATGAGCGAACGCAATACGTCGTCTCTTCACTCACTTTTTTAATAAAAGACCAGAAGATCTACCAGTATTCCTAATCCCTTAAGCCATCTTTGTAAAAGCATGAAAATTTTCTCCTTTTTAAACTAATATTGTTCCTATATGCGATTTATACCTACTAGGTATAATACCTTTGGCAAGAGGAAATCTGTTTTGTTACGGAAATATTATTCTAAGTTACCTATTTCGTACGCTTGTTTTTATACCTTACCATATTGGATCACATACTAAAAAGTGGATCCGGGGGTCTATCACTACCTTAGAATAATATCACTACCTACTTCTGACTGCTGGTACGGCGTTAAGTGAAAAAAAATAATTAGCAACTTTTTTGCAAACCGAGAATTCGATCCAGGGCTTTGAAATTAGTGTAGTCTAAATCTCAGATTATTAAATAAAATACTTGTTTTTTTTTACAGTGGCTTGACATAATGGCTTCCCTACGCCTGATGGAAAGCGAAAAAGAAGCCCAAGTCGCTGTGACAACGGGCAAGTAACTGGTCAGTTACGGTGTTGGTTTAAGTCCTGCACGTACCTACTTACTCGTTCTAACCCTTATTTTCTTTGAACCACGCTCAGCAGTGAGGAAAAACATCATGAGGGAAAGTATATTTATACGAGCTCTGACTAATGAACCAATGACGTTTGATGGCTCTATCGATCTTGAGAACGGGATTCGTATCAGATTCGCAAGCTACTTAGTCGCACGTTAATTTAAATTTGACATTCGTTTTGAATGTTCCATACACACCGGAAACCGCTGAAGATATCGCGAACTTCGTGAACTCCCTAACCTACTCAACCGAACAAAACCATCCCGTTTTCGACAGAAATCTTTCCGAAGGCAAGGGGCTTTCAATCATGATCATACATCCTTAGTGGAAGTTATGGACCTAATCATCACTACGACGATAATAATTATTGCATAATTAAATAACAAATATATTCTTAAATACAAAACACAAAAATTCATCAAACGAAAGTTTGTTTCGGACGAGAATCAATCCACAACCCTTGGTTGAGAAAGTAGAATTCAATGCCAAATAAAATCATACCCAGACATAATGGGGATGTTTGCAGGGTCAAAATAATTGCATTACTTATATTTAGTCCGTATTTTAGATTATAAAAATATATTGGACACGTATTTTTCCTTTTTTCATTTAAACAAAAAATAACAAAGATACAAGGAGTGGGGGTCTTTGACATCACTCAGTGTCGAAAAAACTCCCACTCTCTGACGTCACGCGTGATTTTAATGGGCGATCATTTTTGGTCTAATTTACAAATGAAAAAATACGTGTCTTTAATTTTTTAACAATCTAAAAAGCGGACTAATTACATTTTTTACGGCCACAGGCCTATTCCTCGTTAGAATGAAAATAAAAATTGGATGGTATGTACTTATCTACGAAGCTATTTTCCAAAACTGCTACTCGATACCTAAGCTAAACCTACAAAAACGCTTAGAAATATAATTCCCAATTTATTATAACAAAGTAAATAGTTAAAGGAATAAACATGTAACGCCAGCAAAACGAAATCTGCTAATGGGAATGCCATGTCGACGTACAAGATCTATATTTAGGGTAGCACATTGTATCTTCGTCTTTTTTACGGTCGACAAGAAAGTAATCAAAAAAGAACAAATAAATAACCCAAGAATATCAGAACATACCTATCTAATTAGAGGCAATGGCAGACAGTTGGTTGTACTTTCATGTGAGTAAAATGGGTGATAGTTTCCCTTATTCACGTAAGCAATTGATTTTCTTTTGTGTAGAATTCCGGGAGTTAAATCTTTAAACATGATTATTACATCCAATGAAATTTCCTAGAGCAATAACTTTAATAACATTTTTGTTTTTTGGCACTGTTGACGAACAACACCTACTGAAGTAAAATACTTCAGTTTTTACCTGTAGGTGTGTGTTTTGAAGCGAATTCCACGAAACATAATATATTAATTTTATAGTAATAATAATAATAAATAACCCAAGACATGCTACGCTAGGCCACACATCGCCATCTAGCCCCAAACTAAGCCGGAGCTTGTACTTACTAGATAACTGATAGACTTACTTTTATACTTTTTTTTGTAAATAAATACATATTATACATAGAATACACCCAGACCAATACAAACAGACATGTTCATAAACACAAATGTTTGTATGTGTGAGAATCGACCCCACGATCCTTGGCTCAGGAGGCAAAGGTCACTACCAAATGCCAGTCAATACTTAAAGTGAAATAAAAGTTTCAGTTCAACCAACAAAAAATAACAGTTAAATTCTTATTATTGTTTTATTTGATAACAATTTAATTTAGTTTAAAACGGACAATCAAAAACAAAACCAACGCAAGTTATGTATTTGGTACGGGGTCGGTGACACGAAGCGTTCATTTGCAAATATTTTATTTAAATGCACAGATCTCTTGTCTCTGTAATTGAAATGGGTAACTGTGGAATAAAATGGAACAATGGAATAAAATAGAATGGGAGTCGCTTATACCATAATGGTTCCGTACGCATGCACAATTGATTGTGTTTTTTTTTTATTTTCTCAAACATTATAAACGTTAGAAACTTTTAACCGCTGGTGGGGGGTTGGACCGGCATGGCGGTGGCAACTGAGAGGTAACTGACCAGTTACTTGCCCGTTGTCACGGCGATTTGAGCTTTTCTTTAGCTTTCCATCAGGCGTAGAGAAGCCATAAGTCGAGCTACTACAAAAAAACAGCTTCAACTTTTTTTAAAATGACTACGATAATGGCCAGCGTGGCCTTGTCATCATCACCGGACTGTCGGGGGAGCGGAAGGCTCTCACCCCTAGAAGCTCCAACTTCTTGACTCTAGAGAGGTTATTTTTTGGCTCTTGCTTGGGATGCCTGGATTTGCCTTAGTCACAGCGCTTGGCAGGCGGATTGGCGATCGCAGTAGGTTTTTTTGTACCCAAATAAACGCCACAGCCCGTTTTCTTAATCGTCTTCTACGAAACCCATGGGATGAGATGGGGCGGTCCTACTCTAAATCCGAAACCATTCGGTCAATTAGACTAATAAACCGTTTCCAATGAGGGCTACCGTTTTTGTAATCACCAGAGGGCGCCACTGTATAGTGAGGTCTTCGGGCATAGAGCACCGACAGGCTCGGTGGCTCATTTGGTAGTGACCTCTGCCCTCTGAGCCAAGGGTCGTGGGTTCGATTCCCGCACAGTACAAACATTTGTGTTCATGAACATGTCTGTTTGTATTGGTCTGGGTGTTTTCTATGTATAATATGTATTTATTTACAAAAAAAAAAAAAATGTATCTAAGTAAGTTTATCAGTTATCTAGTACCCATAGTACAAGCTTCGGCTTAGTTTGGGGCTAGGTGGCGCTGTGTGGCCCAGCGTGGCATGTCTTGGGTTATTTATTTATTTATTTAGCAGCTGTTAAGGTTTGTTTTCTGCATGTGATGACTGTTTGTTCGTTAAAAGAAGGAGGACATAAGTTTCCGAAAGGCACAACTGTTTGTTAACGGTGAACTAGCTTTTCTTTCAGACCGCTAAACTTGACATCTCATTTTCTTGGCTCCGCTTTTAAAGCGCAGACAATCATTGAGCCGTGCCTCATATTTTCCAAAATTAATGCCAGCAAAATATGCACAAAATTATTAAATCTTCCGAAATAAACTCGTTTAACCCACAGAACATGTAATTTGACATTTCGGATACCTCACGCTACACTAGCACCTCTGGTGGCGAATTCACACGCGATAGCCCTCATTATAATAGCTCATAATCATTACATAACTGACCCCTAAATTGATACCTTACACACGCCGCCTGTCCCGGGGCACAATCTGCTTAAATGTTTTTATTATAATGAGAAAAATTTAAACAACTTATCTCAAGGTTTGGTCCGAGACATAACGAGAGTATTGTGAGGGACAAAATTACCGCGAAGTTATAAAATTGGACATAGTAACGTGTTTTAAATATTAAGAAATTACTGCCTATGTATCAAACTTGGTATTTTATTTCCAATGAGACTTTATTTAGGAGTACAAGGAAGTAAATCTACAAAGTAACTTAAGCCTACAATAAATAAATAAAAGCTAAACTAAACTAATATGTACAAATATTAAAAATCTTCTAAAACGGGACCCTGTGGCAGTGACCCCAGGACGCTGGCTGCGTTACCTCGCTGAATTGCTAGCGAGATGCGCTGAGCGAGGTACGAGCCAGCTCTGGGGTCGCCCGAAGCCTGGACCAGTTTAGACGAAATCTCTACTTGGTATTTTAACTTATTTATATTTATAAACGTGGTTGTTTTGCGGGTAGTATTGTAGTTTGCAGTGCATTAATGTAGTTTCTTAATGTATCAACTAAATAATGAATAGTGGTAGCAATTGCTGCATAAAGACCAAGAAGTTTAAACAGAGTTCGAGTCGCGGAACGGGTCAAAAAGTATTACAGGGTTTTGTCGAGAACTTACTCAGTAAGAGCTCCAGAGCCAGGAAGTCAAAAGTTAGGAAAACACGTTAAACCTTGACTTTCTTCAGTAGTGTCAAGCTATTATAGTCCCATCAGATTATGAGAATAGGAGAACGAAGAGCGTATCTGTGTTTCGCACACATTAGGTATATTAAAATATTTACACTATTGGAATAAAAAACATGGCATGGACGTGAACATTTGTCTAGCAGTTTCGGAATACCTATATAGAAAATAAATCTTTCCTCTACAATAATAAGATTATTAAAATACTTGTCTACATGAGCCATATTATATCTTAAACGTACATAAGCAGAGAAACCCACCATGATTTTAAGAGAGGTAGGGCATAGCGAATCTTCGCTCGACTTGAGCTGCCCGTCCGGGGAAGGACCCTATAGAATACCGCAGTCAAATGACCCCTGGGTCGTGTTTCTGCTGGTGAGTAGGGTTTCCGGAGCTCGTGGGGGGTTAGGGTTGGGCCGGCATGGCGGTGGCAACTGACAGGTAACTGACCAGTTACTTGCCCGTTGTCACAGCGACTTGGGCTTCTCTTTCGCTTTCCATCAGGCGCAGGGAAGCCATTATGTCGAGCCACTATAAAAAAAAACCATTTACTTTGTCCCATAAAGCATCCTATCTACTCGATCGTTGGTTCCGTACTCCAGTGCCTCATTAGGCAGCCGACCCATTAGGGAAAACGGTAAACATCTCTCAAATCCAAGGTCGCGTGTGAATGCTGATAAGGCTTTGCTAAAAATAAACACAGGTATACGGGGCGTGGGTGATATAATAGATTCATAGCTTTATAATAGTGAGAGAGGTAACTATTTATCCGTAAGTTTTGGGCCTCCGCCTTATAGCCGCCTACATATATATATATTATATAGGGTATCCGCCATAATAAGACGGAGCTATTCACAAATATGTTCGGAAAGATCTATGTCAGAAAAATTCACACATTCGTTCACATTTGACATTAGACTAGTTTATTGAATGTAAAGAATTACTAAGTATAATTTTTATCCCGAACGGATATAGGAATCGTGCGCTCGTTCTTAGTATCTTCTTTCTTTCTTTCATCCAATATATTATTATGAAGACAGGATGATGATGATGAAGAAAAATTAAGACAAGACACCCAATATCTAATAATTTTCACACATTGTACAAACAAATAACATATCACACCACGAAGAAATCAAAGTCAGGGACACACCAAAATTAAAGCTTTTAATATTCGAACCCTACCCTAATACGGAACCCCATAAAATACTGGATGTAGACCTACAAAGATGGCGACGTAATGCCGTCATCAATGCAAATGATACAATGCACGGAGCGTAATGAAAGTCCGGCGGCCTCCCCGGGGAACCGCCGCTCCTTGTCGTCCCTGATTTTGACGGGACGTCGTGTAAACATTGTATTTGTTTACTTCCACAACTTTATATTTTTTACAGTAATAGCTCTTTCTAGAAACGACCTACTTATATGGCACCACAGAAATGTTGATATATTTTAAACACATATAATTTAACAGAAATGTTAAATTGTTTTTAATACAATGCTAATTTCATTACCTAGACAAGAGGGATTGATTGTTGCCTGTGCTCGCAATTATATCTGTTTACAAACTTAACGAAAGGATTTCGATAAGTTTACAAACTTAATATGCTTAGGCAACTGACCTATCTATTAATGAAACTTATCACCTAACTGGACTCCGTTGTATTAAAGAATAGAATAGAATACTTAGAAACCGTTTATTTGGTACATTAACACACACCACTTAAACACAAAATTGTACATAGATCTAGATAAGACTTAAAACTAAAGCAGAACTTCTTATTAAATTAGAGACAAGTGATAGTACCTACCTACCTAAATTGTGAAATTGTTGGTTTTGGTCTATCGCAAAATACGTAATAACCTACTCGCACATACATCATTAAGTTCTGACTAAGGTTATGCGACTCTTTATTGATTCAAATTCACTTTAATTTCAGGACCCGCACTATGAATGGTCAGAAACTGACATCCTATCCCACGGATTCAGCGGACTGAGCCTACACCGAACAGACAGCCTGAACCAGCGCTCACTGGCGGGCCTTAAGCGAACAGGCAGCAAAGGCAGCGCCTACAGCCTCCGCAGCATACGAAAGGAGATACCAAAACCAGTCACCCAGATAGAGAGACCGCCCACGATACCAGACGCAGGCTTTGGTACCCTTGAGATCAAGCTAGCCTATGATAACTCAACGTCTTCGCTTGCTGTAACCGTGCTCAGGGCGAGAGGTCTCATCGGCATGGATATGACAGGGTTGTCGGATCCTTTCTGCAGATTAGAGGTTTTGCCGAAAGGTGAGTCAGTTATAGATATGCCTAATATCTCTCTTTATCTTTAGGCCATCCCAATCCTTAGACTGCTTATACATACACGATCAGAGGGGGTGACGACACAGTAATCAAGGCAAAAATCCACAAGTAAAACGTCCAACCAAACTCTTTATGCATTTTGCGATTTGTTGACTAGCTTTTGTAAGAACAGACTTGTCCCTACGAAAAGTGGAAGTACTTACTTCCGCCGAGCTAGGTGATCGTGCTCGGGGACCGCGGTCCGATGGACCATCTTGGTTTTTCGTATAGTCGTGATGAAAACTTGGTTTGCGCGTTGTAGGATTCTGTATTGTAGCGATGTATAGATAGATGTTGCTACATGTCGCTACACTTTTTACAGTGTAAAATCTTCAATAGGTACCTAGATAGTAAAATTAATTATGGGTGTTTTCAGAGGGCTCCTACTCAAACAGGCTACGGACTAAAACGGTTCACAAGACCAAAAATCCGGAGTTCAACGAGACGCTCCACTTCTTTGGGCTCACGGAGTCCGATTTGGCGGTGAAATCCTTGGAAATTGTTCTATTTGATGACGACAGGTTTGTGAAGTTCTATATTTAGAAGTAATATTGTTTAGGTATCTCATAAAGCACGTCCGAAACGAACACAAAGGTTCACATGAATATTTGACCTTTTTGGTATTGAAATGCCATGACGCAAAGGTTCAAGACCTGAAATATCAAGGGATCCTTTAGTCGACTCTTACAACACCTACATGATGATTATGGCTATGATTTGTATTCTTTTGCGTCCCCATAGGGAAAAACTTATCTATCCTGTAGGTACTTCATAGGTTGCAGTTATTTCGACAGGTACTTATTTAACAAGCATGGTTCGACCTTTAAAGACGATTTTCAGCCAATTTTCCTTAGTAAAAAATCATCTATTCTTCTAGTTTATCCATGCAATTTTCAGCTCATTATTATGGTCGACCATCCAGGTAGATATTAGATGCCGTCAATTAACTTCATGTTCGTCCAATCCCACTCCATCCTGTACCCAATTTACCGTTCACAGATACGGCTGCGACGAAATGGGCTCCGCTGTAGTAGCGCTACGGGAATGCGGCTTGTCCCCGTCCCCGCTGCGGCTGGCGCTGGGCGGGGCGTCGGGCGCGCCGCCGACGGGGCCCCGCGTGCTGCTGGCGCTGGGCTACAGCACCAAGCGGCGCGCGCTGGCCGTCACCGTGTGCCGCGCCGCCGACCTGCCGCCGCAGGACGCCAACGGATACTCGGACCCTTTTGTTAAACTGTAAATAGTCTTCTTATTGAGTCGACAGCAAGCCATTACACAGTCATTATTAGCCAATTATAGTCCAAATATAGATCTTGGCCCTCTCGCATCCAGCACTTGTCAGCTACCTATCCTGGGCTTCTGGTTTTCAGGCGTCCTACGCTACGCTTGCCGAGAAGCGGTATCCACTGTGGATCTCATTTACCCCAACGTTACAACAAGTTGTCACTTCATCTGGCCTGAGGGCGTCCGCTATACTGCGTTTTCCAAGCAGCGGTAGTATCCACTCTAGTCAGCGCACTACCATTTCAGCTACTAATCTGGTGAGCTATCTCAATAGCCTTGTTTCTCTGATCCGCAGAGAGACGACAAGCATAAGTAGCTCTTTCCATTGCTCGTTGAGGAACCTTGAGTTGTGTGGTGTGTTTCCGATCCGACTCCGCAGAGAGACGCCGAGCCGTTTTTATAGCTTGCTGAGCAGCCATTAACTTGTGTGCTGGTCTCTTGGGCTCAGCTGTGGTAGCGTTACGGTAATGCGGCTTGTCCCCGTCCCCGCTGCGGCTGGCGCTGGCCTGCGGGGCCCGACGCCCCGGGCGCGCCGCCGACGGGGCCCCGCGTACTGCTGGCGCTGGGCTACAGCACCAAGCGGCGCGCGCTGGCCGTCACCGTGTGCCGCGCCGCCGACCTGCCGCCGCAGGACGCCAACGGATACTCAGACCCTTTTGTTAAACTGTAAATAGTCTTCTTATTGAGTCGACAGCAAGCCATACACAGTCATCATCAGCCTCTCCACTTTGATTGATCTAGGCCCTCTCGCATTCAGCACTTGCGAGCCATCGTGCGCTTCTGTTCTCCAGGCGTCCTACGCTACGCTTGTCGAGAAGCAGTGGTATCCACTCGAAAACTCGTTTACCTCTGTTTACCTCTACGGTCTTCGGTATTGCGGCTAATAGGACCTGTGCTCGTTTACCCTAACGGTTCAGACGGTTCTGCGGTTAATACGATCAGCCCACTGACACTTCAGCTTGCTAATCCTTGCCAACGTTCTTACGCTTGAGACGCAGTATCAACTCTAGAACTCGTTTACCCCAACGGTTCGCGCGGTTCTGCGGCTAATATGGCCAGCCCACTGCCATTTCAACTACTAATCTGGTGAGCTAACGGATACTCAGGCCCTTTTGTCAAATCGTAAATAATAATATCTATTGTATTTTGATCATCATCAGCCCATAGCTATGCAGTTCATACGTTTTTTAAATACGTTTATACGATAGATTATATGGTCTATTAGTGCACTGGGCAAAAAAAGCCTTAAATTTCGGGTTTATTATATCACTAGGGTAAGGATTATTATAAACTAACTAGTCCACTTATGGTATGTTCTTCGTATCCAGACATTTGGACCCAGACCCGTACCACAAGAAGCACAAGACGTCCATCAAGTGGCGCAACCTGAACCCGGTGTGGAACGAGGAGTTCCTGTTCGAGACCCGGCCCACGGAGCTGTCGCGGCAGAACCTGACCCTGACCGTGTGGGACAAGGACTATGGGAAACCTAACGACTTCCTCGGTAAGTTACTAGAGATTGTCTAAACTTGAATATGAATGAAATTATGAATATGAAAATAAATTTATTTGAAGCATACTTATGTACAATTTGTTGGGTTACTTAAGTCTAGTTACATGGACAATAAATAATAAGGTATGCATCCAAATATGTGTCGTGGCGCGGGGGCGTCGCGACGCTGGTTTTCAGTGACACCTTAAACAGAGGAGCGCTACATGCATGGACGAAGAATATTAATATATATCTTAACTAATATTATAAAGCTGAAGAGTTTGTTTGTTTGTTTGTTTGTTTGTTTGTTTGTTTGTTTGAACGCGCTAATCTCAGGAACTACTGGTCCGAATTGAAAAATTCTTTTTGTGTTGAATAGACCATTTGTCGAGGAAGGTTATAGGCTATATAACATCACGCTGTAACTATTAGGAGCGAAGAAATAATGGAAAATGTAAAAAAAAACGGGGAAAAAATAACTATTCCACGCGGACGAAGTCGCGAGCACTGCTAGTATATATATATGTTGCAGTCAAAACTCTTAACCAGTCAAAAGTACTATTGACTAACAAAATCAGTCAAAAGTACTTTTGACTGAACAGGTTTGTCAAAAGTGGTTTTGACTGAAAAATATTGGTTATTAATACTTTTGACTGCAAATTTGCGGTCAAAATTACTTTTAACTGACGCTCTTGGTCAATAGTATTTTTAACTGCAAAAATCATCAGTCAAAAGTAATATTAACTCGTAGATGTTAATACAAATGTGATTTATTAATAAATGTCATTTTATACTATGAATGAATAAATAATAAACGATTTCACATCAGACCTGGTAAGTCTTGCTGCAGTCAGATCTTAAAACTCACTCAGCATATCTAGGTACCCAACCTAGTTGAATCAGATTACAGGGGCCATTTTTGTTGACCTATCCGCAGCTTATGATACAGTCAACATACGGAAACTGGTGAAGAACTGGTGAAAGAAGGTGGCAGATACAACAGAGGACCAAAAATTTCTCAAAGTTCTTAGTGAGATGCTCCACTATCATCGTTTTGCGGAGATGAGAAGATCAGATAGTGGTTACAGAAAAATGGCTTATCCCAGGGTAGCGTCCTTAGAAGAGAAGATGTAGCACCCTCACGGTGTGGTGACGAAAACCCAAGTCCTCACGGAACATTGATTCTTCGGTCTGTACTTATGGGGTCTACTTCTATGCCGTCAGTGCGACAGTGGGCTCGGAGGACACGGCAGCGCATACGCTTTGGCATTGCTCTCCCTTTTTTTTATTTCACCGGGGAGAAATGCATTTACGCATACCCGCTGGCCAGGGGGGCAGCAGGTTATGTGGGACTCGCTCCGCGTCAGCAGAGAAAACCCACTAAAAACCCCCGATTGCCACCATCTAATGCGCCTTGGGCGACGCTTAGGTCAGTGGGTGCTCCGTCCTTGTCACTGTCGCCCAGGACCTCTATCTGGCGCAACTTTTGCGGTAGATAACGGCGTAGAAGGAGACCTGGCGAGCGATTGCTCGAATTCTGTGAGATGGTGATCTAGCAGAAGGAGAGCGTAGGGCACCTGTCTGCACGCAAACTTGCTGACCTCCAGCCAGACATAGAGTGATCTCAGAGTTTTAGTTTCGAGAAGAAGAGAATAGGTAAGAGTAATATTAAAGTTTATATGTGCGTTTGTCGTTATTAAATGCGTTTGTCGTTATTTTTATCGACCACCAATTTTAAGAGTTTTGACTGATACAACCAGTCAAAACCACTTTTGACGGTATAACTTAGTCAAAAGTACTTTTAACCACCTCCATTGGGCAAAAGTACTTTTAACTGTTATTTAAGTTAAAAGTATTATTGACCAAAGCATATGGTCAAAAGTACTTCTAACTGATTTTGCTAGTCAATAGTACTTTTGACTGGTTAAGGGTTCTGACTGCAACATATATACTTCTTGTTTGTATAATGGGGAGTGTTCCAAGGAGTTGTTTGGGATGATGCCTACGGCGACATTTTACCACCGCACCGGTCGCCGTCGACAGGGGATACAGCCTCATACCCTAGAGCCTGGGTGGTCGCGTACGGTACGTTTCAGCAGAAACTTCTTGCCGCATACACTTAGACTTTGGAATGAGCTCCCCGCCGAGGCTATCCCCCGAGACTACAGTATGGGGTCCTTCAAAAAGGTTGTGAAGAGGTTTTTAAAGGGTAAGTAGGCAACGCGCGTGTGATACCCCTGGTGTCGCAGGTGTCCATAAGCTGCGGTAACCGCTTAACATCAGGCGGGCCGTAGGCTTGTTTGCCACCTAGTGGTATGAAAAATTAAAAAAAAACTAAAATGACGCACCTCACTCCTTAATTATTTTATTTAAATGTGTGAGTGCAAATATTAACCTAACCAAAGGTAATAGTAGAAACTATTTTTATAGTGGCTTCCGGATTTAGAATGAGACCACCCCCATCTCATCCCGTGGGTGTCGAAGAAGACAACTAAAGGGTAACACCAGGAAACGGGCAGCAGCGTTTACATTCCAGTTATGACGACAAGGCCACAATATACCTAATAATTGTCATTTAGGATGAAAAAGCTAGTAACTATTTCTAGCTTTTTCATCCTGAAAAACTTTCCAATCAACAAACGTTTTAAGAGAGGTAGGGCATAGCGAATCTTCGCTCGAATTGAGCCGCCCGTCCGGGGAAGGACCTCCACCCTATAGAATACCGCAGTCAAATGACCTCTGGTACGTGTTCCTGCCGGTGAGTAGGGTTTCCGGAGCTCGTGGGGGGTTAGGGTTGGGCCGGCATGGCGGTGGCAACTGACAAGTAACTGACCAGTTACTTGCCCGTTGTCACAGCGACTTGGGCTTCTCTTTCGCTTTCCATCAGGCGTAGGGAAGCCATTATGTCGAGCCACTATAAACAAAAAAAACGTAAGATGAAGAAATAACCGCGTTTATATTATGTTAAGACCTCGCTCGGTCATATCTCAATCAGCTTTACGCCGATAGTCGGCCCGTCGGATAATCTGTCTTCAGAGTAAGCATTAATTTATTTAATTAACTAATTAATTTTTGTTTCCTTTCCAGGAAGCCTCGTGTTGGGTGCTAGCAGCAAAGGCCGCAGGCTAAAACACTGGATGGACTGCATCAAGTTCCCTGATCACCGTCACGAACAGTGGCACTCTCTGACCGATACACAACATTTGTGAAGCATGCCACATTTGAATCAATCAAAAAAGGATGAGATGTTTAATTTTTTTTTATATTTACACGTCAAAATAACTGCGTCCTGAATGATGTTAAGCTGATGACTAAAAAATTTATGCGATCCGTATCACGCCTACTTATTGTATAGTCAGCGCAACGCAGATCGATTCAAAGAACATAATATTCTTAGTAAGAACCTATTCAAAATTGTTAAAAATAGGCCTGTTGCCGTAAACATGTGATTAGTCCGTCTTTTAGATTGTTCAAAAACAAAAACAAAAGACACGTATTTTTTTATTTGTATTTTTTTTTTAATTAGCCTGTACTGTCCCACTGCTGGGCAAAGGCCTCCCCCAATTCCTTCCAATCGTCCCTACCTGCAGCATGCTCCTGCCAACCTGGTAAATAGTGATCCAGATCATCACGCCACCTTTTCTTGGCCTGCCTCTGCGACGGTGGACATCTGAAGGCTGATATTGGGTGACAATTCTGGTCCATCTACTCCCATCCATTCTGCACACGTGAATTAAGTAGACTAGGTAAATATGACAAAGATACAGTCCGTAAAATTACGCGTGGCGTCAAAGAGTGGCAGCATTTTGAAGCCTTGTATCTTTGTTATTTTTGTTGAAATGAAAAAAGGAAAAATACGTCTCCAATATATTTTTATAATCTAACTAACTGTGCCTGCGACTTCGTCCGCGTGGAATAGAGTTTCATTCCCTATTTTATCCCCTTGGGGGTAGAATTGATCAAAAAGTTTTTAATTTCTTATAACTAAAATCATTTTTAGGGTTCCGTAGCCAAAATGGCAAAAACGGGACCCTTATAGATTCGTCATGTCTGTCTGTCTGTCTGTCTGTCCGTCCGTATGTCACAGCCAGTTTATTCCGAATCTATAAGAGCTACATTATTGAAATTTGGTACGTAGATGTATTCTGTAAACCGCATTAAGATGTGACAATAAAATTAGAAAAAAATCCAAAATTTTTGGGGTTCCCCATACATAGAACTGAAACTCAAATTTTTTTTTGTCATCAAACCTATACGTGTGGGGTATCTATGGATAGGTATTTGAAAATGATGTACAGGTTTCTAACAACATTTTTTCTAAACTGAATAGTTTGCGCGAGAGACTCTTCCAAAGTGGTAAATTGTGTGTCCCCCCCCCCCCGTAACTTCTAAAATATGGGCATGATAAAACTGAAAAAAATATATGATGTGTATTACTATAAAAACTACTAATGAAATTTGGTTTGAATTAAATCTAGACAGTAGTTTTTTTTTTAAACGTCATAAATCAAATTACCTAATTTTTTCATTCAATCAGTGGTACGGAACCCTACGTGCTCGAGTCCGACTCGCACTTGGCCGGTTTTTTTAGCGGATGCCAACGTCATAACATCTACCTGCATGCCGAATTTCAGACCGATTCGTTAAGTGGTTTGGGCTGTGCGTTGATAGATCACTATGTCAGTCAGTCACCTTTGAGTTATATATTTAGAAGATATACATACGGACTAAGTATAACGTAATTATTGTGACCCTGGTAATATCCTTATTCTGATGTTAAAAAGGAGTTTTGGATTAACGTATTTTCTTTTAAAACTTCTTTTTGATATAATGTATTAATTGACCGACAAATATCTTTTGGCGCGCGGTCAAAATAGTAACTAAGTACGGACAGGACATCATACAAAATACACTCGATAACTAGGTCAGATTAAGGAGTTCTGAGGTCACAGAACATTAATTTTAATTCTAAACTCATTCCTTCTTCAAAAGTATGACACATTATTTTATCGGCTCTTGTTTTCGGCCTGTCCTCCGCCTATTTGCTTAAAAGCCTTTATTTTTTCGACCATTTAAGCAACTGGTAATTTTGAGTTAGCTAATAAAATTGGTGTACCTACACTTCTTTTAATTACTTAGTTAGAAGAATTTTCCTTTAGCTTTTAAGAAATCAAAGCGTAATCTTTGTGGTTAACGGAAAGTCTTGGTCTCAAAAAGATCAAGGTTTACATTATCAGAAGATTAATGTACCGACCCAATGTTAATAAGGTTTAAAAAACAAACAACATAGGTACCAGAGAGCTTCTAGAAATATGGTGCTAGAAAAAAAGCTGTGGCATAAACTTATGATGATTATTGTGAATATAATTTACATATTAAAACCTTTCTGCCATAATCGTTTCGTCTAGTCCGGAAAATGTTTCGGTCTAAGTACAAACAAATAGGTAGACACTATAGATTTAGATTAGAACTCTGTCACATTGTACCTATCAATTTTTATCGCTTCATTATAATGTTGACATATAATTTAGTATTGTGACAAGGCTTTTCACTATATGTACCTACAAAATACACAACACTTGAGTATAAAACAAGGTACGTACATACCTACGATGATCAAAATGGAATTTGATTGAGAAATACATGCAACGAAAGAGTAACATATAAAAAATAGAGATATGCACTTACCTACCTACTTTCTGCCTGTGCGCCATCTTCGCCCTCGTATTACCAGCGGCAGAAGAGTTGACATCGAGGACAAACACCATCAGAATATAAAAAAAAATCAATTTCGCAATGACGTATAGCAAAAATTTGCAAAAAAAAACAGATTAGATTCGTATTATTTATGTAGATATTACTGCAATGTATATCAACACACTTAGTTTTTTTAGAAAAAGAGGTTTATTGTGTTTCGTTGTTTACACAATTTCTAATGCTAAAAAACGGAGTAAGTAGGTATATATTATGATTTGATTTGATTTGATTTGATTTGATAATAGTTGGCAAAACTGTGTGTATCAAAGCTTTTACTTTTGATAAAAATCAGTAATCGATTTCCTTTATTGACTGTACCTACCTATCTATATATTAGACAAATGTTATGTAGGGGTTTACCTATTATAATAATAAATGTATAATATAAATCTATCTACATGTTACAAATGTAAAAGTTAAAAGAAGTTATTTTGTACCTGTATAAACTTATTGTAATGTTTTAAAATGTGCCAAATGTATAAAAACAGTTAAATGTGTTAATCTTGTTGCAGTATACAAACAGAGAATAAGTATAAATATCTATATGGACGACTGCCCTTGTGACTATCTGGTTCATAATATTAAATAAAGATTTTTCTACAATTTAAGTTTTGGTGTATGATTTCCATCATTGTCAGCCTATCGCAGTCCACTGCTGGACATAGGCCTCTCCAGTTGTTCTCCAGTTTGGGTAAACATTAGGTTATACCCTTTAGCTACGCCGGGCAGGTAGGTTAGATGGCAGGAAGTAGTTTCTCGCTCCGGTGACGCTAATGCCCGTCATGGCTTATGGTATTTTACACCTTTAAGGGCAGCGCAGACGACAGACTATTCGTGACGCACTTTTTTGCAACTATATGCAGTAACACACACGACGCACATCTTCGATCATTCTGTCGGCAAAGCTGTAGGGACCTAGACGCTTTTTTTAAATGTCTCAGACGCAGACTCTATCGCACAAAAAGTCTGTCGTCGCGTTACTGCATATAATTGCAAAAAAGTGCGTCACGGATAGTCTGACGTCTGTGCTGCCCCTAATGCAGACAGACGAGCTAAAACCATATTATCTGGCGCACGTATTCCCATTTCCATTACAAGAGGTCGACATTGCAAATACCATAAGGTATCTACCTACATTTTTTCTCCCTCGGACTCGCTATTTGAGTGATTCTTAGTTGCTCTGTCAAACATCTTTGGAAGGCAATGTTATCAGGCAATCCTACATTACATTACAGCAGTACCTAGTATATGATGCATTTCAATCCGTAGAAGTCAATGCAGTAACAGGGCTTTTAGTGTTGCAATTTAATCAGTAACTTTTGATGCTGTCCGTACAAATCCACAACGTTTGGTTATTCTTGTTAATAAAACAAAATTCATTTTTATTACGGGCGTTATTAAAAGCTTTTAAGCAGCTAAATATATTTGAATGACTTCCATCACAAGTATGAAATTTTATTATATAATATTCCATAAGACGTTTTCCTCATAAATGGCTTGCAACAGTTATTGTAGTGAAGCTTTTAATCATACGCGGTATGGTGCAGAAACGAAACGCGTCATAAAAAAACTTGTTTTGTGAACTTTTTTGACAGGTAGAAATAGGGACTTGCACCGGAGCGAAATTTTGACAACCGATTGAATTCACCGGTTTTTTGTAAAGCTCCGGTGATTCACCGGTGATCACCGGAGCTTTACAAAAATAATTAAGATATTTTTTTTTAAATATTTGAGAACAAATCACACTGTTTGTGCTGGCCCCAAAGTAAGTTCGAAACTTGTGTTGTGTTTGTTATTGCTTAGACAGAGAGATCCGACGTGGCGGATGACGTCACGTACCGTGCCCGCCATACAAACTCCATAGAAAAATCTGTTTCGCGTGAGAGAGACATATATATTCACTTTCAACGACTGTATCTCGCCCAATTTTCAGCCAATTTTGATTTTTTTTCACAGTTCGTAGTATATTTTTATGTATTTTACGATAAATTAGTAAATACATGAAATTATTTTTCATGCATATTCCCTATTGTAAGGCCGGATGGCTACTTTATTAGATATTTTTGATGAAAAACTGGTAGTTTACGAATAGCTCTAATAGGCCGAATCCAGGTCCATCCAAGGAAAAAGATTTACGAAAAAAATGAGGTACAATAACTTTGTCATCAAATAAAAATGCACTTCTATAGTAGTTTCCACCAAATATTTCAAATAATCAAGATACCAGAAGAAATGAAACTGGAACTCAAACTGAAAATATAGATCATGCACGTTGCAACGAATTATGCGGAAGATTGATAGCTAGTGAAATGAATCATATAAAAGAACAAGAACGTTTTCAGTTAATGACTGAAATTATTAATCTTATAAGATTCAAGCAAATTCGTAAATAATTTAAATTAATGTGGTTGAATAATGAAAATACTTATTGATTAATGAATCTTTCTTTTATTTATCTAATGTTTTTAACATTAATTAAATCTTCATAAATTCAATACAACCACCGGAGTTTAATCGATTAATCACCGATTAGTTTTAATCGATTACTTTTACCGATGAATCACCGGTGATTCTCCGGTTCTCACTGATCCGGTGCAAGTCCCTAAGAAACCGTGTGAAAATCGTTTACGGACAAAGATTTGTGATATAAATCAATGAAATTCAATTAATTCGTGACAGGAATATGTTTAAATAAGTGAATAACAAAATGGCATTCTTATGTCCAGTTAGAATAAGAAGGGGGAAGAAGAAGAAATGTAAGTTTTTACGAGCTTTCGTCTCGTTTTGAGTCAATGACCTCAAGACTTTCTATATAATTATAAATATGAATTTCGTCCTGACAAGCAACTTCGATGATCCCACAGCCTTGACCGCGGGACCATTACTAATCATACTTTGAGAGGTTCCCACGATTATTTCTAGACAACATTAGTTTGTATGCCACTCCTATATAATGCTTCTCTGGTCAAACTAGTCAGTGGAATATGATCCTGATCCATGAAATGAATTACATTTGATTTAAATGCTAATGTTCCTTTCAAGACCTGTAGTTCTTGGGTTCACAAATACTATTTATATTGTAAAAATGCTGGTTTAAGTGTGGAAATTTTATTTAAGGCATGGCATCAGAATCTTGTACTATAATTTTATGGTTAATAATGAGATATTAAAGTAAGTAGGTATCTAGTATATTTAGAAGCTCCTAAGAGATTGCCTGGTTCAAATTAATTAGTCTAGTAACTGTACCTTATGTCATGCCCTTTTCTCCGATACCTATATTGACATAATAAATTAATCTTAGCTAATTAAACTTGCATAACAGAGATTATTTAGAATTTAGATGAGATTAATTTCATTATAATTCTACTCGCTTATTGATTTCATATCTAACTCAGTATAATCAGAACACATACTATATCATACTTTTTATATTTCCAGCAAGCAGCGGAGATTCTGACAAGGACTTATCCCGGCCAGGGTCAGGTTTAAGCCCGGGAATGGGGCGCATCACAGGTTCTGCCAGTATTGAGACCCTCGTGAGGGTGGGAATTGAGAAGGAACATGGGCTTAGCCCCGACTCCAAGATGGTGGTCTTGCATGACTTTGCACCATGTGTTGATGATGAATTGGAGGTAATAAAATCTTGCCTGAGTGGAGACTTATGTGAACTTTTGATTTTATTTATTTTTATTTTCTTTATTAGAGAAACATACAGCATCTTATAACACTTATGGACTTAACAATAATATGATTGACACATTAGCCTAATTATAAATACTGTTGTATTTGTTACTAGCTCTTATAAGAAAACTCTTCTATAATTATTAGTCTTGCATAAGGGAATAGAGAAAGTGGGTCTGTGTCATGCACCATGTCTACTGCACTTGAAAAGCAATCTGCAAAAATTTGATGATAATTTAGTCTTTGAATGTTGGTGATGCTTATGTTACTATAGATTTTCTATTTTACTACTTGATTCAATTAATTTTTGGATATTTTTTATCATGAGTATTTGGTGTTTGATAAGATGGTTTATACATTCTATAGAAATAAAAGATTTCATTCTAATTTAATGTAAATAACTGTGTGCTATACTATAGCCTTAATCCTGAAATGATTTATAATAAATTATAATGCATTGATACCAGAGAACACAGTTGAATAGGCTATTATGGCTAAAAATTGTAGTTAATCGTCTATTAGCTTATTCAAAAATAAAAGACACATATTTTCCTATTTTCATTCAAATAAACAATAGCAAAGATACAAGGCATCAAAAGTTAGGAGTGGGAGTCTTTGACATCACTCGCTCCCGTAAAAATGTCTTACCGAGTGACGTCACGCGTAATTTCAACGGTATTTTTTAATAAGCTAAAAGACAGACTAATTACAATTTTTAGCCATAACAGCCTATTGAAAAAAATAAGGACTTCCTCCAAATAAATAAACATTTTTTCTTTCAGGTCAAAAGAGGCCAAATTGTAAATGTACTGTATCGTGAGAATGACTGGGTGTATGTGATAGTGGCCGAGTCAAGGCGGGAGGGCTTCATCCCACACTCATATTGTGCCCCATGTGAGCACCATGACCTGAAAAAAAAACTACCAAGGAGTAGATCTCCAACGGATATGACACACAGGGATGTTTCACAGTAAGTATACAATATTTATAAATCTTTATAATCTATAACTAGGTATATTCTAAAATAGTCTTTTTCTCTGTGATAGTCATATTCAGGATGAGCCTCAGCCAGAAACTTACACATTTCTCAGTGTAGGCTCACTCCCTACAGAAACGTAACATATACATTTTGGGTCTCACAAGAAATAGAAAGCAATAAATTTGTATTGCCAAAAGAGAAAGATGATAATGAATCATTTCAATCAGTTCAACAATTTCAGTTACCGTAGCCCATGGACGCCTGCAACACCAAGGCCATCGCATGCATCTTTTGTTTAGTCACTTTATTATTATTTATTATTAAATGAACTAATGAAAACATTGTTCAATCTTACTACTTAGTATAAATTATGTAATGATGAATGATTGATGACATCCAGACACATTTCGTCTTGTATTGTTTGACTTTTAAGCTTTCACAGTCACCTTCATATAGTATTCGTCGCTTTTATACAAAAACCGAGAAATTCCATCAACAAACCAATCTTTGTCTGCAGACATTCCGCTAGGTTATCTGTATCGGATGGGGCGACAAATGACGGGCACTCGGAGCTCGGTAGCGAGGGCGAGGCGTGTCCGTTCAGCAAAGACCCTTCGGGACGCTACGTAGTCCTGTACACATTCACCGCGAGAGACGAAAACGATGTGGACGTGGAAAGAGGGGAATTTGTTACAGGTTTGTTATTTTTTTTATTTTATAGTAGATTAGCTTACTAACCTAATAGAAAGCATAAGAGAGGCCCTAGTTGCTATGGAAATGTATAAGTTATTATGTTACACAAGTGACCTGAGCCCGTACCACCAAAATCGAAAACGATCGTTCGTTGAACGGATCGCGTACTTTTGCACCATAAATCCCTCCCATCGAATATATGAATTAAATTAATGAAAATCGACTTTGACGAATTTACTTCGTATATTCGAACACGGGAGGAACAAATGAGAAGGATTTATGGAGGAAAAAATGCACTATCCGTTCAACGAATGATCGCTTTCGATTTTGTTGGTAGGGTGTAAAACCTTGTTTTAACAGGGTTTACAGATTTTAACACAAACATTTTATTATATTGACTCTAAAATTCAAATCATAAATTATATCACTAAGTATCTACATGCATTTTACTATTTATATTTTCTTAATTCCAGTGTTAAATAGAGAAGATCCAGACTGGTACTGGATAGTAAGGAGTGACGGACAAGAAGGTTTCATACCATCCGGTTTCGTATATCCTGCAGTTGTACAAGGTAAAAATTTGCTCTAAGATGCCATTACTAGGTCCCTCCTCAGTCCTCTCTACCCCTTTTCAAAGAGTTTCGTAATTCTTGCAATATAATGATAGTGGAACATCGGCAGGATTATCATCATTAGCACACGTCCAGTGCTAGACGAAGGCTTCTGCGATTTGCCTTACGTCACCACGCTTGATAGGTGGATTGGTGACCGCAGTAGGTTTTATTTGTACCCAGCTAAACGCTGCTGCCAGTTTCCTGATATACCCTTAGTAGTCTTCTACGACACCTACGGGATGAGATGGAGTGGTCCTATACTAACGGTTGTATTCAGAAACGTTCCTATGCGACGCCCAAAATCCTATAGGTATTTGGGTACCTGTGCGTTCGCGCAACGCATAGTAACAATTGTGATTACGGCCGTAAATCCAGAAACCAGAAACACTTATACTATACATGTCAACGGAAAATAGCAAGAATCGTAAGTTAATCAATTTTCTAGGTAGTTGATTATCAAACGGAATATAACAAACGGTAGTTGAAATGTATTATTTAACGCAATGGAGTTCAGTAAATTCATCAACTTACGGTAATTTAATAATTTACGATTTTGACACAAGTAAAATCGCCCTCAAATGAGCCAATCGTGGCTCAATGTACTATTTAACAGTGCATTATTACCCGTAATACACTGTTCCCTGATTGGTTGACGGTATAACACCACGTGAGTCATTGAACCAATCAACGTTCACCTCGCCTTCGTCGGATTATTCAACGGCAAGAGCCCGTAGATTGATCAATTTACTAAAATACATACGTTTAAATAATACATTTCAACTGCCGTTTATTATTTTCCGGAAGTTAACAATTACCTAGGAAATTGATCAATTTAAGAGTTTTGTTATTTTCCGGTGACATACACACACTTCTCACTGCAACTGCAGTACCCTTCGTCTTTTATACAACGCATATTCTGCCTTATTCCAGCAACGCAACAAGACAACCCGCAACAGCTGCATTCGCCACAGTCGGCGGCCAACAACACGATGTTGTCGAACAACACGCTCAACAACTCCGCGCCGCCCGACAGCGACGGTCGGTACCACGGGACGGAGCTAGTCATGCTTTACGATTACAAGGTATACTATAGTAGCCGTTACTTTTTGTATTGTTATTACGGAATGAGTTTTGCTCGGTTCTAATCTGCGTCATCCAAATATAAAAGTAGATCGCGTTTCGGATTTACCTTCATAGTGCGAACAAACTATAGACTTATGATAAATCTGTAGAGAGGTCAATTCTGTACATTAAATATATTTTCAAAATAACTATCCGGGGATGATTAGTGATCGATACTGATGCCAAAAATGCAATTAGTAACATTTTTGTCTGTCAGTATGTTCGATAAATAAACAAAATCTAGTCGACGGATTTTAACGAAACTTGGTACAATAGGCTATTATGGCTAAAAATTGTAATTAGTCCATCTTTTAGCCTATTCAAAAATAAAAGACACGTAGTTTTTTATTTGTAAATTAGAATAAAAATTACAAAGTTATAGCCCGTTGAAATTACGCGTGGCGTCACTCGGTGAGGCATTTTTACGGGAGTGAGTGACGTCAAAGACTCTCACTCCTAACTTTTGATGCCTTGTCAAAATGTCAAGTCAAAATAATCTTTATTTGTATAGGTTTTTGTGAAAAACACTTACAAATCGTCTTGTATCTTTGCTATTGTTTATTTGAATGAAAAAAGGAAAAATTTGTTTTGAATAAGCTAAAAGACGGACTAATTACAATTTTTAGCCATAATAGCCTATTATTCTATGTATTGAGTTCATCTTTGAAGTTTGCTTGTGTGTGCGCAAAAGCGGTGGTAGGGCACATCATTTTAAATTAGAAGATCTTGAGAGATGTGTGTTTTCTGTGTGATGGGTGTTTTCTATGTATAATATGTATTTATTTACAAAAAAAAATGTATCTAAGTAAGTTTATCAGTTGTCCCATAGTACAAGCTTCGGCTTAGTTTGGGGCTAGGTGGCGCTGTGTGGCCCAGCGTGGCATGTCTTGGGTTATTTATTTATTATTTAGAGCATTTGTGTGTCGCTGCAGGCGCAGGCGCCGGACGACCTGTCGGTGAAGCGCGGCGAGTGGGTGTACGCGGACCTGTCGCAGCAGACGGTGGAGGGCTGGCTGTGGGCGCACGCGCCCAAGTCGCGCCGCTCGGGCTTCATACCCACCGCCTACGCGCGCGCGCCGCGCACCACCGAGCTCTGACCGGGCCAGCCAGCCGTGATGTACTAAACCGTAAGCTCTGACCGGGCCAGCCAGCCGTGATGTACTAAACCGTAAGCTCTGACCGGGACCAGCCAACCGCGACGTGCTAAACGTCAGCTCTGACCGGGACCAGCCAACCGCGACGTGCTAAACGTCAGCTCTGACCTGGACCAGCCAACCGCAATGTACTAAACGTCAGCTCTGACCAGGACCAGCCAACCGCAACGTGCTAAATGTCAGCTCTGACCGGGACCAGCCAACCGCGACGTGCTAAATGTCAGCTCTGACCGGGACCAGCCAACCGCGACGTGCTAAACGTCAGCTCTGACCGGGACCAGCCAACCGCGACGTGCTAAACGTCAGCTCTGACCGGGACCAGGCAACCGCGACGTGCTAAACGTCAGCTCTGACCTGGACCAGCCGACCGCGACTTACTAAACCTAAGGGTCGGCGCAGACGGCACACTTTTTGTGCGATAGAGTCTGCGTCTGAGACATTTAAAAAGAGTGTCTAGATCTGCCGACAGAATATACGAAGATGTACGTTGTGTGCGTTGAGTCTGTTAAATATCCGCGAGTCCGCGACGGATTTTTGCGCGTCGTGTGCGTTACTGCATATAATTGCAAAAAAGTGCGTCACGGATAGTCTGTCGTCTGCGCTGCCCCTAATACAGTATGCATAGTAGGGTGTTTGACATACAAGAAATAAATTATCGAACGCAGGAGACGTTCATGTCGTGATTTAAACCACTACCGTTGGGTATATTTTTTATCAATTTTAACAATAGGCCAATTTATAAAAAAAAAAAAAATTTAAAACTAGATTCTATGAAGAATGACCTTAGTTAATAAATAGTTGTACTGAAAACTAAAAATACAGTCAAACACCCTAATATTATGCCATAACCAATCACTACTGTACAGTCCATTTAATTGCAAAGCCCAGACATTTTCTTTGATTATGAAAAGCAATTTATTGTGAATATTTGATTTTACACTGCAATGTAAGTATGATTTTAATAAGTAAGTTAGGTAACTTTTTATTGCTGTTAAAATTTACTTATTAAACGATGGCCATAATTAATAAGTTATTATTAAATTCATGTAAGATAATGTCTTCCACTATTAACATATTGTTTTTGCTGTAGAAACTAAATGATATTTCTCATCCCTGCATTTTAGCTAAAAAAATGTTATTACTATACTAGAATGTATTTTTATTTGCCTTATGTAAATTAATCCGTCCAAATTTGACTGAATTTTGACATTACGCTTCATTTACATATTTTATACATTTAGAATTAAGATTTATATGTAAAACTTTAAGTAAAAGTTAAAATTTATCTGCTGTTTTACTTCCTTTCCTAAGCTTACTATTCTCAAAAGAAATTTGCGTTCTTCGGCCGCGTTTTGGGAACAATCTGTGTATAGAGCCATCTCACAGCCCGACATAGCAGTAGCTACTGACAAGTGATTGGTTTAATTACTTGTCCGTTTCCACAATCAATTGTGCAGGATGGCTGGCAAGAGCTGGATGCGAGAAGCCCAGGATCAAAGTAGCAAACATTGGGAGAAGCCTATGTCCAGCATTGGACTGATATAGGCTGATGATGACTATAAAAAAATAATGGATGGAACAACTCTAAACTAGGTATCTACATAATTTAAATAAAGTATGACTAAGTAAAGATAAAAGAAATGTGAACATAAAATACACTAATTTATTTCTAATACAAACAACAATCAATTTAATCCGTCTCATCCAATAAAATGTTTCTCCTCTTCTTCTTGGCTTGTTGTTTGATATCATCCTTTATTTTCCACTCCTCAAGCTGTTTCTCAACCTTCTTGATATCTTGGTCGGTAACAGTTACTTGTAGCTCTAGTTCCATCTGTTCACTCTTTATGAATTTCAAAGCCTCAAGCTTTTCCATGAGGAAGGGCCCTTGCTGGCTCTCCAAAAGATTCCTGTAGTCACTAAGTTTCTTATTGCGGATGTCATCACAGTGCATTTCTGTTAGCTTTCTTAGCGACTCCTTGCGAGATAATTTGTTGTAGGACCTAAAATATAATATAAAAAAATATATTTTTAAATCTAAATAGGAACCACTTTCGAAACCGGCAGTAATTTTATTTGTACTTGGCCATTTATAAGTGCTTGTCACAATGATATATGAATTATTGTTCTTTCCTGGAAGATGTTGTCACCAATCTTTCAGTTATTATGAACTATGAATTTACTGGTTGTTCCTCTTATAACACCCATGAGACAGCCAATGGGTGTTTTTTTTTTGTGAAATCAAAACAATCTAAGAAAATAAATAAATATTTTCCATTGTTCTGATACCCATGATGCAAGTGCTCAAGAAAGTTACTTTAAATTATTGTATTACTTAATAATATTCATTTATAAATAACAGACAACATTACACAAGTTGTGCCAATTGCAAAGCAATACTCAGAACAGGTACAAATAGTCATCAGTTGAATGTTTGTCCTGTGTGGGGACTGTACCCACTGGCGAGCCGCAAGCCAGCCAGCAAGAAACAACTCTTAACATGTCAATATACTTACTCAGGATGAGCCTTGTATTCAATATTCAGTTTCTCAAGTAGCCACTCAAATTTTTTGTAATCATACTGTCTTAAAAACTTTAGTAGCTTCTTCCTTCTGTCAATTAACTCTTGACAAGTTTTCTGGAAAAATGTATTACACATTCATCAATATTCTTTGATACATGGATTGATTTATCTAACACCTAGACATTCCAGAATCATCCAACGTGCTAATGAACTATCTCTGCTAATTAATATATAATTTAAATTACCTTTGCTATTACATTTTTGGGATATCTTTCCATTGTTAGTTGAAGACATCTGATGTGGCCGGTAATTCTCGCAACTAAAAAAGGAACAAAAAAATTTAATTACCATGATTCCTAATCTCAATGGCCACATTTTTTTGGATCTCCAGAATGAGTCTTATCCTACACAGAACATTATTTTGTCAAAATATTGGATATTTTGTCAAAATATTGGATATTTTGTCAAAATATTGGATATTTTGTCAAAATATTGGATATTTTGTCAAAATATTGGATATTGTCAAAATATTGGATATTTTGTCAAAATATTAGATAATTTGTCTGAACAGTGTTCTGTTGAATGTGTGATATTGCAGTTGTGTTCTGTCAGAGTAGTGTTTTGCCTGACTAGAAATCTGTCGAATATGTGATTTGTCGAAGTAGTGTTCTGTCATCATACACATAAAATTTGTGTCACATAATAGGATAACTGCACTAGATGGCAAGTGGTGGATGCTGTAAGCCCAGGTTTAAACAATTGGAGAGGCCTATGTCCAGCAATGGACTGAGAACAGGATAATTTTTTAACATGCTACACATATCCAGACCTGCTTAAATGTTATCTATGTATATTATGGCACAAAATTAATTGAAGATATTTACTAGACTCCTCTAACAGAACAAATGATCCTGAAATGGTGTTGCAGGTGTCTATAGGTTGCAGTAACCACTTTACATTAGGCGGGCCCTAGACTTGCTTGGCACCTTAGTAGTATAAAACAAAATCTAAATCTAACTAAAGATAGCCATGACAGTTGATAGGGATGAAAACATATTGCGCCAACCCCAGATAAGGGGAACAAGGCAAATTATGATAATCATACTTACTTCGAGACTCAGCAGTATTCTCATCGTAATTGTGTCTTTTGACCCTATCTGTTAGTTCTTTTTTAACCAAAATATTGTACTCCTTTTGCCCAAGATGTGCAACTGAGAATATCTTCTTCACAGACTCTGGAGCACTAAAATAAATGGAACAATATTGTAAACTAATAATTGATAATAACAAAATTATAAATTACGCTTTACTTCCGAATTTTCATAAAATGTACAATGCAATTTTGAGGTTATGTTTCGTTTTACGCGAATTAATTTGTGTAAAACCTTTTTATGTTATATTAAGCAATACTCACTCTTTAATTTCTTCGCTGAGGGCGTAATCTCTGCCCAAAGTCTCCGGTGGGAATGCTGTAATCGGTTCCAAATCGCCAGACCTTTCAGCCTTATATGCGGGCACATATTCCGGCCTGACCCACTTAATTTTCACTTGATGTTTTATACCACGACTTTGAACAATTGTTGATGTTATTCTTCTCAACATGTTTATGTACAAAAGATCTGATTTAACTGCAAAATTAGCAAAAATTATATCGACGAAACACAGCGCAGCTTCACAGCTGATTTTTTTTACTTTGACATTGACAGCTTTTTTTAATGTTTTCAATTTTCATGGCCTGGGATTTTTGAAACAGCCAAACTTTTTTTTTTGTATATGGGCTTTAGCAGGCGTGTAGAGTTAAGTTAACGCGGTAACAGCCAAACATAGCGTGGAAATGTGGTTGTAACATGGAAGTAATAATTACTATGGTTAAGGTACGTAATACCAAGAACATTATAGGTCTTAAGCGTCCTTGCGTAATACTATCATGGGTTGTACTTGTAAACGGTGTCCTCGATGGAAGAAGGCGGAGTACCTACTAAAGTACTTTTTTTATTTTAAAATTGTCTACCCAAGTCACTGACACTAAGTTGTGGAAAGTATTTCCAGCTCACGATGAGATTTTATTCAGTGTGAACAGAAGTTACTGACTAACATCTGCTCAGATTTTGATGAAGTACATAATGTACTTTCAGATATTGATGGCAACTTGTATGGAACTTATTTTAAACTGTTCAGATTGGATCACTTTGTCTGCTCCAATTCCAATATATTGTGGTTTTGTAAGTTATTAGCGGGGCTGGTATTCACAAATACGTTTGCAAAGATCCTTCTCGAAAACTTCGACGTTCATTCACAATTGAGCATAGAAGTAATTCCATGCAATTGAGTTATTCGACATGTCAACTTTGAATGAACGTGACGAAATAGGCATCGTGAATAGCCTCACAGCTCGCCAAACAATAGCTTTTTACTGTGTCTGGTCTGGAACACCCATATAATGGAAAAATAAAAGGCACTGAAAACATTCATTTTATTTATTGCTCTCGGAGTATGAAACCTCAAACTTACAAAAATGTTAAGCAATATTTTGTACTAAATGTACCACTCCACATGACTGTACACACTATTATCTAATATACACCACTCATAATTTTAAATATCTGGTAAATAATTATTTATAGTAATGCAAATAACTCCAATCGAATTTAAAATATATGTAACAATCGAATTGAAAACTATTTAACATAAACAATCCCATAAACATACGTATAGTTAAAATAAATAAATGTTTTGACATAATTTTCAAGCTTTAGATGAAACAACGAGCCTTATTTGGATGTGAAAGATGTAGGTACGCAAACAACAACTTAAAAATGTAGGAACAGCATCAGCGGAAGTAAATGGTGCCAATAGAAACTTTGATCCAATGTAATAAAGTCCAGTTTAGAATGCAACAGATCATTAACTTTTGTTGTTGCACTAGGTATTTTTTCACAAATTCACATGTAACATTACGGATAGGTATATGCATAACTTTTTAAATCTTCTTTGCTAATCAGGGGTGTTCAGAAAGAATAATGATTGTCTACAATACGACTATAATATGTGAAATTTCGTGTAAGTGGCATTGAGAGAAAACAATATTTTAATAACTTCTTTATTTGGTTATTTGATCCCAAATAGGGAAGGTTTGTGCAGTTTTCCATATTCATAAAAGCAAAGAAAAAAGTCATGCATACACTAATGTATGACCAAATGTGTAGATAAATTCCTAATTTAAAAGTAACAACGAATTTTTACACATAAAATAACAATGATATCGATTCTGCATTTAAATGAAGCCCACTGTTTCATAACATTATTTAACTCCTACATCCCTGACACATAAACCATGGAATGTTCAAGCGAAAATTATACATCCGTAGAAATCTTCTACAATACAAAATTATATACACAACCGTTATTATAAGTGCATTCTGATATATCATTATACTAAGACACATGCTTTTCATTTAACATTATTTTTTATATAAGTTTTTGATTTTATAAAGCGAATATTTCAAAAATTGTTTTGATTTTGCAACATCACTCTATTTTTATAAAAATTAAAATTCCTTAAACCCTTGACCCATTATCTTGGGACAAACATAAAAACAATTACCTTTTGGAGTCTGTGGACTTTATAATCTGTGCGCAAAGTACCAGTCGAAGTATGTGCGAGGTGGGACAGTCAAGGTGGATTGAATGGGCACTTATTTTTATTTTTTTATCACATAGTGGGTTCACTCAAGACTCGCATGAAATCTACAATGTAGTGCGCTCGCCCAACAAAATTGAATCCGTCAAAAATAATATTATTCACTTGCTGCTTGTCACTTGCGTACAGACTAAATTAAATCATCTTCATAAATTATGACATGAGCTGAATTGATGACCTTTAAACGTTTGAACAGATCTTAATTATGACTACAATGGTTCTTAGCTGTAAATGGTGAAATAAAGATGATTATCGGTCACATTAGCTATGAAATTAAATATCCGTCCATCCATTTGGCTCTGACCATAAAGCCATAGACAAGAATCCATATAATTTGAATTTATGTCACCCTACATTGGGGATGTAAAATTAAAATAATAAATCAATGCAATAAATAATATGTTGAAAATGCAAACCAACAGTTTTAATCTTAAGATATAAATATAAAATATTAATTATGTAGAAAATAGAAACAATCTAGTATGAGTACATTGTTATAAGTCGAACATGTTAATTTTAAAATCATTATTTTTTAATGTAACTACCATACAAATTCAAAAGGAATGCATCATTGGAAAACTAACACGACAATGAACCATTCCTATAAAAACTTATTAATACTGGACTTCGTTTAGCTACTTACTTATTATTACAATGTATTGTTAATATTAAATACAAAATGTCTTTGATTTTGAAATAAACAAGTCGAAAAGAGTATCTAGATATTTTTTGTCTTGTGCTATAAAGTCTGGATGTTAGTAAATAAAATCGCACCAGTGTCACAGTTAATGTCGATCATAGACTGATTTAAAAACGGGTCACAGGACACAGCGTGGCTATTTCACAATGCCTATTTCCGATCGGATTTGGAAACTTTATCGTTCATTCATTCAAATTTGACAATACTTGAATGAACGTCTATTAGACACATTAGTTGTACTAGACTAATGTCAAATTTGAATGAACGTGCGATATTATTTCTGAACCCGAGCGTAAGAAGGCATCGCGTATAGCCTCGCAGATGTAGGTAGGTGATTTTTGCCTTATCAGAATTTCGGATTAACCATTATTATACGATGAATGGCTACACTGAATGTTTTTCATGCCATTTTAATTTCTACTACAAACGCAAAAAAAACCCACATACAGAATATGTGCAATTATCTAGCCATTCAGAACAAACACAAGATCAAAAATGTAAAATATGAATAAAACAATAATATTTTTACGGACTAGGTCAGATTGAGAACAGTAAAATATTGAGAACACACTGAGAATTGGGATTGCTAGATAAAAAAAAAACGCAAAACAAAAAGAAAATAGGAACAGCACCAACAAAATTTTTGGAATAATCGATCACAAGTCCTTAATGTTATATAACTAATTCTCAGTTTTTGTGTAAATCCTTTTTGATACTGAACTATTTAATAGTATAATGCGAGTATATTGTGTAGCTTTGATGCCGGGTAAGAATACCATTTTAGTACAGCAATTTCATCTGTCACCCTAGACCATTCCGGACCCCATGACATTACCATAAAGGCGCTTGTCGGAGGCACCAGGATTTAGAGACGCTATTCCCTGCAATCCCTAACAGGGTGCCAATCTCCCGTTTTGAGGCCGATGTGAGTCCCATCCCATATAACCCGTCGTTTGAGTCCCATATAATAACGTAAATGCATTTTCCTCGACAAAAAAAGGGGCAATTTATCTCGATTGTACCAAAGTTTCCCAACAATATTTTATATTATGAAGTACATGCCAGTTCAAAACAAAACCAATATCACTACAATATGAACCTTATTTTGTCTAAGATACGGTTCACCTTCAAACCAGCGCACCAAAACTACGCAACACACTCGCTACATCTACATAACAAACTAGACAAACTCTTGTTTCATAAACTACATTGCAGTAATTCTAATTTGCATTTGTGTTTTATTATTATTTTAATTTGGCTTTTTTCAAATCATTATGATACTTATTCTGCTATTGCTAAGTATATTTCTTCAGGAATGCAACCAAAAGTTACGAATAATATTATTATAAGTACCTTTAGAGGTGGAAACCAAGACAAATGACTGTCCTATGGGCATTTTTAGACGTTTGAAATGTGCGAAATAGATCGTTATGGAGGTTTTTGGGTGAGGCTCATGTCCAGCAGTGAAATTGAAAAGTTGATCATGATGAAAATGACCGTCCGAGGGCAGCACGTATAACGAGCGGTACCCGTGCGTCAGCTGTGCGTTTTAAAAGAAGACGTGTCTTATTTGATTCCTTATCTAGCATTTTAAATTGCCGCAGAGTCTTATTAGTCGTAGAGACATTCTATTGAATGTCTCTTCTACCTCCCATTATGTGACGAAGAAATGATCCTATCTGGTACCATATAATAATTAAAAACTTTTAATTGCATTCCCAAAGTACTTAGATGAAGTTTGTATATTTTATTACCTATAGATTCTATGCCCTTTGCCGCCGCGTCACGTCAAATGAGCACCCTATATACTTACATATCTACACTTAGAACACGCTTTATTAAAACCCATGTTAATATTACTTCTAAGCACTCGCTAAGTTTACTTATCTGGTTTAAAGTTAACGCCTACCCCTGTAGGGAGTGTACTAACTATTTACATTAGATGTAAGGGCAAGATATCATTGGTCGGACGATAGCTGGTAAATCTCCATCTCCTTATGTTATATAAATCAACATCCAATGCATGATTCATGTAATATGTTGAGGTTAATATGGCACGCCCTGACAAAATTGGATACGCGGTTTTTCAATTTATGTTTTCCTCAGTGAACCCTCTCCCATATTAATCCTTAACCCTTCAATTGTCGTGAAACACAATAAAAAAGTATTGTTCGACGGAACCCCCGTCTGTACAGTGGTCATGTAAGGACAATATAATTTGAACTTTATTCCTTTACAATAGGGTGGAGCAACTAGAATATTTCCAACTTACTAATACCCTATTTAGGATCAATATTACAAAACAATTGTATTGAAAGGGCGTGTCATTTTAACTTATCCATAAAAATTAAATTATACCATAATGGTGACAAAAACAGATTTAAATTAGAATATATTAACCGGTTATCTCTAAACGCGGACAAGAGAAAATAATGTATGTACGAAATGAATGGTTATTAAAGAAAGAAAGAAAAACGATTTATTATTTCAACCAGTTGTGCGTTTCTTACTAAAACATACCAGAGTTAATACGAACTGAAAATCCAATTTAAAACTTAATCAAATAAGTTTAACCGAGTTTTGTGAACTGTTAACTTATATGTACGGGGTCCATCACTGTATGTCATTTCCTTATCACTTGCACATTGAAATATCGCCATGTTGTAATATTGTATAATAACTGTTATAAACGACACTCTTCATACAATATTGTATGGTTGGTTGGTTCATACAGATTCTGTGACAACTATCACATACTGCAGCGAAACACCATATTAATTAATTAAAACTGCATTATCAATACTGATATTATAATCTGATGAGTTTCATTTGAACACACTCTAATCTCTAAAATCACCCAGTCAGATTTGAATGATTTTCGTTACCACTAAAGACTATGCTATTGTGAAACTGGTAAAAGAAAGGTGAAAATTGTATTGAAAACGGCCAAAGACATAAGTAATATATCATATAAGAACTATCTTGGAACTCTTGAACAAAGATTTAAAATATTTGGTGGCTGTTTTCGAAGATTTTGTTGAGAAGCAAAATTCCGCAATGCAGATAATATGTATCACTCACATGTACACTTTGTGCTAAACTACGTAAAACGATTGGTTAAATGAGTCACATGTGAGTCACGGTCAGCACACTTCATGATGGTGGAGCTACTAGCGAATGTTTCGGGTCCGTCCGGCTGTTGGGTGATCTCAGCGTTTACTCAACGAAGCTTTGGGCCGCAGCGACACACTGTTTGGGTAAGTGTAACGATACGATACACGATCGGTACGCTTCACGGTGGTGGTAGTATTGTAGTTGCCACCGTCGATGACGTCACGAAGTGTGTCTTGTGGGGCAGTGTTTAGCGAATGATTCGGGTCCTTTGAGGTTATGTGTGAGGTGCTTGGTTTGAACCTCTGCGCCGCACTGATAGGTCACGTGAGTCACATGTGAGTCACGGACGGCACTCTTCGCGGGGGTAGTAGTAGTTTGCGTCGTCGATGACGTCACGAAGTGTGTCGCGTGGGGCAGTTAGTTAGGTAATATTACGGGCTCACTGAGGTATCTAGGATGAGTGGCGGCCGCTACCGGCGCGGGCGGCGCTGCCTCTGCGCTGCGCAGCCGCGACGCACTGGAACAAATTAATAAAGTAAGTATAAGGCCACCCACACAATGTAGGCTCTTAACCAGTAGACGATCGCGGATCGTGATTTTAGGAATTAGAATCTTAGAACGGACAGCTACTAGACTTCTGAAATCAATTTACCTTTAACAAAGCTCTATCATCATTATCATCAGCCTTCAAACATCCATTCCTGGACATAGGCATTCCTCTTAGGGGATTGCCTTAGTCACACCCCTTGGCATACGGGTTGGTGACAGGTAAACGGGGCTGCCTGTTTCCTGATATTCCCTTAGTCGTCTTCTACAACACCCACGAGATGAGATGGGGGAGATTCTAAATCCAAAAACCACACAGACGCAAAGGCACTTTGGTACCAAGGTACACAAGGCACTTTGGTACCAAGGTACACAAGGCACTTTAGTAACAAGTTACACAAGGCACTTTGGCACCAAGGGTCCCAAAATCATTACTCACCGAGTCCATTGCTCGGCTCGGCCGGCGCGCGCTTGCCCTATTCGCGCTTCTTGCCCTTCTTCTTGCCGGCACGCTTGGCGTAGTTCTGCGCGAGCGCATTCACTATCGAGACCACGAAGTACACCACCATCGCTAGCACGAACTTCTCCAGCAACGCCGATAACATGGAACCCTGGTTCTCCGGTACGGCGGACCCGTCGTTTTTGTGCAGACGGGACTTTTGGTTCCGGAGGAATTCTAGTAACGGCGCCTCTAGTTTGGGACCGATGTACGGTATCCGCTCTACCCAGGATAGGACTTGTCTGCAATGAGAAATAAACTTGGCGTTAGTTCAAGAATCTGAGTATTAAAATTATATGCTATCTGTGTTATTATGTTTTCTTTGATAGAAATGAAATGAATTTATGTTACATATATGGCTTTTCCATAAAAATAACTCATTTAAAAAACACAAAGAATAAAGTCGCTAAAATGTGCGCGCCATAACAACACTTGTTAAATATCCACTGAAATCTACTTCGAAATCTATTTCATCGAATTTGTAAATATCTTATAGTGGGGTGGTTATAGGCGGCCTTGTCATCATCACCGGGCTGTTGGGGGAGCAGAAGGCTGTCATCCCTAATTAACGCCAGTGACGTTTATATGCGACATTGACAATAGATTTTATATTGTGTCTCATTTCTCGGCGGTCAAAGGATTTAATAACCTCTTTTTAAGAGGTTAAATAATCTTCATTTTGACGAGTTCCGTCAGTTAAGTTTAATCGTAATGGAACGCAAACGTTAAAAATCTTATAAAAAGAAGATATAACGCAATTTGTTTAAAAGCTTCACTCACCCGACTAGAGTTTCATTAAACGCTACTATAACGAACATCTTTTGTATGTGCATCTTGATGACCGCCTTGCCGATGACTGTGGCGCCGAAGAACGTCCAGAAGGGGACGAGGAAGTGGCCGCAGGTGAGGCCGGCCAGGTCGAACAGCGGGTTGGGCACCGACGCGCAGGCCAGGATGCCCGCGAAGCCGACGCGCTGGACCAGGTTTTGGACCATCACTTTGGCTCTGTAAACGTAATGAAGTCCCATTTAAATAATGTGACAAATCCGTATTCATCCAATGGTAAGTAATCACGGTACGGCACTTCCCTAGAGCCTTAGGTCTGAAGCTGTTTTAAGCTGGCGCCAGCGGGGTTTCATATAAAAATGCCCCGCGCGGCGTGGGACAGTCTTAGCCCTTAGATGTGTACCTATAGCCGGCTCGTTTTTAATGACTAAGAAATGCTTTATTAACTAAATAATATTATCTATTTTATATGCCTTTTTTTCTAGAGGGGAAAACATTTGGCACTTTCTCACCTCCGAAGGGAGTCGTCGTGATGTGTGGGTCTCATACCTCCCACAATGGGAGGACATACCCACTAACTAAACCTTTAGTTTTTTTATTGGTGCTACATTACTTAAGTTGTCTTATCTAAGCGCTGTTTTTAAGAACTTCTTAGCGGTTTGGATCACACAAATGTAAGCTTCAAGTGTTTATGAAATAAATAAGAAGTAAATTAATTAATTGCCGCGCACACTCAGGCTTTGGAATGAGCTCCCCGCAGAGGCTCTCCCCCGAGACTACAGTATGGGGTCCTTCAAAAAGGTTGTGAAGAGGTTTTTAAAGGGTCGGCAACGCGCGTGTGATACCGCTGGTGTCGCAGTGTCCATAGGCTACGGTAACCGCTTAACATCAGGCGGGCCGTAGGCTTGTTTGCCACCCAGTGGTATAAAAAAAAATAAAAAAAAATATGATTATGTAGAGAGAGGGGCGTTTCACGGCATGTATGTAGTCCTATGAGCACTATGAGGTAATAGTCTCTTACCTCCCCGTTCTGGAGTCATCATTGGTGGCTAATTCAGCCACGCCGCCTCCCGACAGGCGGGCAGCCCTCGCCATAAAGTACGGCGGCAGCTCGCCCAGCGCCGTCCCGATGCCCCACATCATGGACTCGACGCGCACCTTCGCCATTATGTTCCATATCGACACAGGGTAGTTGGGGTCGCTCACTGTAGGGCATACTATGCTGAAAGCGTACAAAGAAATTTTAGCAATGGCAGGCGGTGGCGCGGCGTGCGTAGGTGTAGATCGGAAGGTAAATAATGAAATGGTTTTTATCTGTACAGTATAATACATTAATGAAATATTTACAATTTACAGTGAGATATAAAAATAAAGAAAACTACAAAACAGAATGCGACATATAAATTTTGTGACGTTAGTCAATGAACAAATTTTGCTTTTTATATTTACAAATAAACCTGCAAAGAGGTTCCGCTACAAAATGTTAACCGATGATCCTTGTTTGAATCTATGTATTTGGGTTTGATTACCCCACATGGTATGAGCATTTGTGTGAGGATCAATTGTGTTTGTTCCGTGTCTAGGTGTTTATCATTACCATCATCATCATTTACATCTGGACATAGGCGTCTCCAATCGTTCGCCACTTTGCTCAATCTTAGGCTTCTGGCATCAAGGACTTGCCAACCATCACTTCGCCTGGCCTAGGTGGCCTTACACTACCATCATACCACATCATATTGAACTACACATTAGGTACTTTGACAACATAATACTAAAAAAAACTTTATCGTCATATATTTGAGGTGACCGTCATGCATTGCCTGGGGAATTTATATTTATTTATTCAACGAAATGTTAATTTATTCAAACAATTCATTCAAGTCAATAAGGTTGTGTAATTAACGTACTGTGGCTTAATTAGAACACCTATTCATAGATACCTGAAGTCTTATCACTACAAGATACATTATGTTAGGAATGTTAGGAACTTACTTAAGACGTACGTACGGAATAAGGTTCATTTTGGAACTTCATATATTCATGTATGTATGTAAAAAAGCAATCTGGTTATTTACAATGCTAATGCTAAATCTTACTAACCCTATGTGTGTGTGAGGCCTGTTTAGGCTAATCTATGTAGGTATCTACGGGTAGAACACGCCAGGCGTGTTTTGAACGTTTAGATAATACTTCTCAAACTAGGCTAGATTTATGTTCAAATTATTAGGGCAACATTTTTAAGGCGGAAATTATTCGGGCAGAATTCATCTTTAGTCAAAACCATGTACACGCTTGGCGTGTCTGTATTTGCTACTGTGGACACGCTAGCTAGCGTGTCCACAATTTTATATGCTGACAGTGAATGTGTATTGTACATATACATATTATAAGGCTGCGGTTCCACAGGGACGGAGACAAGACAATCATCAGATTCAACATGGCTTGAAATTCATATCTCTCTCTCCAAAGATGTGAATCTCAAGCCATGTTATTGTTGTGGCCAGCTCGTCTCCGCTCCGCCTGAGTGGGACCCCAGCCTATTCTAAGCATAACTTAACACGGTAAGCTTATTCTAACCATACACAATTAACACGCTTCATTACCTTATCGGAGTATATCAATGCGTATATGATTGCGTATTAACGCATGGCTAGACTCTTCAATGTCATTACGACACTTGGCGTAATATAAATCAGTGTTGTGAAGTTTTAATAAAGGATGTTTTTTTTACAATAATACAACAAAGCACAGCGGCATAGGCTATATTTATTGCAAAAAAGATTAGGGATTATTACTAAAACGTCAATAATGTAAATCAATGAAATGTTTATCTCAAAACCCCAAGATAAGCGAAGGCAGGTCGCTAGTTTGAAATCATCATTGTCATCATCAGCCAATCGCAGTCGACTGCTGGTTACCTATATCCTATATGAAGAGGCCTACCTCTGCAGTTGTTCGCCACTTTAGGCAAATACCTGGAGGCTTTATCCATAATGCTTGGTAGGTTTTATTTATACTCAGATAAAAGCTGGTGTCCGTGAATGATAACATGACAGTAACTTACTCATTAGGATACGGTGGTTCAGGGAAGTTGAGCGAGCCGCACTCATAGGCGGCGAGGGTGACCCTTGCTATGTGCGGCCCCAGGTACAGCAGGAATGTGTGCAGGCCCGTGCCCAGGCCCACTGAGCTGCACACGCCCAGCACCACCCACCAGCCCCACCATGCCAGCGTCGCTACCACCACCTGAAACATAAACACCAAATATCAGATGGTGCAACTACAAAGAAGAAGTCTTCTAACTAATCATTATCATCAGCCACTGCTGGAAAAAGGCCTCTCCAGTTTTTTTTTTTGGATAAGAGTCCGTTCAGGGCTCTTTTTCTTTGTTTCCTCTGTGGAGGGTGACAGAGAATTTATCTACATAAGAGTTTTATTTTACCTTTTCTTTTTTTAGGGTTCCGTAGCCAAAATGGCAAAAACGGGACCCTTATAGATTCGTCATGTCTGTCTGTCTGTCTGTCCGTCCGTATGTCACAGCCAGTTTATTCCGAAACTATAAGAGCTACATTATTGAAATTTGGTACGTAGGTGTATTCTGTGAACCGCATTAAGATTTTAAAATAAAATCAGAAAAAAATCCAAAATTTTTGGGGTTCCCCATACATAGAACTGAAACTGAAATTTTTTTTTTTCATCGAACCTATACGTGTAGGGTATCTATGGATAGGTATTTGAAAATGATGTTGAGGTTACTAACATCATTTTTTTCTAAACTGAATAGTTTGCGCGAGAGACTCTTCCAAAGTGGTAAAATGAGTGTCCCCCCCCCCGTAACTTCTAAAATATGGGCATGATAAAACTGAAAAAAATATATCATGTGTATCACTATGAAAACTACTAACGAAATTTGGTTTGAATGAAATCTAGCCAGTAGTTTTTTTTTAAACGTCATAAATCAAATTACCTAATTTTTTCATTTAATTAACTCCAATATAATAAAACGTAAAGAAAAACATTTATTTAGCTGTATATTGGTACGGAACCCTACGTGCGAGAGTCCGACTCGCACTTGGCCGGTTTTTTTTACAGTTTGTTCGCCACTCTTAAGCCAAACATCTAGAGGATATACCACTCGCCACGCTTTGGGCGGGCACGTTGGCGACCGCAGGGCGTAGCTCCTTGTAACTAATGTTTGTACGGAATGGAAAAGAGCAAGTAACGAGTGCATTTAAGGCTCTTCTTATTAGAAGCGAGATTCCGATCCGAATCCTATTATTTTTTTAATTCCATACCAAATATTTTAATGCCCGGTCACACTAGCGCTTAGGTGTTGAGCGACATTTTTTTGGCCGCCGGCGACCGCCGATCGACCGTCAAAACGCGAAAATATATTACATTGATGTATTTATGTATTACAACCTTGTTAATTTGATTTGGGGTTTGAATCTGCGACACTTCGTTTCAAAAGGTTACTAACAAATGAGCCATCAGCCCAGTCAAATGTCAAGAGAACATAAGAATTATTATTCTTAATATTAAAGAATAATAATTCTTATGTTAATATTCAATGAGCGTGGTGTTTGCTAACCCAAAGATTAAGTCAGTAAACATACTGCATAATTGATAAGGACACACAGGTCAGATGTCGTACAAAAACACAAATTTGACATAGGTACTGGTTGTCCCAAAAATATGTCAATGACTGTCGAAGAATGGCGATAAGAATAAACACTACATACATTGTGTTTGTAATTATGACAAGAAGAAGCTATTCAACTGATCGTTCTGAACTGATAGAAATCTGCGGGCTAATTCAGTTCAGTTCTCAAATGCGTTCGGGAAGATCCATCGCGGTAACTTCCTCTACATTAATTCAAACACTACACTTCGTTTTTTATCAGCATAAGAAAGAACAAAATTAAATTATGCACAGTTGTAGAAAAAAAATCCTATCAGTGCTTCTTTATTTGCCAAAATTCAAATGCTTGGGAAAGAAAACATAAAAATCTTTGCATCTACATATAGGATATAATGTCACCGTAAAATCGTAAATACAGTTAGATTATAATCCATCTCGCCAGATTATAAACTGTCGATAGATTGTTAACTGCAACATAATGTTTCGAGTTTAACTGAAAAATAATACTCAAACTTTATCAAAATTATTGAATTCCAGTCTGTCGCGCGTTAAATTTATCCTACAGTTCGATCACAATCAACCGAAAAATAATACGTTAAATTGTAAGCAGTTTTTATGGTTTACAATCATTCGACTGTTTCCAATCTAGCTGGATATACAAACTTATGTATTATTATTTTTTTACTTTTTCAAACAAGTGAATGTAAATTCATATTGAGAAACAAAGAATCTTAAACCATATTCTTATGAATTCTTAGTTCATCATGCTGTTGACAGAACTGCGTGTTCAACAGTTCCAACAGTTTAGTCGCACAGTTTACAAACATCATCAATCATTCGCTCCACAATTACCCAAATAGCGTTATATTTGCACAACTTACATGTACATAGGGTTGATGTGGCCCGCTAATGTAGTATGAGACAACTGTTCCGGCGGTTAATAATATTATCGTTAGCGCTAACAACTTGTACGCTAATAACCTGTAAAGAAAAATAACACATAAAACATACATCAGTCTTCACACACGTTACTATGCGACGCGCGGCCGCACAGGGACCCAAAACCTATTCATAGGGACAGTGGTTTTACTAAGGGTTGACATGTCGGTAAAATACCACGAGCCCACAGCCGTAGGGGAGATAATAAGGAGAATTCAAACTTACTAATACACATTTAGTAAAAATCCGAGGACTTTCTCCAATGGTATAATTACACTACTGAGTAGGGGACACCCATTTGACATTGTGATATTTAAAAAATGGTAATAATAATAGCTTGAGAGCTTTGAAATATTTTTTTAAAAACTACATCCTGCGCTACATCTCTTCAAGAAAGGTTGTCTAAGGCTGTTCTCTCACTGCGCCGCGCTCCGTCGCGGTGCACGTTCAATCGAGCTAAACCTGTTGGATAGAAACTGTGCGCGGGAGCAGAATCTGCACCGCGCGAATGGCGCGGTGAAGTGTGTTTTTTTTAAACAATAGTGATGGTTTCATTTTACTTGTGTGTTTTAGTGATAATCGTCTGTCTCCAAAATAAGACGAAGAGAAAATATACGACTTTCACCTATGTAGCCGTTTTCTATTGGCAGGTATACAAAGAAGGTAAGCATAGTAACATAATAGTTCCAAATTAGGATGTACCACTTTTAAACATTTATATCCTAGCCACAGTGCTACAAGAATCCATTGGCAACACCCATGTTTCATACTAATATGAAACAAACATCAACGACGTTTGATATGAGATTCGACCGTGCCCCAACGGATCCTGGATGCACGGTAATATGTCACTCGGGGTTGGCGTGAAAACACGTACCTTTGTAGACCAGTAGAGATCAGTGTGATTAGCTCCCTGAAGAAGTACTCGAGAGTGGTGAGGGGCCGCCTCCATAGCACCAAACTGTCGCTATCCATTGGAACAGCTTTACTTCTGAAACGAAAAGATTTGTTTATTTTGATGGCAGTATAATAGGTGCGACGACTCAATGCTTTCACGTATACAAAGTACATAAGGCGGTTTACCCACTGCACTGCGCAAAACGGTTGGATGGAATAAATGCGCAAGAGTAGACAAACAAGCCAATTTGGCCCGATAGAATCTGCGCGCGGGAGCAGTTTGTCCAAATCGCGCGGACGCGCGATGCAGTGTGTTCATCGCATTAGTTATAGTGCAGAGCTATATGCACAATCGTAAAGGGAAATGAAATCGGATTCATAAGCTTCTGATATTTCTTTCTTGACTTTTGCCTACAATCGCTACTACATTCGCGGTTTATATAAATTTGACATTAGTGTTCGGGTAATATGACACTTCTCATTGGAAACTTTACACACTTAAAGTAGTCTAGTCTAGTCTTTAAGTGTGTAAAGTTAACCTGAACATGCAATGAAAACGAAATCTTCAGACTTTCGAGAGAAATCTATTCGAGGCATAAAAAACTTAAAATGTATATTATATGGACTCATTTACACAGGCCTTAGAACTAGTCTCTGCATAAATTTACATATGAAGAATATGTGGATTTTCCAAAATATCCTCCTCGTGCAATGTCTCCATCGACTTTTACAGTGGCTTTTCCAATTTTTTCTCATATTATAAACCTATTCAGACACAAGTAAAATAATTAGGCATAAGATGCAGCCTTCTGAAGTTTTGCGTTTATGTAATACCTACATAAAGTTAAAAAACCGTGTAATTTATGAAAATAAATGCAATTACCAACACTGCAAATGAGAATCAAACATTGATGATATAATTTTTGAGATGAAGTAATACTTTTACAAGTATTATACAATAAAACTAATTTTACCCGACTATCATCATTATTTACAGAATGCTAATTAACGATGAATATGCATAATCCTATCTTTTATCGTATTTTTACACGAATGTGATTATATGTATAGTTGTAAGAGTAAAGTTACAATTGGTTCTTTTTTTAGAAGAGACAGAAACAAATATTCGACATATAATACAGTATGTCATTATTATGAGCCTACATAATAGATCGAACCAAGAATCTGCCTTAACGTGTCAGGAAACGACACGAAACAATTGACCGAGTTAATTAATATTCCAATTATATTAAAACAATAGACGGTCGCAAGTCCCCTTTGCGTAGTGCCACTTTCTTATTTTTTTCATTATCATGTATAATTTTGTAACCAAGAGATAGTTCATCAGCTTGATATAAGACTTGATTTCATCCTACGTTGACTTCGGTCGCGCGTAGGAGCAAATCCTAAGCACTTTGCTATTTTTTTGAATCAACAATCTTATTCTAATTAGTGGAATTATTTTAAAATGAAACGACAAAGTTAGTTACTCAATGGAGGCTTGCAGAGAGCGAATGAATTTATTTTTATTTTTTAAACAAACGTAATACCATACAGGGTTCGGTCAATGTCAACAGATTATAACAATAAGTATGATAGTTCAACCATAGCACAATAGATGGCGTTTCGTGAGATGTACATAAAATATACAATAATTTTAACACCCCCACTACATCACATGAAACCTGAAAACAATTTTTCTTATCTTTACTATCTAACAAGTCCTAGAGCATCAATACAATTATAATGTTTAGTCGCACCAAGTGCCTTTGTGAGAATATCTGCTGGCATATTATTAGTACACATATATTCCACATTTATAATATTATTATTTAAAGCATCTCTAATAAAGTGGTAACGTATATCAATATGTTTACTTTTCCTGTTCAAAGCATAATTACTAATAAATTTTTGAGCACTCTGGCTATCATTATACAATGTAATAGGACCTACATCCTGATTAGTAACCTCTGATAACAAAACTTTCAAGTACATGGACTCCTTACATGCTTCCGCCATTGACATATACTCGGCTTCCATGCTCGAAAGAGCAACAGTCCTTTGCTTCCTACTTTCCCATGATATGGCTCCATCTGACATTATGAAACAATACCCCGTATATGATTTTCGGTCAACAACATTATTAGCCCAGTCGGCATCAGCAAATCCTAATAAATCTGAGTTTCCTTTTACATACCTTATACAATAATGCTTAGTTCTCTTCAAATATCTGAGAATACGTTTAGCATAACTCCAATGAGTGCTAGTATGACAACAATTAAACTGACTTAAAAAACTAACACTATAGGCTATGTCAGGCCTTGTTAACACAGATAAGTACATGAGGCTACCTATAAGTTGTTGATAAGGGATACTAGTATCATTAACATTATCATTTTTATCAATATTTAGTTTAGACTCCATAGGTGTACTGACCTCTTTACAATTTACCATATTAAATTTTATTAATAACTGATCAATGTATTGTTCCTGATCTAAGGTACAAATACAGTAATACCCCGACTTACGCTACCCCGTTTTACGCGAATTCGAAGATACGCGGTTTTTCATTTTGATTGCCGCGCGCATCGGCTCTCTCGCTCCGCTCACTCAGTGTTCAATTTGCGACAGGTTTAAACGTGTTCCGCGTGAAATTGTTTTAAGTGCGCAGGGCTCAATTCAATTGAAAAGGGTTTACAAATTTTAGAAAAAATTGATTCTAATGAAGAACGCATTTTTACTACAAAACGAGGGATAAAAAAATTACTGGTATGCTACGAGGAAATTTTACGTGAAAAGAAGAAAAATTTAACTCGTCAGGCAACACTGTTAGAATATATGAAGCCTTCGACATCAAAATAACTTCGGTTTAGCTTACTTTATTCATAACAATGTAATATTTTTTTATTATCCTACACTTTATTAAACATTTTTCTTCTAAATTATTGTTTTCTTTAAACTCTGGTCCCGATTAAACAAACTTTATATGTATTTATATGCAACGTTGAACCCCGACTTACGCGAATTCGACTTACACGGCAACCGCTCGGACCCACCTATCGCGTAAGTCCGGGGTATTACTGTATTATTCTTGCTATCAATATTCACTCTCATTCCCAAGCATTGCTTTACCTGTCCAAGATCTTTTATTTTAAATTTAGAACTTAATATTGAAATTAAATTATCTGTCTCGATATTACTATTCGAATACACAAAGAAATCGTCCACATATAAGGCAATAATTACTTTAACATTGTTATGAAATTTTGTAAATACACATGGTTCTATTTCACTTCTTTTAAAACCTAACTCTGTCAAACACTGATCAACTTTTTCATACCATGACCTTGATGACTGTTTTAATCCATAGATAGCTTTATTCAATTTAACAATTTTTCTGTTACCATTACTTTCCATATCAACCTCTGGATAAACCATATAAATATCTTCTTTTAATAAACCATTCAAAAATGCAGTTTTAACATCTAAGTGAGTTACTTTTAAATTTAATTGTACAGAGAGTGCAAATAACATTCTTAGGGTGGAGTGACGAACTACAGGCGAAAAAGTCTCATCATAGTCTATACCTGGTTTTTGTGTGAACCCCTTGGCCACTAGACGAGCACGATATCGAACACTGTTATCACTGCCTAACTTTCTTTTATAGACCCACTTACACTGCACTAATGTCTTTCCTTTAGGTACTTCACTCACCATTACCCATGCATCATTCTCTTCAAATGCCTGAAGTTCTTCCTTCATCGCAGCAACCCAGTTGTCTTTGTCTGAGCCTTGTAGTGCTTGTTGGACACTTACTGGATCACATTGATTCTCAGCATTCGCCTGCATGCATAAGTTTGTGAAACCATAGCGCTCCGGGGGTCTCCTGATCCTCTTTGGTTCTTGTGGGGGTGGAATCTCTTCTACATTCTGCAATATAGTGTTATTAGCCTGGTCAATATTATCTGTCAGGTTAACATCATCTTTAGGTTCTATATTAGCAACCATATCAACTGACTCATCTATTTCCCTCTTAACTTGTTGCGTTTCAGAGATTTCCCCCACTGAAACTGATATCCTATTGTCTATGTTACTCTTCAGGTTTTCCTGTATTATTACATCCCTGCTCACAGACACACTCTTCTTTATTGGATCAAATATCCTATACCCCTTGACATTCTCGGCATAGCCAACCAAGATGTGCGGTTTCGACTTAGTGTCCCATTTATGTCTTTTTTCTTTCGGGATATGCGCCATTACTCGGCTACCGAAGACCCGAACATGACTAACATCTGGTTTGCTATTCGTCCAAAGCTCAAATGGTGTTGCGTTCTGTAATCCTGATGTTGGCGATCTATTTTTAAGATAAACTGCTGTATTTATGGCTTCTGCCCAAAAACTCTTGTCTAGCCCAGCATCAAACAACATGCAACGCGCTCTTTCTACTAATGTCCTGTTTGAGCGTTCACTAACACCATTCTGCTCTGGGGTATATATATTAGTTCTTTGGTGCACTATGCCTGCGTCTGATAAGAAACTATCAAATTCTGCATTACAAAATTCAAGCCCGTTGTCCGTTCTAAATATTTTAATTTTCTTATTCTGTTGATTTTCAACTAAGGATTTAAATTCTTTAAAATATTTAAACACTTGATTCTTCGCTTTCAAAAAATAAACAAAGGTCATGCGAGTGTGGTCGTCTATAAAAATCAAAAAGTACCTGCAGCCTCCAATCGATGTTACCTCCATGGGTCCGCACACATCAGCATGTACAATGCTGAGCGCCTCATCGCTCCTGGTGCTCATGTGGTTGAATGGCAATCTGGTCTGCTTGCCTTGACAGCAGACAACACATGTATTCTTGCTGATTGCTGCTGTATCTTTATAGTCCACTCCCACAACTGCGCCTTCTTTCATTTTGTTAAGATCACTGCTGTTCAAATGACCCATTCTTCGATGCCATAACTCATTCTTGATACTATCAGGTACTGTAAACAAACACTGTCTGTTGTCTTCCACATTCAGTTTGTAAACACCGTCGACCAATCTGGCCTCTCCAACTAGTTGATTTCTGCTGTTATAAATATAACATATATTCTTTCGAAAAACAACTCTATTTCCGTTCTGAATTAGTTTGCTCACTGACAACAAGTTTGTAGCAACTGTAGGCACACACAATACATCCTTTACTGTGATATTATTTCTGCTTTTCGAAGTAATTGTAACGATGTCAACATCTCCCGAGCATAACACAGACATAGTTTCCCTATTAGCAGCTGTGATCTCTTTAATACTCGAGATTTTTGATGTAATCCGAACATTGTTTACATTTGACGTGATGTGCGCACTCGCACCTGAATCCAAATACCAATCATTCTTTCTGAAGTTTCCGCTTAGAAACACTGCAGAAAACGCATTCGAATGATTTGTCTTCGTATCTTGAGCTTGCGGACACTTATTCTTATAATGTCCGATCTGTTTGCATCGATAACACTTGATGACTTTGTTTTGGTTATGTGCATTTGACATTTCGCCATTTTTGAATGAGTGAACTGAGTGAACAGACTGGAATGAATTAGATTTCCGATTGACATGCTGCTGCCGCCCTCTAGTGGCTCTAGCCAACAATGCTGTTTCCGTTGACTCCTCATTTCCGGTTAAATCAAGTAACTTTGATTTTACGACATCCGCCGTAATGGCGATGCCTGAATGTTCGATAGCCATCAACATTGGGAAATATTTTTCAGGCAATCCGGCGAGCATAAGACAGCCAATCCATTCATCGTCTACCAAAAATCCGGTTCTTGATAATTTCTGCCCCGTCTCAATAATCTGAGTAATATAACTTGTCATTGAATCCGAAGTTTCGAGACGTATTGAGATTAGGGTCCTCAACAACATAATTCTTCTCGAAAAACCCGAATCATCGAACATTTGTTGTAATTTCTGCCATAGTTCCTTTGTAGTCGCAGCACTCTTAACATGCACATATAAAGACGGGTCTATTGTTAGAATCAACTTGGCTTTTGTCATAGCATCTTCCGCCATATTTGTGCCGGCACCTTCAGTCTTGAGAAAGTTTAGTTTTCCTTCGAGTATTAACAAATTTTCGGCAGCAAACGCCCACTCACTATAATTTTCCCGGCCTTTGAGCTTCGGCACATTTGCAATAAACGAGTTCGTGTTAGAAGCCATATCTGTCGATCACACCCGGCGTTTTGTCCATACACGTGCACCACAATGTCAATGCACAATCAGTGAAATAAAACAAAATACGCGATCGTCTTCTGTGCACTTACGATTCCTATGCTAGCTACAAAAACTATTGACTTTACAATTAACTAAGGGACTGGGCCCATAACCTATTCTAATTAGTGGAATTATTTTAAAATGAAACGACAAAGTTAGTTACTCAATGGAGGCTTGCAGAGAGCGAATGAATTTATTTTTATTTTTTAAACAAACGTAATACCATACAGGGTTCGGTCAATGTCAACAGATTATAACAATAAGTATGATAGTTCAACCATAGCACAATAGATGGCGTTTCGTGAGATGTACATAAAATATACAATAATTTTAACAAATCTCATGACGATAGTCAACTTAAACCAACTAGTAAATGCATTTAAATATCAATATTAAGGCAATCAAGTTCCAATGTTCATTTAATATGGTTCAGTCAACTGCAAATTATTATTTAACATCATTTCCCTATAACTAATCTACACTTCTACTCTAATCTAATTTATGAAGAGGAAAAAATTGCGTTTCCTGTGTGAGTATGTTTGTTATGAATAAACTCAAAGACTACTGCGCAGATTTCAAAAAATCTTTCACCGTTGGAAAGCCTGAGTAACATAGACTATAATCTAACACCAAATGTAAACCAATGGAATGTTTTCTGAAATACCCGAAGCGAAAAGCGAGGGCTGGTCACTATTAATATCAATAAACGTACATCATCTAAATTACAACACACGGCATTTGTTTTGATGACAAACTCATTACAATACGGATAGAAAGTAACAAAGATACGACTATGTATTTGATGAATGTACCAGCCGGCAAAGCGATTATCTGCATGAAAACTTTCACGGAAGATTCTGCAGAAATCTGCTGTAGCTCATTTAAATGAACACGCTGAGCGGAGTTTAATAACCACCTTGTATGTTTAAGTGGTTTCTGAATATGTATGAGATACATTCTTGCTAATGCAATATGTACGTAATGTAATAAAGCAGCTATATGTTAATCATCATCGTCATTTGACTGTAAACGACCACTGCTTAGGCCGCTATACTTAGGCCAATGCCAATTGTCATTTGAGCTAAGCAGTGTTGGTGATCGTAGTATGTTTTATTTGTACACAGGTAAACGCTACTGCCCATTCCATACTGATATTCCCTTAGTCGTCTACATGTAGATAAAAAAGTAATAGGGTAGATGGCTTGGCTATGTTTAACTTTCCATGTTATGCTTCCAGAAAGAACCATTAAAATCGGACTTAGTTGAGAAATCACAACATAATTATTTTGAATAATGGGAGCGCGATAGGCCTTCAGTGTTCACCGGGAAAGTCCATATCAATATTTTGAAATTAATCAAAAAAGATTATACTCGTAGCATTATTTAAGGTACATAATTTAGAACATTTATTTTGATATGAAATCAATGGGTGATGCATCAATATCAACCCAAAACAAAAATTAATCAATTAGGTAGTCATCATGCCGTGTTTGCGGGGTTGCGTGGTCTGGTTTTTGTGAAATGAGCGCTCCATTCCATCGTAGACTGCGATGTTGCTTATTATCAAATAAATTCCAGTCAAGCGAGAATCTATTTTGAATAAAAAAAATGGTTCCCAGTTTACCTTATCTCCTTGGGATGAGGGTGGTGCAGACCGTTGCGCGGGCGCTGCTCAGTGTCCGCCTGCACTGCCGCCGCCAGTTTGTAGTACCCAAGCCGGGCGAGCTACACAACAAATACATAATAATTATATTTTATTAGAATAATATAACAAAAAAAATTAATATCCCTAAGTACTTGCTGCACGAGCACTATAAATTAAAGGGTTCAGTTAATAATAAAGGGTTAATTGTTTTTCAAATTAACTTCGTGGCACACTACCTTAAAATTAATTTCTGCTAAGCCTAACGGTTGACTGGTAGAGAATGCCTAAGTGGCATTAAGTCCGCCTTTTGTACACTACGTAATTGTGCAATAAAGATTAAATAAATTTAATAACACCATAGTAATTATGAGCACCTTTTTTTTCATTGTATTTTCGTGCTACATACATCTTACTTCTTCTTAGACCTACCAATGGTCCTGCCTATCCTGACAGTAGCTTACATCCGTAATCACAAACAATACTTATCTATGAAAACTTACAACACTATGCGAAGCTAGGCATTTACAATGCCGTCCGCCATTCAAGTTTTCTAACCTATTCATAGAAAAGTATTGTTTGTGAATACGTGTGTTAGTGGGCTGACCACGCACACGGACATCCCAGTAGGGACGCATACCCCAATGGGCAGGAATCTTCTTCAAGCTTTCCAAGTCCTCACCATACGAATCCAAAGTCCTTTCATTCTCCAGTCAGTACCAGTTATTCGGAACGCTCTTAAAGACTTTTTTTTCTAGAGAGAGAGAGTGTAGAAAATACATGCATGGTGTGTGTGACTCACACCACCCAAAATGGGAGGGCATACCCACTAAACACTCCTGTGTCGCCAGTGGGCAGCAAGTTGCAGAGACACGGGTAGCGCCGAAGCATACGGCCACATCCCATAGTATTATAAGCTTCGGCTTAGTTTGGGGCTAGATGGCGCTGTGAGGCCCAGCGTGGCTTGTCAAGTAACAGAACGTATAAAACTAGGGTAACCAGGCCAAAAAATGCAAAGGCCGGACTGCGCATTGTACAAGGCCGGACATTTTGCCCTAAAAGCCGGACATATTGTTTTAATTGCCAAAGATAATGTTTTTACAGATGGGCTGTTGAAAAAAGAATTTATACGTGATGTAAAGTGAGAATGAGATCGTAGATGGAGTGCCCGAAAAGCCGGACGGGCCAAACACGTACATATTTGGCCGGACGCGACCGCAAAAAGCCAAACATGTCAAGCCTACGTATAACACATGAACAACAGGAGACGTCGAAATCTTAAAAATTATTTGCATCTATTGTAGAGTTGGTTCATACAGCACATATGAAAAATACTTTAGAGCAAGTACCTACTTCTATGAATCATCAATCCCATAACAACAGTTGTGAGTAATAAATATCTTAGAAATAGTTTCCTTATCGGTTCGACAGTTAGGACTGAAGCATCGTTAAGTATCGATAAAAATCTGTGCAGTTGAACATTAGTTCAACTTGTACTACTAAGTACAAGTTAGGGCTACTTTTTTATATGCGGGCGCCCTCCAACAACATGATTATATTAAAAAGATGGCTAGTCGCGGATGTAGATTGCCCAGGATCGGGATAGTTGGCGTTCCTGGGGGAGACCTACGTTCAGCAATATAGGTAGACGGCGATAGGCTGATTGCTTAAAAAATATTTTTTAAAAAAAAATTAAACCGACTTCAAAAAAAATCACAAACGACTAAAACTAAAAAGCGATAAATAACGTAAGTAATTGCCAGCATTCGGTACCTAACGTAGACTGTTGTATGACGCGCGCGGCCGGCAAATCCACACGACAATATACATTTATTTGTTTGGCTGGCACCGACTTCAAAAATAAGTGATAATTGTAATATTTAAATAATTATGTATTAAGGATAGAATTACTTACGTTATTTATCGCTTTTTAGTTTTAGTCGTTTGTGATTTTTTTTGAAGTCGGTTTAATTTTTTTTTAAAAAATAATTTTATTTCACTATTTTTAGTTGCGTTGATGTGCTGTGACCTTGAGTAAAGGCTAATTAATGTCCTTAAGAGTTTAACTTAGGAATGAAAAATTTTGCTTTAAGTCAAGTGAAGACTTTGCGATCTAGAATCAAGCATATCACGTACCAAATCACCTGCCCTATTAGCCCTGCATAAGTACATTACTACTACCTAGTTTAATATCGACCAATGTCAGTACTGTCCCCTAACTCCTAACCGTTAAGGAGTTCTGTGGCTTCATCATCAGCACCAGATGTTGACGCCCGGAAGCATATACCTGAGTGTGTGATTACGTAACAAAAACACCATATGAGCATACAATTTTCGGTTGTTGCCCTCAATTTCTCCAGGATCCCATCATCAGATCCTGACTTGGTGATAATGGGACCACCTCGGAAGTGTCCTCTGTCGAACTGTCGATCTTTTTTTGAAATCCATCCATAATTGACGGAATAATCGGTGAACAAACATAAAAAAAAAAAAAAATATTATACATACAGACGAATTGAGAACCTCCTCCTTTTTTCGAAGTCGGTTAAAAAGGTCAAAAATGTCTTGTTACCGACTGCAATCTTTCCGAAAGCGTGGTAAACTGTACTGTTTGTTGAACTGTAGTCCTCATCAGCAATGCATATTAAAACCAGTGCATTCCTACTACTACTACTACAAGCGTTGGAGCAAACAAGTGGCAGTTATTATTGCTTATAAATTCGCCGCGAATAAATGCGTATTGTGTTAAAATCAATAACTGAGCTAGCTATGTAGGGCTCTTGTATTAAATGTTACGTGTTTGTTATCAAAGCAACACTTGATATTAATTATGGCATAGGTAGGTATAACGCCACGAAACCTTTCAAACACTATTCAAATCGAACAACCTCAAACAAATATACTCCAGGTTTTAAAATAATTTTAATATTAGGTAGCAACTTTAAACCACGCAAGTAACACGTGTTTCAAATACAAAAACTACTCGTTTTAATTATTACTTACTTACAATATTGTAATTGTCACCGCACGGCCGTTTGTATGGTAACCACTGTTTGTATTCTACAAAACTAATATGACTACTCTAATTTATAATGTTGTATAAATTAAACAAACAGTTGAAGTCCTATCACAAATACACAGAAAAGTACTGACACGTAAAGGACATAAATCTCAATATAAATATCGGTTTCATACACACTCGTATATGTGTATAAGTCATCGTGAAATCGTAAATACCGGTAGATTATAATCCATCTTGCGAGATTGTAAAGTGTCGAAATGTGAACCGTAACGACTGCTAACAATTTAACGTACCTACCTATTATTTTTCGATAGATTGTAATCAATCAAAATGAAAACGTCAAATTGTGATATGATTTGCGACGGAACCCATCTCGCGCACTGATTCGTTGAACTGATTGTGACCCTTGCCATCAGGCGACAGGAGGCACTAAGCTGTGCTACTATAAAAAAATTAGGCTAATGCCGCGGCCACACATTGGATTCAACTTTGCGTCCAATCACTGTCCAATGCCCAATACTAGGGCTCAATGTCTTCATTGTAAAATACCGATACACATTGGTTCATTGGGCGCAAGACGTTACGTTGGTGCTATATCTCCAATGTGTGGCCGCGGCTTAAGAATAATGGAATAATGAAGTCGGACAAAAACCGAAGATTTGTCAAGTAGGTTAACATACGATTAATTTTTTAATGAGAAATGATGATAACTGTATTAATTCATATGACATTATTACCTACCATATGGTATTATTGTCGCAGTCATCTGGTTGAATCTCCTATTCAATTGAATCGCTAGCGCGTTCATTGAATGACGACATTCAATTGAATGACTAGACCGAACGTTGACTAAACACACGTCACTTAACGTCCAACTAGGTATCGGATTGAAACATAGCCCTTTGAAAAGAGCGGACGTAAAAGCAGTCAAATGATTGTAATTTAGTTCATTTTTTTCCCGCGCGGCGTTAGTAGTCACTAAAACAAATATGGCGTCGAACATGATCACCTGAGTGTTGATATTTTTTTGATTAGATTTACTTTAAACTGACTTATACGTAATAAAATAGTATGACAGCATGGATTTACCTATTAATACGCCGCCTCCGGATACTTTTAAAGAAAAATTAAAAACTAAACATTAAACAGTCGGCTTTTACCCATTCAACGACTATGCTAAAATGACGTTCAGTCAAGACGTTGAACGTTTCATTCAATAACTTGACGAGTTGTCCTTTAAGCATTCAATTAAATGTCGTCATTCAATGAACGCGCTAGTCATTCAATTGAATAGCAGATTCAACCAGATGACTGCGACATTATCACTAAGTTGATTAAATACCTATACAATATTTCGAAAAGGTCTTATCTGTATAAACATTTATTCTTACTATCCGTACTATGTTCTACTATGTTTTATCAAGAGTTGCTATCTCCGGTCGGTATCTGGTTGTTAATCAAAACATTCATTTACTTACAAAAGATTACGCACAACGCGGAAACGAAAAGTAGGTATTACCTAAACTTCTTGCATACATAAACAATGTGATGTAGCAAAGTAATTAATTTTGCAGGTATTTTTGTTACGATTTATGACTAAAGTTAACAAAACTATCAGTGAAAAATGTAATACGAGTAGTTGTCCTACTAACATGACAATAAAAACCTACAGAAAAGTGCATGACACACGCAAAATAGGCGTTAGACGACGAAAAGTTCAAAATAACAACCCATAGAAAAGTACCATCGTTTTTCCTATCTCTATACCTTTCCTATATCATTTCATCTGTTCTATAACATACAATCGCGTATTATGTGTTTCCTATATAAAAACACTTTAGTGGCGGTCGACATTGTATATCCTTACTTCGCATAGTATTGTTAGCTTTCATAGACAAGTATTCTTAGTGAATATGGGTATTAACGTGCTTACCGATGCACATGGTATATCTGCAAGCTTCCTGAATCCAGAATGCTACTACCGGATAGAGAACCGGCCTAGCCTGAGATCTTTTGGTTTTAACGGCACTTGCTACCACTACAATACCAAAGTGTCTTTATTCCTTACTCTATTTTGCACGTAGGTATGTATGTATGCCTACTGACACTTGTATTGTGTGCAAATTAAATACTTTATGACGCGACCAATAATGCATAATTTTCATAAATTGTCATAGGTACTAAGAGCTATAACTCGTTTTCATACGCATACCAAGGAAACGATCGCCTAAGAAGGAAATAAGATTGACTTAATCTAAATACTCAATTGGAGAGGCCCTATATCCAGCAGTGTACTGCGATAGGCTGATGATGTATTGTGATGACGTAAAAAATGATAGCCACAATTCGCAAATCGGTGCGACATGTTTACCAGTTATCTCATCAACTGTAACGATCCCATCTAACCTCTTCAGCTATAGAGTTTGAACACAAAACTGCGATGCGACGAGATGCATTGCGAATTAGCAACGCAGAAAATTGCGACACGAACTGCTGCGATACGGAATCGTGCGGCAAGGCGTCTCCTTCACTAAGGTTGCCATCCGGAAGGTTGCCATCAAATCTGAGGAGTCTTAGTTTGAAGGGCGTCCGGCCGAGGCTTTTAAAAGTGTCCGGACACTTTGGAAATCGATCTCAAATTCTTATACATAAGCGATAAATCCACAATCAAGAAGGCACGGCAAAATAATAAAAAATGTATGAAAAAATTCTGAAGTGTCCGGGGAAAAAAACCATATTTCGTCCAAATGTCCAGAATTTTTGCCGTGTTATCCGGCGCCGGCAATATACGTGATGGCAACCGTACCCTTCACGATTCGGGTAACATCGGAGGAATACGCGATGCGAATCAATTCGCAAGTTCTTGCGATGCCGATGCGTCAGCTCACTCGCAGATTTTTACGATGAGACGTCGCATCGCAATATTGTGTACGAGCCCTTAACATCCTTTACGCACGGGACTCTATCCATCTTTTCCTTGGACATTCAACCACATATTCACCACACCAACACTACTAAAACAAATGACAATTACCTAAATTACAAACACACGGACACTCGCAACACAAAAACTGCACACTTTTTAAACTTTTAATACACTGTCGCGCTATCAGCTAACGTAACACAACGGGTTTATTTTAAAGTCGATGGTGAAATGACTGACATCACAGACAGCACTACAAAAAATTTCACTTTCAAGAGCAACAACACTCTCTCTCATTTCACTTTCGTCGGAGGCCAGCCCGCTTGTCCGTGTCGAATCGAAATCATTCGGTTACGTATTACGATACGGACGCAATCACTAGGCGATGCTAGGTACACTATCTATTAGGTGAGCTTCCTAGGTGGGGTTTGAGTATGCATCATGGTTGGAACTGGATATGAAATGTGTTAGCATTTGCATGTTTCGATGAAACAGGGGGGGGGGGGGGAACCAGCGGTGTTCATAGTACTTTGGGATCTCTCAAAATGCCCAGAGCTTCAAAAAGCCTACGTATGTTAGTCGATATGGGTCTCGAAAGCAAAGGTTCAGATAGAAGGGCCTCTATATAAACCTTTGCTTTTGAGACCCATATTGGCTGTGTCCTTAGAATAGGTGTTATTATTCTAAGGCTGTGTCCTAACACAGGCTAGTGACACAGACGTATGAATGGACGAACGTACAGCGAAGTCTTAGTAATAGAGTTTCATTTTTAGAATAGAATAGAATAGAATAGAATAAAATTTATTTGGCACAAACATTTTTACCCTCTGGGTACCCTCTGGGAGTCCTAAAAGAGACGAGTTGGTTACAGGCCATTTATAACCGGTCATTGTGGAAGTCTCTGGGTTCCCCCAGACTCCATTGGTGGAGGACCAGACATCCTACATTATGCATTACACTAGATAGGTACCTAGTTAAATATAAAATAAATAATCACATGCCTGGCACCAAGCCCGAGCAGTTCATTATGGCTTGTTGACCTCAAGTGTTGCATCCTGTGGGACTAGTTGTCATAATTATTCATCTGACCCCTGCAACACCACGATAACCAGACCAGATGGATCATGGGAATTACAGCATTGAACTGTTACTAAATTTTCATAATAATTGAATTGATCTAATTTAATCTATGATTATTTTTGTATTTTCATGTAAGTGACTTTGTAAGTCTATAAAGAAATAAACTCTATAAACATTAATATGAGATAGCTGTCTAGGCCTTAATTCAATTGCTTAATAAAGTAACAGAGAAATAAAACGTAAAACGAACGATTGCAAAGTTTCATCAATTAATAAACCAAATAATTTTCTGTCAAGATAAAAATTATGATATCCGTAGACTTGCTTTCAGATAAACTCCGGGGTAAATAATTACTATGTCATCATGATCGGTGGAGTTCCCCTATCGAGTTACAAGAGGTCAGATGGCAATTTTCATGGCAATGACTAGTCTGTCTACTTCCCGCGTACATATTGCTAATATATTATATGATATTACTAGCTGTGCTCGCGACTTCGTCCGCGTGGAATAGTTATTTTTTCCCCGTTTTTTTTTACATTTTCCATTATTTCTTCGCTCCTAATAGCTGCAGCGTGATGTTATATAGCCTTCCTTGATAAATGGTCTATTCAACACAAAAAGAATTTTTCAATTCGGACCAGTAGTTCCTGAGATTAGCGCGTTCAAACAAACAAACTCTTCAGCTTTATAATATTAGTTAAGATAAGCCTATGTCTTAACCTGATATGAGCTATATCACAGTAAAGTTTCATTCAAATTTCAAATCCGTTTAGTTGGTACTATTTGCATGAAAGAGTCAACAAAAATCCACTCAAGCAATCTTTACATTTATAATACGAGCACCTACTAAGTGGAATGAAGTGCCTATTTAGTGGCCGAAGTTTAATTCACAACCGTTGGGACTTTAGCTGATAGCCATTGATATAACATAGCCAGGACAAGACAACTTTAGACAACACAAAGACGATGAAGAACGTAGTAAACTTGCTCATGAAAATAGGTACTAATATTTATGTTTCCGTGCTGTAATGATAATTAAATAAACACTTACTGAGATAAGAAGATACACCGACAGGTTAGTTATTAATAGCACCCATTTTCACAGGAGACTCAATGCTTCGAAGTCATGAAAACGCTCTAAAATTAATCGCACAAAGAACTCAAGGAAATTATTTCCACGCGCGATTATAAATAAAGAAGTCTTTGTTTTTCCTCGCGCAAGAAATAAAACGTGTGCGCCTCTTGCGGTATTCAAATCGCAACTGTTGTGATTTACGATGAAAATTAATCGGCTTTGCCAAACAAAGACATGTTTGTATACTCATTGTTGGTCACAAAACATTACCCACATGACATGTCATTAACAAATTAATTGCGGAATCGATGTGAGTGCCGACTTTTGAAATAATGGAAGAGGAGATTCTTGCCTTTGGTTGACGATCTGTATGGCTCAATGGTTAGAACTCGACTGAACGCTTTGAAAAACATCAGTAAATTTCAGAAAGGATTGATTAAATCCAGACCAAAAACCTTGCTTGAATCAGGTGATTAGTTTATTTATTAGTGGTTTGATCTTTTTGCTGACGAATATTTACTACAGCTGACGGCTGACGGTGACATCGGCAGTTTATCCTGACGTGGCTGCCCTCCAAAATTACGAACATGCAAATTTCAACCTTATCGCTACAGAAAAAACAGTACAATATCAGTGCACAGATAACGTAAACTGCGTATCAACACAATTTCCAATCTGTAACCCATAAAGACGACATTTGTTGAGCTGCAAACTATAAGCGTAATAGTACTTTGAAATAATGTACTTTACAACCTTGACACTAAAGTTTATATTTACACAACAGGCGGTTAATTTACGGAAATAGTGGCGAGGTGGCGTGATCGTCGCGTGACGGCGTGTGCGCAGGTCCAGTGACCTGTATTTTAATTTAACACGGCAACATATGAAATTATTTTTTATCGCATGCATTCAAATAAAAATTAAATTCGATTTCAATAAACAATAGTCTACATACTTATCTACCTTATTTATATTCATACATTCAAACTATGTATATCATATATTCATACATTCAAACTACCTACATACTTAAATGTATCGTAAACACAGTTTAAATGTACTTACGACAGCATAAATTATTTTTCACACAATAAATTATAGCAGTTTATTTACGGAAAATACTACTTTTATTAACACAAAATGCTTTCAACTTGTTAACACAAGAAAGTAATTAAACTAATTGCCTAATAAAATGCACATGGTCCTTCGCGCCGGATATGTTTCCAGTGGATATTATTTTAATAAATATTAGCTTAGTTATTATTATATTAAAATACTTATGCACAATTTGAATTGTAGCATAAGACCCAGAACCAATGATAAACATGATTACATTAGTCAGCTATAATTGACGTAATGCTGACCACGGTGGCGTATTTGTTAAGGCGTAAGCTCAATTTTATAGCACAGACTGTTTTGGGTTCAATATTCCAGGTGAGATCAATCAAGAAAGCTGTTTTTTGGGAAATGCTAATTGTCATCTGTGTTGTCATCATATAGTAGGTGCACATTGAACAAAGATCCTTAGATTGAGACCATACACTAAATTAATTTCTATATTATATTTGACAAACAGGCCCACTCTTTTAATAAAACATCACCCTAACTTAAAATTTTGGAAAAATGGGTTGATGTCAAAAAGCAGCCCTATAGACCACTAGCTGTGCTCGCGACTTCGTCCGCGTGGAATAGTCACTTTTTCCCCGTTTTTTTTTTTACATTTTCCATTATTTCTTCGCTCCTAATAGTTGCAACGTGATGTTATATAGCCTATAGCCTTCCTCGATAAATGGTCTATTCAACACAAAAAGAATTTTTCAATTCGGACCAGTAGTTCCTGAGATTAGCGCATTCAAACAAACAAACTCTTCAGCTTTATAATATTAGTTAAGATTTGATTGACACAGTAATTTTTCCAAAATATTTTGGGTTTAATAGTTATTTTATTATCAGTGTGCAAGGCAAGCAGTAGTCAGTAGTTTTATACTACTACTCAATTTATAGAAAACAAAATAGTGGGGATCAAAGTGGCAAGTTATAAATAGGCAACTATTAGCATTTAGTATTTATGATAATTTTAATTACTGCTATCTATTAAACACACAACTATTAGTGCACAATGTTCTTCATATTGTTTTCATGCAACAAGTGACATAACAGATAGAAATGATAAGCCAAAGTTCTTGTGTGCCAACATTTCTTTGCCAGAAGAACAGCTGTTAGCATACATAATATTCAGATCTAATATCCGAACAATCAAGAGAAATAAATCTATCTATATTGTGTAAATATGTAACTAAACTTTAACATAAATGCAACAGACTAGATAATGTGTCTATAGCAGTGTTGTAATAATGTAAATTTATGTAGAAAGTGATATTATTAGTATTGATTTAAGGTACAGATTTGCATGCTGGCTACAACTGTTGTGCACCAATGCAGACTGTAGTATGTCTGCATTGTTTACCTGCCCCCTGTCCCACTATGGACACAGTGAGGAACCTTTGCAAAGCAATTGACAGTAGCATCCAGGTTGCCAGGTTTTGGGTAGTTTCTATGAGGTAATTAACTCAAGAAGAAGAATTGTTTAGACATTACATTGTACAATGATTGCCTAGTTTAGGCAAAAAATAAAATTATCAGTCATAGAACACTATGTTTTTGTAAAGAATGGTGTGGAGATTCCGTTAAGGCTATAGGGCTATTTTTGAATTTTGTAATTAATAAAAACCACTTTTTGTATGAGTGTACAGTCTAAAGACATAAAATATTTGGGATTTATTACACATTGTTTAAGTGTAGTCCAATCTAATACATGAACTGACATTGCAAATGATTATTGTATAGATGACCTAATTAAATGGCTTTCCAATGGTTGTACACACATAATATGATGGTAAATAAATCTTGGTGATTCAATGTACAATTATTATATTAAAGAAGTGCAAGTGTTAGTGCTTCATTGGTTTTTAAAACAAAACTGTAAGGATCTAAAAGAGAATCTCCTATTATATTTTAGCAATTAATGAAATCAATAAAAATTAAAATATTTATCCTATTTTCTAAATCAAATTCTACAAAAACACTATTTCTTAGTGACAGTGATCAACAAAAGTGCTACAGTAAAAAAAAACATTTCATTATTTTAATATACATATTTACATACACTTAATGACTCTCTACATAACGAAAAAAAAATCATAAGCACCACAGCACAAACGGCGAAATAAAAAATACAAAGCACAACACAAACACTTTTATACCAGCTCGTTTTTGTTGCCCGACGCCCGCTGACCCCTTTTCCTGCATTCCGCTCGCAGTTGTTCTTTGCTCATGCTAGCTAGCACTTCCGACGTCAAGTTATTACGTGTTCTTCCATTGTCAGAGACAGAATTTTGTCTCGGAATCACAATCGATGAAGCTTGGTTACGAGCACGCCTAGTGCCAGCCATTACTTAGAAATCTCTCTCCTTTGTTTACAGAATATCTTCTATGGTATTCTATTCACTTCTCTTCTTATTATTCTTCTGTTATAATCAGTACTTTAATTTTATGCCAACATTCCCACTATGCGTAGATTCCTCCCATCCTTGTAGAATATTGGAAAATATTGGAGATAATAAATACAAATTACAGATAAATATTATACTATTGTTATGACTACATAGTAAAATACATACCTACTTATTGGCAGAAAATGATAATAGAATAAAATACCAAGTTGAACTGAATGATATTCAATTAAAGATGTGTCAAAAAGTATGTTGAGTAATAAATAAAGATGATTAATAAATGGTTTGATGCAATATAATGGTTGTAAATGCAATAAAATATAACGTTTTAGACATTGTTATGTAGGACGCGAACGACGAAGTATCGCAATGTAGGTGTATTATTACTTTTTATAAATCAGATATTTACTGCAGGTGCATGTAAGTTGACGTAAATTTTCGTAATCACAGAGATTATTGATTATTTTTATTCACAAGTATACTGACGGATATGCAAGAGTAGAATTGTATGAGCCACAAATAACTTGTCTAGCATACCCAAAAACAAAAAAGCCACTTCAGCCCCTAATATAATAAGCGTAATGTAATAGAAAATCATCGGGGACAGTCAGCAGAAATTATAATATGCAAATTCTAACCTAACATAACAACTAGATTTAACTATTATAACATACTTACATTTTTTAGAAATTGTAGAACGATTCAGCACAATATTCACACTTTGATTAATTAATTTTAATGTTTTGTGTCTCAGAAAATATTTTTTATTTCCGACTAACACTCCGCTCCTCAATATTGAAAAATTACACTGAAATTAATACCCTTACTACGAATAAAATTACCTCACACACACGTAATATCGGAGTGTAGCACCAAAACATAATTTAAAATAGATTTTTCTTCACGATAGGACTATTTTTTAAGCATCGTAAATAATTATCTCAGAAGAAATGAATAGTTTTGCTTATGAAAATAAGTACTGTTTTTGTTTCAAGATCAAAGAATGAAAGGATACCCACTTTTATCATTTCTGTACTACACCACACCGTTAGAAATATTACCCTTGTTTAATGTGTCTTTTACACAAATGGCAATAATTTTTCATCTGACGTGGGATTGTCATAAAACTTTTTAAATACCATAAAACAAAAGAATCTGTGTTTAGCTTTTAGTCCTGATGACCAAATTGAGAAGTGTTGTAATTCTTATGATTTAAAAAAATAATTTGTAAGATTTGTAACTTTATTTTCACGACACAAACAGGCTAGTTTAAAAATGTTTCAAATTCATTTTTTGTTTTTTTATTAAGATTTTAACGGCCTGGGATGTTTCAAATTCATTGCTGATGTTGTGCAAATGAATGTTCTGTCAACTTCAAGTGCCAGCCACCCGTGAAGTGTCAAAAACAAGTCAATGTCAAAAACTTTTAAGAACTGAATGTTGAAAATAGATAAGTGTTTTGTATTTTGTAATTAAAAGTTATTAATGTTTATTACCTGTTAAATGGAAAATGAATGAAGATGATATTAATTATTTTATACCTTCTCTTTTAAATCCGCGTACGATTAAAAAGGAAAGAGGTGATATTACACTTACGCAGGTATGTACTTGCAGTGTTTACATCCGCATTTTACTCTTGGTTTGCTGAAACGGTATTTTTAATGTGGGTTGGTGGGTATTAATAATAATAGTCTATTATAACTGCGGTCACCAACCCGCCTGCCAAGCGTGATGACTAAAAAATCCACTAAATGACATATAATCATTGGAGGAGGTTCATGCCCAGCAGTGGACGTTAGTAGGCTTGAAGATGACGATAACAAAAAAGGCAATAGGTCTTGCCCTTGTGAATTTATTGCCTAATGCACCCTGTGTTCCTACATGTGAGTGGACCCAACAAATGTATGCAAAATGAAAAATATATCTCACTTTGGCATAAATTTTTAAGATTATGTATTTGTCGCAGTCATCTGGTTGAATCTGCTATTCAATTGAATGACTAGCGCGTTCATTGAATGACGACATTTAATTGAATGCCTAAAGGACAACTCGTCAAGTTATTGAATGAAACGTTCAACGTCTTGACTGAACGTCATTTTAGCATAGTCGTTGAATGGGTAAAAGCCGACTGTTTAATGTTTAGTTTTTAATTTTTCTTTAAAAGTATCCGGAGGCGGCGTATTAATAGGTAAATCCATGCTGTCATACTATTTTATTACGTATAAGTCAGTTTAAAGTAAATCTAATCAAAAAAATATCAACACTCAGGTGATCATGTTCGACGCCATATTTGATTTAGTGACTACTAACGCCGCGCGGGAAAAAAATGAACTAAATTACAATCACTTGACTGCTTTTACGTCCGCTCTTTTCAAAGGGCTATGTTTCAATCCGCTACCTAGTTGGACGTTAAGTGACGCGGGTTTAGTCAACGTTCGGTCTAGTCATTCAATTGAATGTCGTCATTCAATGAACGCGCTAGCGATTCAATTGAATAGGAGATTCAACCAGATGACTGCGACATATTCATCATCAGCCTATTACACTCCACTGCGGGACATAGGCCTCTCCAGTTGTTAGCCACTTAGGACAAACTTCTGGAGGATAAACCCATAATAAAGGTTATGTATTAGTAAACTATTAATAGAAAAATTGTTTACAAACATCAATAAATACCAACTCCTTTTAAAATATATTTTATTTCAATGAATGTGGCTATCAATTATCTACACCTATTTAAATTTACACACTTTTTTTAGATTTTTCATTACATTTACAGAATTCTGTGGCCAGTCGCTGTTCCCTGTCCTTGAGGAGAAGTAATGGATTGGTGAAGGCAAATACTAATAAGGTAAGCAGCAGCTATAGGTCCAAATCTTCAATGCTAATAATGCTGGTCAATGGGGGTTCTCTGAAAATTTAATTTCCTTCCCCCATCCCCCTACGAGGGCGCAGGTTGAGTCCGGCACCCGGCGCCAAATATACTTAAGACGGCCTTGATGGCACTGACACTCAAATAGCTACATAAATAGATGATGATGTGTGGCCCGGTGTGGCATGTCTTGGGTTATTTATTTACATGATAGCTGGATGGCAGGACTACAAAACACCATCTATTGGATATTTCATTTTGATACACCTTCATTGGTGGGGTTGTATTTAAACAACTAAAAAGAAATCAGTGAAAACAGGTCACTGATTTCTTTCTCAAAAAACCTCATCATCACCTTTCGTCGGGAATGCCTTTACACATACACCAAGGCCCTGGGTACAGGATACTTGGGTTATACGGGGCTCACTTCTATTTAGCGGAGATTACCCACTAACCTCTACAGTGGTCTCGCTACGAGCACTCTGTCTAAAGGTGGTGGGATGCCTGGAGGAATTTGATACAACCCCCCACAGCACGGCAGCGCTGTGCCGCCCAGCGTGAACGACACACCTCGAGAGGACGGTGTCGTGTCCTCCCCGCATCTTGCGACGCACGACGCCACTCAACACTATGCCCGACAGCACGTGTCATCGTCTTCTTCAGGGCCGCTAACCGGAACGCAGCAGTAGACTGGTAGAGGCTGATGATGATAACAAATGCACCAACTACCTCCTGTCTAAGCAAAACAATTTAAACCTATGTATCAATCTGATGTATCAGCTATATTACTGTAAAGTTTTATCCAAATCCGTTTAGTACTTTTCATGAGAAAAGTATCAAACATCCATTCATTCATCCAAACAAACTTTCGCATTTATATTTATATTAGTGAAATTTATTAATAATGGTTTGTCAAGCTCCTGTCCAACATTCTATATAAAATATTTTTTAACATGATAAGGGGCTAGTTAGATTAGAATATTTTTTTAGCCTCATGCAACCATTAAAGTAAAAAAATAACTTCATTTACTAACATTGTAATAGGTATTTTTTATAGTGTACCTACACTTAAAAGTACTTATATCTTTATTTATAATGTACCAAGTGCTGGGTTTGGCAAGTTATAATATTATCCTAATATACCTTTCTTCAGTAAAAACTAAAACCCATTTATGGACCACCTTATACAGAAATCTTTTTTCATTGAGATATTGCATTGACAATTATCTAATTTTTTATTTATAAATAAATAAAAGATATTTGTCAGGACTATCACCTACATATAAAAAGGAAGGAAAGTCTGGAAGGAAGATATAACTAAATAGTTGGCATTATAAGAGTATATTATGTATATCAAAATCTTTCACATCTTATCTATATATATAAAAGGAGAAACTGACTGACTGACTGACTGACTGACTGACATATCAACGCACAGCCCAAACGGCTAAACGTAGGCACTTGAAATTTGGAAGGGACGTAGCTTAGGTACCGTAGGGGTGCACTAAGAAAGGAATTCCCGAAATTCCCACGGGAACGGGAATTAGCGGGAAAATCCTTTTGTATGAAAAATCTAAACCGCTTAAGTTAGACGCTTGAAATTTGGCATGCAGGTACCTTAGTAAATATAAAGTTTAGTTATGGCTGTATTTTGAGAAATTCCCACGGGAACGGGAGTTAGCGGGAAAAAACTTTTGTATATATAAATTTAAACACGCGGACGAAGTCGCGGGCAAAAGCTAGTAATTAATTAATGCATAAGTGACATCTAAATTTGAGTAGATTACAAGATATACTATAATTAATCTATTGGTGACATCTAAATCTGACCAGATTACATGATACATGCTATGTGTTTTTCAGATAACTAAAAATAAGGAAAACTTACAAAATATCCAGAACTGTAACTTAAAAACCTTACCATCACCTAAAAATACAATAAGGAATTGTAGAAATGTAGAAAATGAAGGAAGCTTAGGCCTTTCGGCCATTGAAGATCTGAGTACAATACATATTGATCCATATGTAAGCCCTACTGACTTAGTCAATGAACCTAGTGATAATGATGAGCCAAATATTATAGATACTGATAAGGTAGCCAATGTGAATGAATCTCTTATATCAGTTTCCTCAGATACTGAGCTAAATGATTATACAAGTGATAAAACAGTGATCTATGAAGTTGATAGACCAACTATTTCCATCTCTTTTGGTATAAATAATTGCAATAAAGTTAATATTACTACAAATAAAAGTAGCCTTAAGAGAGTCTTTGTTTCTACTGAAAACAACGATACAATTGTGGATTGTGAACTAGTTGAACAATCCCAAGTGTCTATTGAGAGTACTCTTGACGAGAATATGAATGAAGCGATTTTGCCGAATCCGTTAAAAAAGTCCGCCGTTGCTGTCAATTTAGAAATTAAAAGGAAAAAGCTGTCAGATGATAATGCAGAAAACTCAAAAGTTCTAATTTTGAACACAGATGCCATCGAGAAACTCTCTCACGTCATCATCCAACCACCAAATTATAAATTAGTGAAACGACAAACTTTACAAAGAAATAAAATTAAGAGCAGTGTAAAACGTAAATCGATTATATCTCCGCGTAAGAATGGAACAGTTGTGGATCGTTTGAAGCAGAGAACCATCGAGCATTACCTGTCCAAGAAAGCGGATGTTTTGAATTTGCTAAAAGTATCTGATGTTCGAACTGTTGAGGTAAATGATGATGGTGCTATAGATCGTGATGTCGGTCAGGAAATGAGCAAGAATTCGGGTGTCACTGACGCCATAAAATGCGAGCGGATAGGAAGAGGTTCATGTAAAAGTCGGAACAATGATTCTCCGAGATCGGCGAAGCCTTCGTCCAGACGGGGCAGCGAGTCGTCCCCTAGGCGCCAAGATATTAAGATATCGAGCTCTGATGCGCCACGAGGGTTGTCGCCGAGATCGAAAAATGACAGTATAAGCTCCCATTCGCCTAGAAAGAATGTGGATTCTATTCAGTTCAGTTTGCCTCCCAAATCGAAGTCAACTAAAACCTCTACTGTTAGCACTAGGAATATTCCTCATCACAAAATTGTTGCAGGTATGTTCACGATTTCTTACTCTTTCATCTCTCCTTTTAAGATTTCGATTTTGATTCGATTAGGTACAAACACGACATCTCGTCAATTTTCTTTACAGTTGTGAAATGTAGGGAGAGATAAAACGTAGAACGTAGACTATCAACGGGTTTCGTATAGGTACCTACATAAAATTTTTACCTAAACGGTCTAAACCATATACTTTTCACAGGTACGCATTTTGCGGTGGATGCGTTTTCTTACGGAGAAATCCCAAATGTGAAACACTATTTTCTCACTCATTTTCATTCGGACCACTACTCAGGACTGAAGAAGGGATTCAACAAATTATTGTTTTGCTCGAGAATCACTGGTAAGCAACAAGTTAGGCGATTAACTTATGCAATTATTTTATTCACACACGAGCGTTTAAAGCTGCACATACAGCTTCTGATACATCCAGTGAACGTTCTATTGAACGTTTATTATACTTTGATTGCATTTGCAATAATAGGGAATATGCATCAAACTTTTTTGTGCATATATCGCCAGACGCATGGCGCGTAACATGAAGTTATCGGTAATATCAGATTATTTCAAAAGGTCCATGAAAAGTCATACATATTACAACAATTAATCAAATTTCTATTGCGAGTTTATATTTACAAGTTTCTTTAATTTCAGCCGACTTATGCATATCCCGATTAGGCGTCAGTCCCAAATGCATCCACGTGATCAATCCAGACGAGTCCCTGCGTGTTGAAGGCGTCGAGGTGACAGCCGTTGATGCGAACCAGTAAGCCATAGTTAGCTATGCCACGTGCCATTGAATTTGTAAAAATGAACGCGATCCGTTCCCCAATGGTCGGTTACACAGGCTCAGGAAGGCATCCTGGACAATGGATATCTACCTATATAAATAAACTAGCTGTGCTCGCGACTTCGTCCGCGTGGAATACTTATTTTTTCCCCATTTTTTTTTTACATTTTCCATTATTTCCTCGCTCCTAATAGTTGTAGCGTGATGCTATACAGCCTAAAGCCTTCCTCGATAAATGGTCTATTCAACACAAAAATAATTTTTCAATTCAGACCAGTAGTTCCTGAGATTAGCGCGTTTAAACAAACAAACAAACTCTTCAGCTTTATAATATTAGTTAAGATTTGAATCGCCGAAAGGTAGGCAGGTGGAGTGACGCGCAGGATGGCTGGCAAGTGCTGGATGCGAGAACCCTAAGATCGATGAAAGTGGCGAACAATTGGAGAGGCCTATGTTCAACAGTTAGGTTGATGATGAAATGTAAGGTATATACGCACATCACATAACTTCCGAACCGGCCGTTGGGGCCGAAAAGTTTTGGACTGGAGACCTTTCGACCGAAAACGCGGCGTTGGACGCCCTCCAGCGAGGTGGACTGCCGAGACATTATAAAAGTAGCAGGATGGGCTGGATGCAGACAGCTTGCCGCCCGTTGTGGTAGTCTTTGGGGGAGGCATACGTCCTGCAGTGGATCCCCTACGGCTGAATATGTTGATGATGAACTTCCGAACGGCTGTACCAAATTGGATAAGTCTTTTTTTGTGTTCCTTATTGTCAGACTAGGTTTGTTTACGGTTTAAAATTCGAACCGGCCCTACTTGCCTGGCTCTTGCCCCCTTGATTATGGCGGTCTAAACTTCAACTTTTATAGCCGGTGGGTAAATTCGACCCTGTCGTCTATTTTCAAAACTAGTAAAGAGTTAGTGCAAAACAAAGCGCTTGGCAGTTCTTACGTCACTTGTCTTATCTCTTCGTAGCTGTCCAGGAGCATTGATGCTGGTCTTCACACTCCCGAACGGCAAGACTTTGCTGCACACTGGCGACTTCCGAGCGTCACCGGTTATGGAGTCATATCCGATATTCTGGAATAAGGACGTTCACACTGTGTACCTTGACACCACGTGAGTTTAATGTTATTTTTCCCCTCGCAGGCGTTCATAGGCTGCGGTAGACGCTCAACAAAAGGCGGGCCGTAGGCTTGTTTGTCACCTTCGTGATAATTATTAAAAAAAAAAAATTTATAATTTAACTTTTTCACAATTACCAGTGACTGAAAAACAATATTTTTCTATTGTGTCTAGTCTCTGCAGTCAGCTCTAATCATCCCATATTTATAGTTATCACTGAAACTAGATTGCCTTGCACTAATTTACCAACCTCTTTAGTGAAACTGGTTTGCTCTACCTAAAGATTGTCTGGAAGGGATCGCTACCGCTATCACTTATAGAACCGCCTAAATTGTACTTTGTTTCTCTTTGTAATGTATTTTTCTGAAGTGTGGTTTTTTTTTGCAATAATGAGTATCTATCTATATCTTTGTATCCTCTTTTTTGTAAGCTATGTTGTGAAAGATAAATAAATAAATTTATTATTATTATTATCTTGCACACAGGTACTGCAATCCACGTTATGATTTCCCCACTCAAGACCAGAGTTTGGAGATGGCTTTATACCTGCTCCGCCAAAAGAAGTTACTCCTTGAAAAGGCCGGCAAGAAATTCTCGTCCGTTCTTATAGTCTGTGGCACTTACACTATTGGTGAGTTTGATTTGTTTCTAAACGAAAATGAAAATCGTACAGGTATTATATTGATGAAAATGTTTGAAATTTCGTCGTCTCTTTAAACCACGTTTAAAGAAGAACATGTAGAGATCAGGAAATACCGCGGCTGGCAGCAGTGGCGTAACTATACCATTCGAGGCCCGTGGCAAATTCATCAGATTTTCACTAAATGTGTAATAATAAATGTTGGGAGTTTGGATTCCTCTCTGACCGGGGGCCCCTTGCGGCTGGGGCACGTGGCATTTTGCCGACATGCCACCCTGTAGTTACGCAACTGGCTGGCAGGTATATTATGCTAACCGGTGATGAAAACATCGTATGTGCGTTGTATGTTTTATAGTTTGCTCGCCGTGGCAGATACAACGCCATCTGTTGTTATTAGGCCGACCTACAGCGATATATTGTAGGGATATGTAAAGATAGATGTCGCTACAGCACTCAGTTAATAATAATAATAAAGTTTATTTGATTCAAAAGTACATACAATTTAAAAGTATCATCTGTATACAAGATTAGCTTTAAACATTCATTAACAGTTTCCTACGTTTTGTGAATAACGAGGCTAGTTTAATTAAATCCTCTTTCATGATCATCCTATCGCAGTCCACTGCTCGTCATTGGCCTCTCCAGTTGTTCGCCATTTTTGGTCCAACATATGAAGCCTTTACCCATAATCGCCATACTGGGCAGGCGGGTTGGCGACCGATGGGCTAGCGCCGGTGACGCTGCTGGTCGTCATTTGACTTGACTCGACTTCCCCTTACATCTCCTTTAAGTCCTTTATAATCATCTGTATGTATTTATTAATCGAGTATGCCATTAAATCGTACAGGTAAAGAGAAGTTCTTCCTTGGCATGGCGCGACGGGTCGGGTGTTCTGTGTGGGCGTGTCCCGAGAAGGACCGGGTGCTGCAAGCGGTCGAGGGGCGGAGCTTCAGCCACGCCCCGCCCCAGTCCTGTCAGCTGCATGTTGTGCCTATGAGGGATTTGACGCACGAGGTAGGGAACCATTGGTCGGCCGTGGTACAGATTAGTTGACTAAAGCTAAAAAGTTCACAGTACCTACTCATATTTATGAAATTTCACTATAATAGGGATGTTTCCAGGGTCAAAATAATCAAATGTAATATTGTGATATTTGATTCGAATATAAATGATATTTAGTCCGTATTTTAGATTATAAAAATACATTGGACACGTATCTTTCTTTTTTTGCATTTAAACAAAAAATAACAAAGATACAAGGCATCAAAATGTAGGAGTGGGTCTTTGACTTCACTGAGTGGCGAAAAAACTCCCACTCTCTGACGTCACGCGTAATTTTAACGGGCTATATCTTTATTTTTCGTCTAATTTACAAATGAAAATATACGTGTCTATTATTTTTGAACAATCTAAAAGACGGACTAATTACATTTTTTACGACAACAGGCTTATTCTACGAGTATATAAAGTAATATAACTGTCCCTTTCACACTCATAAGCTAGACCGCGCGCGCGAAAGACAGACTTTTCATGATGCGCATGCAGTACGACGTTTTTACCTGGCATCCTTCGTTTTCATTCGGCAGTTCTTTAGAGTGATTTCTTATTTTTCTGTTCATAAATTGTCTTACTCAATCTCGGAACAGTTACTACTATTTATTCCACCCGAGTAACTAAAAGTTAGTAAACTTGTGCACAGAAACTGCGCAGCTACCTGGACAGCCTTCAAGGCGCGTTCAACGAGGTGGTGGCCTTCAAGCCCAGCGGTTGGGAGAACGGGAAGAACTCTTCGGTCGAAAAGGATTTGGTCACCATTCACGGTAACTGCTCTATATTTAGAAGTACTTCGATAAACACCGTTAGTCTAGTGCAGGGTTACTCAAACTTATTGGCCTACGTACCCTTGTATAATTTCTAAAATGATCCCGAACATCATCATCATCAGCCTATCACAGCCCACTGCTGGACATAGGCCTCCGCAGTTATTCGCCACAGGGAAAACATCTGGAGGATATACTCATAATCGCCACTGGGCAGGCGGGTTGGCGATCGCCGGGCGTAGGTAGCTAGGGTATAGGCGTATTTAGCTACACCTTCAATCATGATGAATATACCGCCACCAGTCGGTTGCCAGAACCTCGTGTGTTATTCGGCAAGATGGACGAAAGCTCCCTTACATGGAAAAGTCCCAGGTCGGGCCAAAAATGATAACCGGGTTTATCTGTAAAAAATACTGTACAAACTAGCTTACTACTACTAGAGTTAGTTTTGATGCGGATTTTTGTTAGTAGATTACTAAATTGAATATTTGTTTTCATGTTTTTGAACCATAAATCTCAGCATGGTCACTTAAAATATTGAATATGTATGTATTATGGCACATATATTGTTTTTATAGTAGCTTGACATAATGGCTTCTCTTCGCCTGATGGTAAGCGAAAGAGAAGCCCTAGTCGCTGTGACAACTGGCAAGTAACTGGTTAGTAGACAAGCTCGGTGGCTCATTTGGTAGTGACCTCTGCCCTCTGAGCCAAGGGTCGTGTGTCGCACAGTACAAACATTTGTGTTCATGAACATTTCTGTTTGTATTGGTCTGGGTGTTTTCTATGTATAATATGAATTTATTTACAAAAAAAAAATGTATCTAAGTAAGTTTATCAGTTGTCTAGTACCCATAGTACAAACTTCGGCTTAGTTTGGGGCTAGGTGGCGCTGTGTGGCCCAGCGTGGCATGTCTTGGGTTATTTATTTATTATTATTATTTATTTATAGTTATCTGTCAGTTGCCACTGCCTAGTTAGAGTACATTGAGATTTTAATAATAATAATAATAATAACCCCCCCCAGGGGACCACCTTGTCGTGGTGGGGGGGCTTAAGGGAAGTACGGCACTATCAGCTCTTATAACATCTAGACGTGGCTTAATAACTTACTACAGATGGCAATAACAGCATGCCCTCACCATCATACCCTTCCTGAACTAACGGTCCCAACCAACCCCCCCTTTTTTATGGAGAAAGTTAATAGTCGATACAATTTGCGGTCGCTACCCGGGGGTCGCCGGGGCGCACCTGGAGCCGTTGCTGGGTGTGACAGCATGCGGTCCAGCGGCGACGAGGAGCTGAGCAGGCGGGCTCCCGTCGAAGAATATGCGTCAGCCGAACAAGGCGTGACATCTCCCACGTCTTCAATATCTCTTTTCCCGTCCGTTCCATCATCACCACCGTCTTATATGGACGATTATATTCACTCAAATCCTTCCCGTTCATCATTTGAATCCACCTTGGATGTTGTGCAGAAAGAGGACACTGTTCTTACAAACAAGACTGCACCCACCAAGGGAGGCAAAAGCGCTCGTAAAAAATGGACTCGCGAAATGAATACATTTATATGGCGCAATTACCTAATAATAACACAACTCGAAACTAGTTCTGAACCACACTTACCTACTTTACACCAAAAATTTATTAACCAATTCCCAGAAATGAATGTCTCCAGACAGAGGATTGGAGACCAACGACGATGCATTGTACGCAATAGGTTACTGGATGTAGACACTCTAGCCAGTATTAGGGTAGAAGTCGAAGACATGCTTCATCGTTCAGGGCATGTCCACGAAGAAGAGCACCAAAACTCTGAACCTAGCCAGAGGATGAAATGGAGTACTGCACTGAATGAGGCTATTATGAAAACGTATTATAAAATAACCAACTTAGAAACCAACACTACAGGATACAGAAAACTACTCCATCAAAAGTTAACTGAACAATTTCCACATCTAGCACATATATCAGAGCAGCGTTTTTCAGATCAAAGGAGAGCTATAATAAATAATAAATATTTGAGCCAGGATCGCTTATTAGAGATCAAAAAGAATGCAAAAGAAGAAATAGAAAACACACCAAGCAATGCACATTTATCAAATAACGATAGACAGACAACCACAACAGACACACAAACTGGAGAATACCGTACACCAACACAAAGCACAACAGATACAGATAGTCAAAATGACCTAAACACACTAAATACGACAGGGACAAGACAATTTGACACACAATATGATCAGGCACTCAAAACAAAAATTAGTAACACATTTGAAACAGCAATGAAGACATTCACAGAAACAGACCCATCAAAACGACCATACATACCAAAGCAAAGAGTCACAAGAAAGATGAGGCAGATTGTAGACTACATAAATATAGACCTAATACCAAAACACAGCAGACCCAATGACAATTTTGATACCACACAATTAATATTATATAGCGCAGCGTATACCACTGCAGTATGCAATGGGTCGAAGATAGCCTCAAGCGACAACGTCAATAGATCTCAAGAAAAAGCTATACCATTTTGGCAACAAAGAATTAATAGGAAAATAAACTATCTCAGAAAGTGCATAGGACGCATGACAGAATATATCAGAGGAAGCAGAAGTTATAAGCTTACGGCTTATGTCGAAGAAATAAGAGATACACACAGAACACACTCACGACACGAAGAACCTAACAATACAGACATACAGATATTAGACACATTAAAACAAAAACTCAACGCAACCTCTAGCCGGCTCAGGAGATACAATAATTGTACACTCAGGAAAAAACAAAATACACAGTTTAGTAATAACGAGAAACAATTTTACAGGAAATTAGCCACTGATACAAGTAGTACAAACAACAATACAGATAACATTGCATATCCTTCCAAAGAAGAGTTACATCAATTTTGGTCTGGCCTATGGTCGATTCCTGTACATTACAACCACGAAGCCGAGTGGATCCAGTCAGAAGCAGACAAAAGTAACAGTATAAATGCCATGCAGTTTCAAAATATACCATCTGAAATATTTGTAAAAGTCCTCAGCAAAACACATAATTGGAAAGCACCAGGTATCGACAACATTCAAAATTACTGGTACAAAAAATTCACAAGCTTGCATCTTAATTTACACAGACATATTAACGACTTCATAAACAACCCAACCCTCATGCCATCCTATGTAACACATGGGATAACATATATGATACCAAAAAGCAAAGACAGTCACCAGGACCCAAGTAAATACCGACCGATTACTTGCTTGCCATCTATATACAAGATACTTACGTCTTGCCTTACAGAAATTATTTATAAACACGTTACAGACAATAGTATACTAGCTGAAGAACAGAAAGGATGTCGAAGAAATAGTCAAGGATGCAAAGAACAGCTTATAGTAGATACAGTAATTATGAAACAGGCTTTAAAATACAAACAAGACATAAGTACCATGTATATAGATTATAGGAAAGCATACGATTCAGTACCACATGATTGGCTTCTTCACACTTTAACTCTTTACAAAGTCCATCCCACAATAATCTTATTTCTAAAAGCATGCATGAGTGAGTGGAAAACAAACCTGAAACTTTGTGCAAATAGTGTTACTATTTGCACAGATAGTATTCCAATAAAAAGAGGCATTTTCCAAGGAGATGCGTTAAGCCCACTCTGGTTTTGTTTAGCCCTCAATCCTCTTTCAAATATGCTTAACAGTAACAACTATGGATTCCCAGTACCAGCAAACAGCACAAATCACATAACATCTATCACACATCTACTATATATGGATGACATAAAGTTATATAGTAAAGACTCACATTCACTTCATCAACTTGCAGATATTACACAAACTTTTTCAAATGATATTCAAATGAAATTTGGTATCGATAAGTGCAAGACAGTAACAGTCATTAAAGGAATTATAGAACAGAATGATTACGTAACAGATGACGGAAATACAATTGAATCTTTAGATGTCGATAATAGTTACAAATACTTAGGGTTCCACCAATTGAGACAAATTAACCAAAAACAGGCAAAACAAGAAATAACTACCAAGTTCAAACATAGGCTTAATATTTTACTCAGATCTCAACTTAATTCCAGAAACCTTGCCAAATCCATAAACACCTTTGCAATATCCCTACTGACATATTCATTCGGAATAATTAACTGGACTAAATATGAACTTACACAACTCCAACGCAATATAAATACAACCATGACCACCAACCGTAAACACCATCCAAAATCGTGTATCCAACGACTCACCATACCACGAGAAAAAGGTGGGAGAGGCCTAATTGACATACACAACCTTCACAACAAGCAAATAAAGAACCTCAGACATTTCTTTCATGAAAAAGCCAAGGACTCCACACTACACGAAGCAATAGTTCAATCTGACTTACACCTCACTATACTTAACTTACAAGACAGCGGCTCGCAACAGAATGAGCAAATCACACAGGATCTTGAAAAGGAAGAAGTATGGAAGCAGAAGTCGTTGCACGGGCGTCATTACCACGACTTGCAACAACCACATGTTGACAAAGCAGCGTCAAATGCGTGGTTGCAGCGTGGAGAATTGTTCCCGGAGACTGAAGCTTTCATGACAGCTATTCAAGATCAGGTCATCCATACTAAAAATTACTCTAAACACATTTTAAAGAACCCAACTACAGTTGATATATGCAGAAGATGTCACAGCAACACTGAAACCATCCAACACATCACAGGTGCCTGCAAAGCTATAGTCCAGACGGACTACAAGCACAGACATGACCAAGTTGCGGCAATAATTCATCAGTACTTAGCCTTCAAATATAGTTTCTTGAAAAATAAAACTCCATACTACAAATACAAGCCAGATGCCATTTTAGAAAATGAGGACTTCAGATTATACTGGGACAGAACCATTATTACAGACAAGACCATACATTTTAACAGACCGGATATAACACTACTAGACAAAATTAACAAATCAGTTTTCTTAATAGACATTGCTATATGTAACACCCACAATCTCCAAACTACTCACACGGAAAAAATAGCCAAATACAGAGACCTTGCCATCGAGATAAAAACTCAGTGGAGGGTCACAACAGTTAAAGTAGTACCCATAATTTTATCTACCACAGGCGTCATCCCCAGAGAATTGCACAACAGTCTCTACACACTCAACATCCCATCACCCACTTACAAGCTCTTACAGAAAGCGGTCATACTAAATACTTGCCGGATAGTACGAAAATTTTTAAATTTAGATTGAATTAATAAAAATGCACTTGGCTTAGGCCCGTGCTTTTTTAAAACACCTCTTCGGAGAGAATAAAAAGAATCAGAAATAATAATAATAAATCTATACTTATAATAAATCTGTAGAGAGGTCAATTCTGTACATAAAATATTTTTTCAAAATAACTATCAGGGGGTGATAAGTGATCGATACTGATACCAAAAATGCAATCAGTAAAATTTTTGTCTGTCTGTCTGTCTGTCTGTCTGTCTGTCTGTCTGTCTGTATGTTCCTTATAGAAAAAAAAACTACTGAACAGATTTTGACGAAACTTGGTACAATTATTCTTCATACTCCTGGGCAGGTTATAGGATACTTTTCATCACGCTACAATCAATAGGAGCGGAGCAGTGACGGGAAGTGTTGGTAAAACGCGAGAAATTTAAACCTGTATGTTTGAACGCGCATTACGCGAAAACTACTGCATAGAATTGAATGCGGTTTTCACCAATGTATTGCTAGAGGTCTAACTTAAAACTTAGGCACAAGGTATAGATGGGTATTATATGGAAGTCCGTTATTTTTGAAACCCGATATCCACGCGAGCGACGCCGCTGGCACAGCTAGTAGATTAATAAAATTAAAAAAATGAACAGGCTTTTACGTGGTAGTCGCTGTCGAATGAAATCGTTTCTTACGAACGCTGCCTTAACTATGAAAGGTACCTACTAAAAATGGTTATTACTATTATGCCTAACGAAGTGGGCACTGGTCAGCTAGTAATAAATATAAATAAAATCTTTATTTATACAAATACCAGTTACAATTATATATGTGGCCCTGACCCCTGAACTAGTAGTAACTGTATTACAGGAGCCAGTGTCTTCCCAATAAAGTCCAAAAAGAAATTGGTAAATAGTACAAACAGAAAATGAAATAAATAAATTTATGTTGCTCTTCAAATAAAATAAAAATAAAAACCATGCTTTGGTGTGTGTGTGTGTGTGCGTGTGTGTGTGTGTGTGTGTATGTGTGTGTATGTGTGTGTGTGCGCGTGTGTGTGTGTATATGTGTGTGTGTGTGTGTGTGTGTACGTAAGGAATCAAAGTAGTATATTTGGTGCATAACTGTACCTACGCACTAACTCGTATATAACAATATTTTATTCAATGTAGTGGTTTAAGTAAGGATTCAGTTTCGTCAGGGCTCAGAAACCGTAAAATTTCAAATGTTTTGCTCTTCAGCTCTTGATTATTCATGTGCAGGATATTATTTTTCATATTTATTAGGGTATATATTCTTGGGGCTAGAAAACTGTAAAAACGTTGTGCAAATGTACTTTTAGTCGGTGGTATTGGGCAGCGAAAAATTCGTTTCGTACTTGCTAATAATTTTGAATCTATTGAACGGTGGTATCGTCTTATACAGTTGCCTATAAACAGTTTCCGGACGGAGAGCACGTTTACATCTTTGTACAAAAGATTAGTTGGGTATCTTCTAGGCAGGTATAGCATCACTTTAAGAATAGCTCTCTGGGCCCTCTCTACCTGTGTAAAGTGCGCCTTTGCTGCTCCACCCCAAGCACAGATGCAATAGCTCAACAAGGATTCACATAACGCTTTGTATGTATTGGTTAACAAATTATAGTCTGCTATTTCTCTCAGGTTTTTAAAGGCATAAATTAATTTTCGTACTCTGGTAGCAACCAATGCCAAGTGTAGGTCCCATTTCAGCTTGTCATCAATTATTACACCCAGGTATTTTATATGTGTGTCGCGATTGAGCTTGGGGCAATCACAGGTTGTGTTTTGGTTAGACTTTGATCGATTGCAAGGGAAGGTGTGAACATGAATATTAAAGTTTTTGTCCGGTAGCGATACACTAGTCTTTCCAAAACAAATGTATTTTGTCTTGTCGGTGTTCAGAGTAAGAAGACTATCCTCCAGCCAGGCGGTGATTGTGCGCATGCCACTCTCCACTCTTTCTCGGACATTGTCCCAACTGTACTCGTGAAATATGATAGCAGTGTCGTCAGCAAACATGGTGAGGTTCGCACCAGGGATTTTTAGCTTGCATAGGTCGTTTAGATATATCAAGAATAATGTTGGACCTAGCGTGCTTCCTTGAGGGACACCGTATCTGCAGGTGGCGTCACTGCTCATATATCGACCTATACGCACATTCTGGCTCCGATTCGACAAATAGCTTTGAAACCAGTTAAGTGCTGTTCCTCTAATCCCAGTTTTTTCTAAACGTGCTAAAAGTATTGGTATTGACACAGTGTCGAAAGCCTTCTGGAGATCCAGGAAGACACCAACACAACGCTCATCCGCATCTATATATTCCGACAGAAGTGTAGAGAAACGTAGCACAGCATCCTCTGTACTCTTTTTCGATCGAAAGCCATATTGGTTGCTAGCAAGCAGTCCATGTGTTTCCAAAAATGTCATAACTCTTTTATTAACGATCTTTTCTAATATTTTTGAAAGCGTTGTCAAAAGGGAAATGGGCCTGTAATTGCACGGCTGCGTTTTGTCTCCCGACTTGAAGATAGGAGTCACTATAGCTTTTTTGAAAATAGTCGGAAATACTCCCTGTGTGAAGCTTAGATTACACAAGTGACAAATATGTTCACTCAATACACTGCTTAGGTTTTTCAAAAGATCGCTTGTTATACTATCACAGCCCGTAGCACATCCCGATCGTAAAGTTTTTATAGTCGAATCAATTTCCAATGGGGTGGCTAGGTAGAGAGCCATTGATTGAGCAGGAGAATCGTTATTTCTCTGTTCGGTGGCTAATTTTTTATCAGTAGTATTTAGTTTATTCAAAGTTGAGTCAGCTAATTTGGCTCCAATAGATGTAAAGTACTTATTTACTGCTATAAGTGAAGCCTCTGGAGAGTCTTTTGAGGTAAGAAGATCTTCACTTACGACTTTTTTGTCGTTCATATTACATATCTGCTTAACCAGATCCCATGTTTCTTTAGGTTTGCCTAAGTTTTTATCTAGTTCGTTTCTGTAATATTGTCGTTTAAGATGTTTTACTATATTATTACACCAGTTGCGATAACAAATATAGTACTTTCTAGTCTCGTCATCACTGTTTGACCCTTTGGTCTTCATATGCAATCTATCTCTTTTCCTTAGCGATCTAACTACACTAGGAGTTATCCAAGGCTTTAACGGCCTCTTCTTCTTTGAAATTTTAGAGACCACAGAAAAGAAAGACATGCAGTAGTGTATTTTCTCCAATAGGAATTCCGCAGCCCAATCAATATTAGTAGTATTATAGTAGTCATGCCAGCTTATTTCTGTAAGGTACTTTGTCATACCTGCATAGTCATATTTTATTTTAGTACTAGTTTGTAAATTATTGTGTTTGTTTTTTATTGAACAATTTTGCGTGTAAAACAGAATCGGTGAATGATCAGTAATGTTAACGTCGTGAAATACCACTGTCTGCCAGACCCCATCATTCCATTTGACCATAAAATGGTCGAGACATGTGTTCGAAGGTTGTCTTGTCGGGTTTGTAATTCCTTGTATTAATCCAAACGATGCCATCATATCTAAGTAATCAGCAGTTTGTCTAGATGTTTGTTCCGGCGAAGTGTCAATATTAAGGTCTCCTGTTAGAATCACATGTTTAGAATTATTGTTATGAAGATAATTTTCAAGAGAGTCTAAAAATGGTAAGGGATCCTGGAAGGATGGCGGTCTATATACACACACAACCAATATGTCTGATATCTTAACAATCAAGCAGTTACATTCCTTGATCTCTATGGGCTCTAATACCGTAGCAGTGACATTCTCTCTGATGTACACAACCAATCCATCATTCTTATTGTAACTATTTACTGTGTAATATGTGTTATAACCATTGATATTTGGCGGACTTTGCTCGACATTTGTCCAACACTCACTAAGGATAACCAAATCTATATCTATGTCAATATGTGAGGAGAAAACTAGGAATTTGTCGAGGTTTTTATTTATGCTGCGAATGTTTTGACTAATTATACAGAATTGTTGACTATCATTTTGGATGTTCAATTGGGATTTACAATTTGACGGGTCAGTGACAATGTGACATAGCGGTTTAAGTATACTATCCATTTCCAAGGAGTACATTTTTTCTGTACTATTCATTTAATTAATAGATAGTATTTACTGTGCGAATTTTGTAAATGGCAGATGCCATTCAAACATTCCATAACAGACGCAGCATACGAAATGTATACATTTATAATAGGTATTCTAGTGAGTACGTACAATTTAGTGCATATGACTATGACTTGTATGTGTGTGCTGTGTGTAAGTAGGTGTATAAGTGAAGGAATTAGGTACGATTGTGGTTTTGTGAGTAAGTATGTGTTGACAATGTGTGTATATACATCATTTGTGTTTTTGAAAGCATGGTATAAATAAAGAGCATCAAACAAGCTAAACAATAACGAAAATGGAATAAAAGGTAACATAGAGTAGAAGGGACTCGTCGGAGACTCATTACTATTGAGTATAATCGATAGTCATTTCTTTGCCAATTTTGCAAGGTCTTCCTCCTTTTCAACTCTGGTCAGATTCTCTCCTTCTCTTCTACGTAAATATATTTTGCCGTTTTGTGACCAGCAATACATGTAGTCATTTGCTTTGGCGGCTTCTCTTGCCAGATAGAACAATCGCTGCGCCTTTGTAGTTAGACATTCAGAAACAAATATCGGCCTAGGCGATCCGTGGATTCGTAAGTTTGCAGTATTTAACTTGTTTTCCTTATGGGTCCTATTATATTGTTTTACAGCCCGAATAAACTGGTCTCTTTTCAGGACACTTGTGAAATCAATAATAATGGGCTTAGTATCTGCCTTCGTGTTAATCCTGTAGATGTCCCTCATATCGGTGGGCTGCACTGAAACATTTATAATATTTCCCGTTTTGGTAATAGTGTCTATTAAGTCCTCTTTCGATTCGTCCTGCTTCTTTGGGATATTTTTGACTTGTAATGACGTGCTTCTCTCGTAACGTTCCATCTTTTCTATTTTCTCCTCCAACACATCAACATATTTTAAGGTGTCAAGGCGTTCTTCCTCTAATTTTGTTACTTTATTCAGCAATGCATCGTATTTTTCAGACATAAATTGAATAGATTTTTGTATATCTAAGTTTTGTTCTTTAATTTCAGTCAACTTTTTAAAGATAGCGGTAATTTTTAATTCTTGTTCCTTTTCGAATGTTGCGAACATGTCTGTAAAATGCTTCCTCAAGTCACTATCCATGTCTTCACGTCCACGCTTCAAGCGGCGTCTACCTACAGCATTTTGTTCGCTTGGTACATCACTCACAGCCATAGCGACTAAGTTTGGTTCGGAGTCACTGCGAGCGCCACCTGGCGGGGAGCGGTTTAGTGGCATTCCGGCTTTAGCTTATACCAGGAGCGCACAGCTAGATAAGAGGTAAACCTTTACTGCAGCGAGGCGAGCGAAACAGTGCGATATCGGCGGAGTCTATGACAGGCGGAGGTGGCTGCACTATTGCTGTCCTTTTCTAAATGAAGTGATGATGCGTGCGCATGCGTGTGCGAATACACAAGTGGAATTATGTTGTTCTGTTTACTCACGCACGACGCAGCGGAGACTCCGTCACTCAGTATGTAGGGACGCCGCGATCTTCACCCGTGTTATGCACTCCTATTATTTTGAGTTAAATACTTTTCTACGTTTTATCCGAAAATATTAAAAAATCAAGAAATACGATATTTATATAAAACACGTCTGTACTCCACAGAGGTCCGGGGGGAAGGGGATAATAATAATTAATCATTTATTTATAAGAATATGGTTATACATAATTTGGTCTTGTGTTAGGTCGATCCAGCATATTCTATCGAAGACTCGATGTACAAATATTAGGTAAATTAATTAGTGCATTAGTAAAAAAAAAGTACCTACATAAAATTACAAAATGTCAATGAGTTATTAAATGTCAGTAATAGTAAATGTCAATAATAGTGAATGTCAATAATAGTAATCAAATGATAATAAAAATTCTATAATGTCAAGCTCTATCATTTAGAAAATCATTGACTGAATAGTACATTTTATTTAAAAGGAATTCGTGTAGTTTTTTTTTTAAATTGATATAATGGTAGCGATGTAAGCTCATCTGGCAATTTATTATATAATCGCACTGCCATACAATAGACGTTTTTCGAATATAATTTCAATTTTTGAAATGGTACAGATAGTTTATTTGAATTTCTTCCCCTGTGCCCATGCATCCTATTAGTCTCGAATAGATGATCATGTTTTTTGACAAATAATCCCATTTCAAATATATAGAGGCATGGCAGGGGTAATATATTGAGCAATTTAAAAAGTGGTTTACAACTATCCAGAGAGTCCGCTCCACAGACCGATCGTATACATTTCTTTTGTGCCTTAAGAGCCCTATGTATATCAACAGAGTTGCCCCACAGTATGAGACCATAACGCAACACGGATGATACATACCCATGATATGCTGTGAGAGCAGCTTCCTTTGATACTGTCTGTCTGATTCTGTTTAGAACAAATACAAATCTATCAATTTTGTTCACTATTGTATCTATATGATTTTTCCAATCACAGAAAGTGTCAATCGTCACCCCTAGAAACTTAGCAAATTGCACTTGATCTATTTTTTTATCATTAATTTTAATATTTAAATGTTTATCGTCACTTTGTTTTGTTCTGAATTTTATATATTTCGTTTTATCAATATTAATATTTAAGTTATTGTCTTCTAGCCAGGTTATTACATTAATTAGAGTTGCATTTGTCAAAGTTTCCAGATCGTCTATATTTTTGGATTTAATTATAAGGGTAGTGTCATCGGCAAACAGAATACTTTGCTGGTCAATGGCATCAGGCAGATCGTTAATGTATAGTAAAAACAATAAAGGGCCCAATACACTTCCCTGGGGCACACCACATCTGTTGTAACAATAAGACGAGTAGTGTTTATCTCTCCTATGTTCAGTAGTTGTTGAAATCTCAACACACTGTTGACGATCCGACAAGTAACTCTCTATCCAAGACAGAGCTGAGCCCCTAATCCCGTATTTTTCTAATTTATTTAGTAGTAGTTTATGAGAAACGAAATCAAATGCCTTACTCATGTCCAGAAATAAAGCCAGTGTATGCATATTATTATTCAAATAACGCGTAATTTCCCTAACAAGGTGGAAACAAGCCAAAACTGTGGACCTATTTTTTCTGAATCCGAATTGTTCTTCTTTGAATAATCTCTCAACGGACATGAAACTATATATTTTATCATACATTACTTTCTCGAATATTTTTGAAAGTATCGGTATTAATGTTATGGGTCTATAGTTGCTCAATTCGTTCGCAGATCCATTTTTATGCAAAGGTTTAACTATAGATCGCTTTAGCTCACTAGGAAAGATACCCTCAATAAATGACAGATTTATTATATGAGCTAGTGGTTGAGCTATGTATTTGGCACACTTTTTAATTATGTCAGTGTTTATATGGTCATATCCGGTAGAAGACGTATTTTTTAGGTTTCTTATTATTTTAATTATGTCATTTTCATTAACCGGTGTCAAATATATACTATTATGGTGAAAAGGTATTTTAGTTGATTTTATCTTAATATTAGTACTGGTATTTTTAGTTAAATTAATGTAATAATTATTAAATAAATTGCAAATTTTTTCAGGTGAATGTACATATTTATTATTATCTAGCTTTATTTCGTGGATATCCTGCTTTATATCAATATTCTGTGAACTTTTTTTTATTAAATTCCAAGATGCTTTGCAAGTATTTTTAGATTTTTTAATATAATGTGTATTTGTTTTTCTTTGTGCTTCGTGTATACATTTTTGTAGTATCTTTGAATAACAAAGATATCGTTTATGATTGTATTTTTTATTGGATGTACTTAACCGGTATTTTAGGTACAGCCTTCGCTTAATTACGCAACATCGCTTTATTCCTTTAGTAAGCCAATTATTTTTTATTTGTTTATTAACTCTTTTTACTTTTATAATAGGAAAGCATAGGTTAAAAAACAATATTAAAAGGTCGTAAAAGCTCCTAAATGCTTTTTCCATTGTTTTTTCTGAAAGTACTTCACTAAATGATAGATTAGATATACATTCCACGAACTTAACCATGTTTTCTGCACACATGTCTCTCCTACTTTCAAACCAAAACTTTGTCATTTTTCGGTAATTGTCGTTTATATCTATCGGAAAACTTATGCTTTGGCCGGTTTCATGATCTGACAGGCATAAGTAGTGTAAATTGGCAGTAACTTTGTTGCTTATATTACTTACAATTAAGTCAAGACATGCATTTTTACGAGTAGGTTTATTTATGTGGCTAATAATATTGTAATTTTTTAATAAACTGAGTAACTCCCTTGTGTGCTTGTTGTCCTGTTTAAGATCCAAATTCCAGTCACCACACAGTATCAAAGTTTTATTTTGTTTTCGCAGTAGGCATTTTAACAGAGATTCTAACTTGCATAAAAATAATTCAGGGTTTGATGACGGAGTCCTATAAATGCAAACTACTACTAAGCGATACTGTTTTATTTCTACAGCACAACACTCAAACACATACGGTATAGCGTGGGTAATTGTTAAATTATTGAAGTCTAGATCATTCCTTAGCAGAATGCACGAGCCTCCTCGACGCTCTTTTCTACAGAATGATGATGCCAACCTATAATTCGGAATAGTCACATTTTTTTCAGTTCCCTTTTTTATAAAAGTTTCGGTTAAACATATTATATCAATATTGCCTATTTCACTATTTAATTCCTTTATTGCTATGTCTAAAAGATCCTGCTTACTAAGAACACTAGCTATGTTTTGGTGAAAGAGTGTTAGTGTTTTTGTAACGAAAAAGCACAGGGTCAATGTTGTGATTGTCATAATGAGGTTTTAGTCTTCTCGAAAAGTAGTCAGGTATCGTTTTTTGCAATATTTTTTTATTATTTTTACAGTCATTTTGTGTCAGGTTTTGCCAATGCTTATTAACTATAATTGATTCCCTAACTTTTTGTGGGGCAAGAAACTCTGTTTTGTAATGTAAATAGTCAATTTCAATATTAATTCTATAACACAACTCCTGTAAATAAAATGTCCTATTAAAGTTTCTAGTTGGTAAATATATACAATTGTCATAATTTCTTATAAGTAGTTTGATGTTATAATTTAAAAGATCTACATTAAGATGGGGATTATTCTGAATATTCATAATAAAAACTTTACATTGTTTTAACTTATATAGGGCAATACTCAATTCCGAAAATAAAACAAACGGATTCCTATCATGTGATCCAATCGCTAAGATGACTATGTCATCTTTATTCATCTCTTTTTTTAGGTTATCACAGGAATTTAATATTTGGGTGCAAGTCGCTCCGGGTTTTAACATAGATGTAATTTTGTAGGGATTATTCAAGATGCAATTTCGACTCTTATGTAGTATCTTTGATAAACCCTTTATCTGTTCATCTCCCAGTATGTAAATGTGTGAACTTTTCTTCCCTGTCGAACTTGTTTGATCCGTTCCATCTCTAAAGGGCGATTCGTCTGATTTCGTTCTGATAGACTCAGTACACGTTACAACATCCTGTGTTAAGTGATTTTGTGTACTGGTTTGGCTGACGTTATTGTGACAATCATGGGCGACCTCTGGTGGTGAGTTAAATAAAACTGTTTTTGCTGTACACAATGGTGATTGTGACATAGTTGTATTAATCTTTAACATTTTGCTTCGAAATGGAGATTCTCTTCTAGACTTTTGAGTTGTTGTTGAACAAACCATATCTTTTAATGCGTACATTTGAATCTGTTGTCGTTCAATGTGTTTCTTTAAGTCGTTATTTTCTAAGCTTAAATTGTCAATTTCTTGATCAGCCTGCTCTAATTTAAACTTTAATGATGCAATTTCTCGCAAGTACTCTTCACAGTTAGATTTATCGTTGTACATTTCGCTATGTATACTTAGCATTGTGGAATCTAAAATTGTGGAGTTCAAAATGTTATTGTCCATCGTTGAGAGATCAAAGTCAGATTTAGATCTTGCTATTTTATGTCGTACTGTTATATTATCAACAACATTTTTTGTCAATGGCTCCATCTTGTGTCGAGTAGTAGTAAGACGATGTTAATGTCGGCAGCGACCTCTATAGTTGCTCTTGATGATTAGTTGTCAATGTCAGTAGCTCCCTCTAGGTGTGTTAATGCGAACTTCGTGCAATGGGTCAAATTGGTTCATATATAAGTTTACTAACGTCAAGTCTTGACGTATAATAATACTGCTACTGCACGGAAGATGGCGACACTTGGTGGAAAAAGCAGTGTTTCTTCGACCGTTATTTTATCAATTTTATCTAAATTGCAGGTTTTAGGTTATAATTTTATTATTTTTGACGCTCCAATACATTTGTTTCAGGAATACCGTACAGTGAACATTCCAGTTTCTCCGAGATGATACGGTTTACGAAGTTCCTCAAGCCGAAACAGGTCATCCCCACCGTAGACATCTCGGGAGGCATCAAAGCTGTCCAGGTAACCATCACCCATTATTCATATTCACAAGCATCAGATAAAACAAAACTGATAATGTCATCGTGGACGGCTATGGGAATATCAGGAAACGGTCAGTGGCGTTTATCTGGGTAAAGATGAAACCTACTGCGGTCACCAACCCGCCTCTCAAGCGTGGATACTAAGGCAAATCCCAAATAACAGTTGTCTTTGTGGCTGGCTCGATGGCTCATTTGGTAGTGACCTCTGCCTTGTGAGCCAAGGGTCGTGGGTTCGATTCCCGCACAGTATAAACATTTATGTACATGGACATTGTCTGTTTGTATTGGTCTGGGTGTTTTCTATGTATAATATGTATTTATTTAAAAAAAAAGTATTTAAGTAAGTTTATCAGTTGTCTAATAGGTACCCATAGTACAAGCTTCGGCTTAGTTTGGGGCTAGACGGTGATGTGTGTCCCAGCGTGGCATGTCTTGGGTTATTTAAACATTTGCAGGCAGATGATGATGATGATAAAGTTCCCGTTTACAGAAATAAGCAAAAAACATTGGTGAAAAGAATTGTGAAATTCAAGATGGCGGGACCACGCCCAGGTTTTTCGAATTATAGATAATATTGAAGATTCCTCAGCCAGCATTTTCATGCTAGTCCCAAGATATCACAGTATCAGAACCACAAAATATGAACTAGCCCTAAGCCTAAAACACTTCATACAAACTGCTACGTAACCATGACGGCACTTATGTATTGCGTGCCGTTTTGTTTGCCTCGTTCAAGAAGCTTGTTCGATGGCTCTATTAAATATTGCGTGTTTTTTTCTGATATAAATTATTAATAAGAGCTCTGTTGTAATTTTCAGAAATACTTCCCGTGCCCCCTCGTGTACAAAGAAGACATTCAGTGTCAAAGCAAAGTTACCGACTATTTCAGTATACAGAATCGACAGCAGGTGCCTGCCGTCACTTGAAATTTAAGGTTAGTTACCTTACCAAATTAAGGTTAGTTATCTTGCCGAATGAAGGTTCGTTACCTTACCAAATGAAGGTTCGTTACCTTACCAAATGAAGGTTATGTACCGTACCAAATTAAGGTTAGTTACCTTTCCAAATTAAGGCTTTCCAAATTAAAGGTTAGTTACCTTTCCAAATTAAACCTTTCCAAATGAAGGTTAGTTATCTTACCAAAGGAAGGTTAGTCACCTTACCAAATTAAGGTTAGTTACCTTACCAAATGAAGGTTAGTTACCTTACCAAATGAAGGTCTTATCTCTTTTTCTATATTTGCTCCGCGTTGTCCACTAAACATAAAGTGACGTACGTACCTAAGTTAACATTGTTACTTTCTTTTTGTTTCAGATATGACATTTTCTATGATATTACAATAAGCTGCCATTACGTGACTGTGATGTATTTTGATATAATTAGAATTTATTATTTATTAAACTGTTGATTGGTATATAATAAAAATTGTTAAATGCCTTCTTGTGTTTTCTTTACAGTCGATGTGACTTTTATTGTCTTTATTGTATAGTTTTTTTTTATGGAAGAGGGGGCAAACGGGCCTGAAAGTCACCTGATGGCACAGCCTGATGGTAAGTGATCACTTCAGCCCATAGACACCGCAACACCAGGGGAGTCACAGGTGCGTTGCCGGCCTTTGAGAAATCTATAGGCTCGCTTTTTGAAGGTCCCTAAATCATATCCACTCGGAAAAATTGCAGCAGGAAGCTGAGTTAGTTTTTAGGTAAGCAGTTTTTAATTCTTAACTTGTTTTTTACATCTTTGTGTAATATAGCGTGGTATCCAAGATATTTATTTTGGGGTATCTCGGAGTTTAAATAAGACAATAATTATGTTTTTGTATATATTTATTTGTGCTATTTTCTCACAATGAGTGCACTACACAATAAGTATAGAATGTAAACTTGTATTGAAAATATTTCGCACACGTTACATAGGTAATTAAACTACCATTTAAAACTAAACGATATATTAATTTGGGTACATAATGCTTTGCGAGTTCGTTATAATATGACATTTTTACTTTCAAAGTTTTGTGAATACTTCAAAACAATTAGTAAGAGAGGTAGGGCATAGCGAATCTTCGCTCGAATTGAGCTGCCCGTCCGGGGAAGGACCTCCACCCTATAGAATACCGCAGCCAAATGACCTCCGGGTCGTGTTTCTGCCGGTGAGTAGGGTTTCCGGAGCTCGTGGGGGGTTAGGGTTGGGCCGGCATGGCAGCTGACAGGTAACTAACCAGTTACTTGCCAGTTGTCACAGCGACTAGGGCTTCTCTTTCGCTTTCCATCAGGCTAAGGGAAGCCATTATGTCGAGCTACTATAAAAAAAAACAATTTTAATTAAAAATGCGTAAAGCTGGTTTCAGAGTAGTGACTATTCAAACACCGAAACTAATCTAAAATAAATACAGAGCGATCTCTACATACTACTATTGATATCGATAAGAATTTGTAATTAAGACACGCGAGAGCGTGTCAGCCAAGTTCCAGCGAAGGGAACTGGCAGACTGCACTAAGTGTTTATATTTACAGGACAAGCTGGACATGTGAGAATATAACGATACCGGACGGAACTGGCATGGTACATAACGATGAAAGATGAAACTCATATCGCGGTGGAACATTAGCACAATTAACACAGAACATCACAGTCACACCCGAAATAAACTTCACTGATGATTGACACTGCACCGTACCTTCGCGCGATTTGGCAGCTAATCTGCTCTCGTGCAGATTCTATCCACCTGTAGAAACAGACTTGTCCCTACGAAAACTGGAAGTACTTCCGCCGAGCCAGGTGATCGGGGACCGCGGTCCGATGCACCATCTTCGTTTTTCGTATACATAGCGAGTCGTGATGAAAACTTCGTATGCGCATTGTAGGTCTTTCATAAAACTTGTATGGATCGATTTCATTTTGTATGGAGATTGCGTGCCGCGGATGTTACATCGCCACCTGTTGTTAGCTGGCGGAACTAGTGCTTGTATATTGTAGCTACATGGAGATAGTTGTAGCGATGTGGAGATAGGTGTCGCTACACACCCAAACTGGCTTGACTGCTCCCGCGCGCAAATACTATCCAACTAAATTGGCTTGACTGCTTGACCGTGCGCAACCAATTAGTTAGACAACGCTTCCGCGCAGATACTATCCGTAGGCTTCAATATCGTTTAATATCAGGTGAATTGTGGTCAAGCGCAAATCCATCTATAATATAAAAATGAAACGCATAACTTGGTAAGCGCATAACTCAACAACGCCTGGACCAATTTGGCCAATTCCTTTTTTAAAATGTTCGTTGAAGTCCAAGGTTGGTTCTTACGTAGCTAGTTTCGAATAAAAAGAAGGGTGCGGTGCAGTGAGACAACCGCCTAAACACTATTCAACCCTTCAATAGGGTTGTCGCAATCCCGGGCGCCTTTACACTTGAGCAGCTGGCCCAAGCACTTGTCGTACCACACTATGATAGCCTGGAACTCCTCGTCGATGGCGTTGTGGAGCTCGTACGGGTCCTTGGAGAGGTCGTAAAACTCGGCGAATTTCTGCAACAAGTCTGCTATTTAGATACAAGCCTTATAAAGAAGAGGAGTAGAGGATCAGTTACGAGGAGCTGTAACGTTTGCAGTAACGTGGTAACGCATCTTTGCACGTGCTGGAGGCATAGAATATTACGAGTACCAATAAGCTTTCATCTGATTGATGTTTTAATGACACAAATACAATATCGGTATAGATAAAAATAAATTTTAATAATATAATATTGTAATCCTAAACTTTCGTATGCCGTAATGGCAGATCGCAGTGGTACCTCAACGTTGTTAATATAATTAGATCTATGACATACCTGTGAATCACGAATAAATAATTTGATTTGATTTGATATAAAGTATTTTTTGCATCGGAATCTCAAAATATAAATAATATTCTTCCGAATATCAAAATATAAGTATAAAGAATAATTTCAAATACTCTTACTACTACACTACTTTTAAATACTAGTTTTTGTAATTTATAGTCTCTTGTATTGTAAGTCACACGACATTCAGAGTCACCACCGTACATGCATGTTCATGCAAAGCCATTCACTACATCTACTGGGCCTACTACGATGGAAAGATAATTCGCCGATCTAACTTTCTTCTTCAAAATAATTGCCATGTGAGTAGACTGACCCTCTGATGTTAAACGGTAATCCACCCTCATATACCTACATCAGCTATGCTAAGGGCTTAGTTTAGCAGCTACCATCCGTGAAGAAAATAGAAAATACAAATATATTCGATTGTAGCAGACCCAGGCTTTCGATAGAGGAGAAGGAATTTACCCATATGGAGCCACTGCTAAATTTATAAACCATATTTTGCGTATATACGTATATTGTATATTCCATCACCTCTTATAAAAAACAATATGAATGAACGATGAACGAAAATGAATGAATGAAATGCATAATTCTACACACACGTTATACTTTACTTTTGGTTATTAATAAAGAAAAAGTATTTTGATTTTCCTATTAAAACCATATTGTACTGTTAAACAATAGGGATGTGAACTGTCAACTTTTATGTAGCTGTCAGATGATTGCTTCATACATTTTGTATGGCTTCGAGGAAAAGTGACCTCACGAATTTTGCTGATCAACTGACTCAATGACTTATCGAAATAACCTAAAACATTCTGCTGGGCCACACAGCGCCACCTAGTCTGAAACTAAGCCGAAGCTTGTATTGATATTATACAACTGACAATCAATTATACTTAGATAGGGATTTGATATTTATGCTTAAGTTTGTATTAATCGTTCTGGTGGGCCGCGCCGCAGTCGCCCCCGCGGGAGCGGGAGCGGCCGTCCAATGGGAATGTTTCCAGGGTCAAAATAATTACATTATATTTATCCGTATTTTAGCTCATAAAAATATATTAGACACGTATTTTTCCTTTTTTCATTTAAACAAAAAATAACAAAGATACAAGGCATCAAAATTTAGGAGTGGGGGTATTTGACGTTACTTAGTGGCGAAGAAACTCCCACTCTGTGACGTCACGCGTAATTTTAACAGGCTATATCTTTGTCATTTTTGGTCTAATTTACAAATGAAAAAATACGTGTCTTTTATTTTTGAGCAATATAAAAGACGGACTAATTACATTTTTTACGGAAACAGGTCTATTTGGGGTCTTATACCTACACAGAAACGCCCAATCTCAACGTATAATATCGCCACGAAAGATAAAAGTTTCGGAAGCCTTGGTCTATGACAAAGACCTATCCGCCACCTCACAAAGTTAGTAGGTATAACATGTGTGCAGAATTTTTCTATCGCCATTTACATACCCAACCACGATTAGTGTACACGTGTTTCTTCTTCAAACGCCTCCGCCGTTTCACCTTTTGACGGTACCTTCTTCTTTCCGACCGTCTTAATTTCCTCTGTCGATAATACTGTGGCAGGACATGTTATGTACCATGATCGAAAAATCTAGATACTTTTGCGATATAGCCACAGAAATGTATTGTGTGTGTTAAATTTTAACGCATAGTTCTTGCCATATAAATACGCGTTTTGAATACATTTTACTACATTTTTCTGGGCGATTCGAGACTGCAAACTCTAGAAAATAGTCATACTGCGCACCAAAATATATATAACTCAAGTTTGCCATAGCGGAGACGGCTCTGAAGACACGTTCTGAACATATGCTTTTAAAACATTTCCTTCAAGAATTTCATCGCATTTGTACATCCTATTCGATTCGATTTGATGGTGATTTATCAATGATTATGTTAAATTGTTAGTAATGATATGCATGAATAAAGTGTGAATGGTAATTAATGAATACTAACTAAGAATGTTAATGAATTAATCAAAGCGTGAATTAAAACCCAAATAACTGTTAGTTTTTAAGAACCACACCATTGAGCATTTGAATAAAGACATAATATCTTGTAAGTAATTATACCTACTTAGGGACCATTCACAAATTACGTCACACTGGTCCCTTTTGTAGGGCTACTTTTTTCTTTATATGTCACACTTCATAGACCCCCTCCCCCCCTCCTTAAGTGTGACGTAATTTATAGATGGCTCCTTATGAACAACTAGCAGTGCTCGCGACTTCGTCCGCGTGGAATAGTTATTTTTTCCCCGTTTTTTTTTACATTTTCCATTATTTCTTCGCTCCTAATAGTTGCAGCGTGATGTTATATAGCCTAAAGCCTTCCTCAATAAATAGTCTATTCAACACAAAAATAATTTTTAAATTCGGACCAGTAGTTCCTGAGATTAGCGCGTTCAAACAAACAAACTCTTCAGCTTTATAATATTAGTTAAGATTAAATAGTCTAAGATAGTTTTCAGAACTTTTTCAAATAGCCTATTTAAAAAAACGCTCCCTTACCTGATGATCATCAAAGATGCAGTACTTCATGTTGACACGCGGAGCGATGTGCCTGAGGCAGGCGAATGTGTTGTTCCTAGCATCCTGACACTTGCAGTCATATTCTGGATAGCATTCCTGAAATTAGCAGTGGTGGTTAAGCTAGCAGTGAAAGGCTGCTTACGAGCAGAACAAAGCAGTAATAGTTTATGGCTATATACTGTCTCGATGGCTCATTTGGTGACCTCTGCCTTCTGATCCAATGGTCGTGGGTTCGATTCCCGCACAGTACAAACATTTTGCGTTTATGAACATGTCTTTTTGTGTTGATTTGGGTGTTTAATATGTACCTATAATATGTGTTAGTTTACAAAAAAAATATCTATCTAAGTGAGTTTATCAGTTGTCTAGTACCCATAGTACAAGCTTCGGCTTAGTTTGGGGCTAGATGGCGATGTGTGGCCCAGCGTGGCATGAATCATTTATCTTATTATCTATTGATATACTATACTGCTGTAGCGTCAGCATAGACTTTGCACTGTCAGTCACAGCTGATTCACATACCTACATATTAGTATTTAAGTAAACCGATTTCTATATTACTCTTGACTACCAAAGATACAACCTACTCGGTGTTTCATACGTGCATCGCTCAGAACATAAACTGTTTTCATAAAAAAGGACTACAAGAATAACTATTCTAGGAAAATAGTTCAACTCACCGCCAAGTTCTCCCCGTCATACTTCCAAGGGCACTTCGGGTCGACAGTACCATTACTGCCCTCCCCGTAATACTCCACCAGCATATACCGTTCCTCAGTATCCTCTTTATCCAGCTTCATAGGTCTACCGTCCATACCGGTCGCTTCTACCCCGGCTAGGTCCAGAATGGTGGGCGCCAAGTCAATGTTCAGGACTGGTTGGGCGTTCTTCACGTTCTTCGGTACTTTAGGCCCTCTGATGAGAAGTGGCACTTTTATGTCGGATTCGTAGGGCTGACGTTTGTCGTATACTTGGGAGAACTGACCTGGAGAAAAATATTAAGATTTTGAGTGCCATGAAATACGACGTAAAAAAAAAAAATATTTGTCGGTCGCAGACCTCGAGATAGAGACCGAAAGTATATAAGAATATGATGTAAATATTTACGTAAGCTAAACAAATAGATGATAAACAGCCAAGTACGAGTATCCCTTACGAGCACCTTCCAGAATTTGCCATAGTATAGTATAGAGTCTATACTATAGACCATGTTATCATATAGGCCAACAATTGACAAATGTTTTTGCTGAAGTCCGTTACCTTATCTGTTGCCGCAGCGACTTGTTTTGTCGCTTTCCACCTGGCGAAGGGAAGCCACTATGTTGTGCTACTAGGCACAAAGTACATCATGCTCTCAAGGGTCTACACTTCCTACGTATCTATGCGCTCCTGGTACTTATCATTCAGTCACTGCTCAATGTTACGATGAAAATTGGAAATTTTGCGACTGCATTTTATATGTGTCTAACTAAAGAGTCAACTAAGGACTTCTTGAGATTTCAGCATCTCAACCTACAGATTTCCTACGTATCTATGCACTCCTGATACTTATCACTCAGTCACTGCTCATGCTACGAAGAAAATTTGACATTTGCGACTTGGACATTCTATAATGTAAGTGTCTTAAAAGACGACTAAGGACTTTTTGAGATTTCAGGTCCTCAACCGATGGTAGAACCTATTTTATCCGCTTGGCTAGCGATCAAGGTACAATCCGTAAAGCACCATTAAAACCACTTCGGCTTCTCCTTCGGCACCTTTCTGGATTTGCCATAGTATAGAGTCTATACTATAGATAGACCATGCTATTGTATTGGCCAACAATTGAAAAATGTTTTTGCGAATGAACGATTGTTGAAGTCCGTTACCTTATCTGTTGCCGCAGCGTTGTTTTGTCGCTCTCCACCTGGCGAAGGGAAGCCACTATGCACAAGGTACCAGTAAACCAGCTACTCACCGATATGGTACCCGTTATCGGAGGTGTAGATGACGTAAGTGTCGTGCAGCAGCGCGGCCACCTCCAGCGCGCCCACGACGTCGGCCGCCAGCTCGTCCACCGCCAGCAGCGCCTCCCAGCGCGACCGGTACGCCAGGTCCAGCGAGGGCATCATGCTCTCAAGAGTCTACACTTCCTACGTATCTATGCGCTCCTGGTACTTATCACTCAATCAGTCGCTGCTCATGTACGATGAAAAGTTGATATTTTGCGACTTGGACATTCTATGTGAAATGTCTGAAGAAAAGGATTTCTTGAAATTTCAGCTCCTCGACCTACAGACTTCCTATGTATCTATGCGCTCTTGGTACTTATCATTCAGTCACTGTTCAATGTTACGATGAAAATTGGAAATTTTGCGACTGCATTTTATATGTGTCTAAAGAGTCAACTAAGGACTTCTTGAGATTTCAGCATCTCAACCTACAGATTTCCTACGTATCTATGCACTCCTGCTACTTATACTACAGTCACTGCTCATGCTACGATGAAAATTTGACATTTGCGACTTGGACATTCTATAATGTAAGTGTCTTAAAAGACGACTAAGGACTTTTTGAGATTTCAGGTCCTCAACCGATGCTGGTAGAACCTATTTTATCCGCTTGGCTGGTGATCGAGGTACAATCCGCGAGACACCATTCAACCACTTCAGATTCTCCTTCGGCACCTTTCAAGATTAGAAGTCTATACTGTAGACAATACTATCGTATAGGCCAACAATAGACATTTTTTTGTGAATGAACGATTGCTGAAGTCCATTACCTACCTTATCTGTCGTTACCCTCGTCGTGCCGTTACCTTACCTACCGCAGCGACTTGTCCTGTCGCTTTCCATCTGGCGAAGGGAAGCCATGCTATACTGCTACTCACCGATATGGTACCCGTTATCGGAGGTGTAGATGACGTAAGTGTCGTGCAGCAGCGCGGCCACCTCCAGCGCGCCCACGACGTCGGCCGCCAGCTCGTCCATCGCCAGCAGCGCCTCCCAGCGCGACCGGTACGCCAAGTCCAGCGAGGGCATCATGCTCTCAAGGGTCTACACTTCCTACGTATCTATGTGCTCCTGGTACTTATCATTCAGTCACTGTTCAATGTTACGATGAAAATTGTAAATTTTGCGACTTGGACTTTTTATATGTGTCTAAAGAGTCAACTAAGGACTTCTTGAGATTTCAGCATCTCAACCTACAGATTTCCTACGTATCTATGCACTCCTGCTACTTATCACTCAGTCACTGCTGATGCTACGATGAAAATTTGACATTTGCGACTTGGACATTCTTTAAGTAAGTGTCTTAAAAGACGACTAAGGTCTTTTTGAGATTCAGATCCTGAACCGATGGTAGAACCTATTTTATCCGCTTGGTTGGCGATTAAGGATACAATCCGCGAGACACCATTTAAGCCACTTCGGCATCTCCGGCACGTTCCAGAATTTGCCATAGTATAGTATAGAGTCTATACTATAGACCATGCTATCGTATAGGCCAACAATTGACAAATGTTTTTGCGAATGAACGATTGTTGAAGTCCGTTACCTTATCTGTTGCCGCAGCGATTTGTTTTGTCGCTTTCCACCTGGCGAAGAGAAACCACTGTGCTGTACTACTAGGCACAAAGTACCAGTAAACCAGCTACTCACCGATATGGTACCCGTTATCGGAGGTGTAGATGACGTAAGTGTCGTGCAGCAGCGCGGCCACCTCCAGCGCGCCCACGACGTCGGCCGCCAGCTCGTCCACCGCCAGCAGCGCCTCCCAGCGCGACCGGTACGCCAAGTGCAGCGAGGGCATCATGCTCTTAAGGGTCTACACTTCCTACGTATCTATGCGCTCCTGGTACTTATCACTCAGTCACTGTTCAATGTTACGATGAAAATTGGAAATTTTGCGACTACATTTTACCTATATGTGTTTAAAGAGTCAACTAAGGACTTCTTGAGATTTCAGCATCTCAACCTACAGATTTCCTACGTATCTATGCACTCCTGCTACTTATAACTCAGTCACTGCTGATGCTACGATGAAAATTTGACATTTGCGACTTGGACACCCAAATGTAAGTGTCTTAAAAGACGACTAAGGACTTTTTGAGATTTCAGGTCCTCAACCGATGGTAGACCCTATTTTATCCGCTTGGCTAGCGATCAAGGTACAATCCGTAAAGCACCATTCAAGCCACTTCGGCTTCTTCCAGGATTTGCCATAGTATAGTATAGAGTCTATACTATGGACCATGCTATCATATAGGCCAACAATTGACAAATGTTTTTGCGAATGAACGATTGCTGAAGTCCGTTACCTGATCTGTTGCCGCAGCGTTGTTTTGTCGCTTTCCACCTGGCGAAGGGAAGCCACTATGCTGTGCTACTAGGGTCAAGGTACCAGTAAACCAGCTACTCACCGATATGGTACCCGTTATCGGAGGTGTAGATGACGTAAGTGTCGTGCAGCAGCGCGGCCACCTCCAGCGCGCCCACGACGTCGGCCGCCAGCTCGTCCACCGCCAGCAGCGCCTCCCAGCGCGACCGGTACGCCAGGTCCAGCGAGGGCATCATGCTCTCAAGAGTCTACACTTCCTACGTATCTATGCGCTCCTGGTACTTATCACTCAATCAGTCGCTGCTCATGTACGATGAAAAGTTGATATTTTGCGATTTGCGACTTGGACATTCTATGTAAAGCGTCTGAAGAAAAGGATTTCTTGAAATTTCAGCTCCTCGACCTACAGACTTCCTATGTATCTATGCGCTCCTGGTACTTATCATTCAGTCACTGTTCAATGTTACGATGAAAATTGGAAATTTTGCGACTTGGACTTTTTATATGTGTCTAAAGAGTCAACTAAGGACTTCTTGAGATTTCAGCATCTCAACCTACAGATTTCCTACGTATCTATGCACTCCTGCTACTTATCACTCAGTCACTGCTCATGCTACGATGAAAATTTGACATTTGCGACTTGGACACCCAAATGTAAGTGTCTTAAAAGACGACTAAGGACTTTTGAGATTTCAGGTCCTCAACCGATGGTAGAACCTATTTTATCCGCTTGGCTGGTGATCTAGGTACAATCCGGGAGACACCATTCAAGCCACTTCGGCATCTTCGGCACCTTCCAGAATTTGCCATAGTATAGTATAGAGTCTATACTATAGACCATGCTATCATATAGGCCAACAATTGACAAATGTTTTTGCGAATGAACGATTGTTGAAGTCCGTTACCTTATCTGTTGCCGCAGCGACTTGTTTTGTCGCTTTCCACCTGGCGAAGGGAAGCCACTGTGCTGTGCTACTAGGGCCAAGGTACCAGTAAACCAGCTACTCACCGATATGGTACCCGTTATCGGAGGTGTAGATGACGTAAGTGTCGTGCAGCAGCGCGGCCACCTCCAGCGCGCCCACGACGTCGGCCGCCAGCTCGTCCACCGCCAGCAGCGCCTCCCAGCGCGACCGGTACGCCGAGTCCAGCGAGGGCATCATGCTCTCCGGGAGCGGGGACGGTTGCATGCGCATGAGCCAGTGTTTGTCCTACGAAATATGTTCTAATTCAGATCAGTGCCGAAAATATATAACAGGATACTAGAAAACATTAAGGCACTAAATTTAAATGGATTTAAGCGCGAACTTATAAAACTACTAATTTTAAAATGCTATTATAATATAAATGAATATGTACCTTGAGGACAATTATTTATAAAACATTTTTTGACATAATTGTTTGTGATATGGACAATTTATTTTAATATTGCATTGCTGACATTGAATTTTGCTGAATTTTATTTTTTATTATTATTGTAATGTTTTTCTTCCTTAAAGTGACAATTTTATTATACTATATTGTACGCCCCCATGAGGTATATCATGGCTGAACCTATATAACTGTAACAACTTTAATGTACCTATAAATAAATAAATACAATAAATAAATTTGATTTGATTTGAATAATCACCCACCAGAAATACACCAAAAATTTTAAACCACTTGCTTTTTATCCGACTGCCGAAGAAAGGAAGGTAATGTTTTTTGACAGTAAGTAGGTATGTGTGCATGTACCTAGGTACGCCATTTCTCTGACATGCCATACCTACACTACAGTCTAAACGGCTTGACGGATTTTGGCATTTGATTGGGTGTTTAGATTTGTATTTAAGTATTTATTTGTGGTACCTTCGTTGTTCTGATACCCATAACACAAGTGCTTAAGCTACTTACATTGGGATCGGAGCAATGTATGTGATGTTGTCTGATATTTATTTATTATATTTATTTATTTATTTATCGTGATTCGCCTATGTCTAGTAGTGAACTGCGAGAAGTTCATCATAATCATCATCATCACCAGCCCATCGCAGTCCACTGCTGGACATAGGCCTCTCCAGTTGCTCGCCACTCAGGGCAAACATCTGGAGGATATGCCCATAATCGCCACGCTGGGCCGGCGGGTTGGCGATCGCAGGACGTAGCTTCTCGCTCCGATGGCGCTGCTGCCCGTCATCGGCCTGTGGTATTTAGCTACGCCTTCAATTATGATGGTTATACCGCCACCAGTCCACAAGCAGGATTGCACCACGGGCAGGTGAGGTTGGCTTGGAGCGAAAGATGATAGGCCGCTCCCTTACATCCCCGATGCGAGACGTTGATGATGATGATCTTTCTTCCCGTTCATCTATGCGTCAGGTTTACACTCACATGGGCCGTTACGTTAAAGTTGGGATGTCTGACGGCGGTGACGTTGCTGAAGGCGCCTCTGTGGCGCGGCGCGGGCGTGAAGGGCTGGTGGGGGGCGGGAGGAGCCAGCACCATGAGGAACGGCCGCGACTCCGTCTGGTTCTCGATGTAGCTCACGCTTAGGTCCCGCTGAAAGAGGATAGCAGTATTTAGTTGTGGTTTTATCGTAAAATTGCCCATATCATGAAGTGCTATAGTACCTACAAATATCCACTGCTATGTCCATAGGCCTCCCAAATCTGTGTGTGGCACCGAGAGTGTACAATAAATTGCCCATTATTCTTAAGAATTGTAATGATTTAATTATATTTAAAAATAAACTTAAAGACATGTTGTTAGATAAATGTTATTATCACATTAAAAATAAAAAATTCTTATTAGGAATAGGTTCCATATATTAGTTTTTTATATAAATAATGTATTTTCTTTTATTGTGTTTCCTTTTGTACACTCACCGCACAACAAATCTGCTCTCTGCATGACCCAAGGGTTGACTGGTAGAGAATGCTCCTAGCATTAAGTTCGCCTTTTGTACCATTTTGTGCAATAAAGTTTAAATAAATAAATAAATAGGTACCTAGTTGGCTAGTAGACAATGTTTATCGACGAAAAACACGTAATCTAACTAGGTATGAATATTAGTGTACTTAGAAATAGGAAGAAGAATACTTACAATGACGTCAGTGAGGTACAGATCAGTGGAATGTGTGGAGACTCCGTTATTGGATATAGTGTAGTTGTAGTAGACAGAGTTGCCGACGAGGCCGTGCCACTCGCTCCACCCGGGAGGGACGACCTCCGGCCCTCCGGCTGCTTTTACACCGTACTGAAAACATATGACGTCATTTAATTGTAGGTGCGTACTAAATCTTGTAACATACGGAAAGGAAGGTATCCGTTGTCAATAATAGTCAGTAGTCTGTAGCAACATTTGCTATAGATCTACGAGTAAGTACCTATCTGAGGATGACGGCGGAATGAGGACTAGTTTGGTTCAGTGGTTGGTAGTAAGTGGCCTCTGAAGTGGTGGCAGGTTCGATCCCTGGTGGTCCCCTTGATACTGGTTATGAGTCCGAAACGATCGGCCGATAGAAAGATCGTGGTTGGCGAGGTCTCTAAAACTTACAGTTTCTTACCAAAAAACAATTCATCATCATCAGCTTATCGCAGTCCACTGCTGGACAAAAGCCTCTCCAAGTGTTCGGCAAATTGGGCAAACATCTGTAGATTATACCCATAACCTCCACCCTGGGCAGGCGGGTTGGCAAACCGCAGGGCGTAGCTCCTCGCTCCGGTAACAGCCCGTCATCGGCCTGTAGCATTTAGCTGCGCCTTCGATCGTGATGGTTATACCGGCGTTATTCAGCAGGATGCACCAGGGGCAAGTGATGGTGGCTTGGAGAGAAAAGATTATCCTTACAAAACCGATTACCATACAAAAAACCCACCTCATTCATATACTTCCCAGCATAGAAGGTGTTGTAGCCAGCATCTTGCAGGGCGTTCGCGAACACGCGATGTTCCTTATCCCTCCACTCGACCCCGTAGCACCCTCCGGAGAGGCTGTTGTTCTCCACCCGGTGGTTGTGCACGTACAGACCGGTCAGGAGGCTGGCGCGGCTTGGGCAGCATATTGGGGACGTCACATACTATTGGACAGCAGGTAAGGAATTGATAAGGCCCCATCACTTTATGTATGGATTTTGAAAATAAAGTAGGTACCATTTTATTTATTTACTGGCGACCCGTCCTCACTTCGCTTCGGTTTATACTTGTAAACCTTCCTCTTGAATCACTCTATCTATTAAAAAACCGGCCAAGTGCGAGTCGGACTCGCGCACGTAGGGTTCCGTACCACTAGCGAAAAGCGACTTTGTTTAATTTATTATGTAGTGTTATGGACAATCCGTTATTAACAGTAGATAGCCGTCTACTTTGCCCCACTGGGCGCCTTGGTGGGGCTTACTCCCGTCGTAGTAATGTTCCCCATCTCCTTAGGGCTAGTTTTGTTGTTCAACAAAAAACATAACTCACACACGGGGGACGTTCAAGTATTACGTAAGCAGATTTATTACAGTTTTTTTACCCCCCCACCCCCCATGTCAGCAAAAGTAAGCAAAGCTCTTACCCCCTCCCCCCATGCTTACGTAAACATTTTTAGATTTTTTTTGCAAAAAAATTTTTGCCCCTAAGGGCACTATGGGATTAAGGACTTAAAAATATTGACCAAAAATTGAATTTCAAGTAAGCTAATTTTTTTTAGTTCTATGTATAAATATGGATAAAATAAATGTTTTTTGTCCTGTAGATAAAATTCGTAAAATGCAAATTTTCCGAGATATTGGTGATTTTTTTCTTTATATGCATTTTTCTCGAAAACTATGCATTTTGCGAATTTCATGTACAGGACAAAAATTGTTGCAAATGTTATCACGAATACGATGACATCGAAAAAAAGGGAGGATTTAAGGAGAGAGTTTTAAGTGTTTTGCCCTCAAGCCTTATACAATGGTGGAGAAATCGGGACTAAGAAAAATTTTCAATTTTATTTTCAAGAAAAAAATACTTCCTTTTTAGGGTTCCGTAGCCAAAATGGCAAAAACGGGACCCTTATAGATTCGTCATGTCTGTCTGTCTGTCTGTCCGTCCGTATGTCACAGCCAGTTTATTCCGAAACTATAAGAGCTATATTATTAAAATTTGGTACGTAGATGTATTCTGTTAACCGCATTAAGATTTTAAAGTAAAATCAGAAAAAAATCCAAAAATTTTGGGGGTCCCCATACATGGAACTGAAACTCAAAAATTTTTTTTTCATCAAACCCATACGTGTGGGGTATCTATGAATAGGTATTTAAAAATGATGTTGAGGTTGGTAACATCATTTTTTTCTCAGATGAATAGTTTGCGCGAGAGACTCTTCCAAAGTGGTAAAATCGATTTTTAATAGATCTATCTTATATCATCGTTTTCTTTTTGGAATCGATCTTCAAGGCACCGGTTCGAATCGATTCCTAAGATCGATTTTTTGTCACAGCTCGGCAACCTTCCTAAACGTATGGATTTATTCGTAGGTAATTCGTAGGTAATTCCCCGAAAATACGTTTCGTTTTCAAACAAACAGAATGTGAGGATTTGCCATTTGTGTTAAAAAGAAAATAAATAAAGATGACGTAATCATCATCTAGACCCCCCCACCCCCCATGTCATCCAAAATAAGCAAATCATAGACCCCCCCGCCCCCCCATAGTGCTTACGTAATACTTGAACGGCCCCACGGGCCTGAAGGTCACCTGATTGATCTTAGGCTTCTCACATCCAATACTATGTATCATTGGTAGATTTTTGTCAGCTATGCTTCTGTGTAAACGCAGCTTAAGTATTCATCATTGTAATTAAGTATTTTTAACAGTGTTGAGATATCAGTCTATTTTCTCACATTATTAATAATTGATAAAAATTGTTAATGTAGTTGATTGTTTACATTTTGAACATAATCAAGTTCAAAGCATTCTAAATCACAAATTTTATAATAATAATATAGTGTACAATGAAAAGATAATGAACCATTAATTAGATACCTACAGCAGTAAGTAATCACAACATTTTGTATTGGCTTTAAAAAAATGTTTTGAATTTACAATCACATATCCTCTTTATGTTTGTAATCAAGCTTACCTACTGCATATAACAATGACCAGAATGGAATTCTTAATACTTTGCATAGATTCATACAAACCTTTGAGATAAATGTTGGTTGATTAATATTATTAGAACAATCTTCAGTTTAATTCAGGAATGATACTTCCTTACAAAAATATCACAAAGTTACTTATCTCAAATAGTAATATGTTTTGTCATCATAAAATGCTAGGGCCCAGACTTCCAGAAACAATAGTTAAATAATGGGATTTGGATTTGAACAGGATTATGCCTCATATCTACTACACCTGATGCCTCCTTACTATCTGGAGGCAGGATGCCACTCTTCAGTTTTTTGAGGGTGGCATTAGTCCCACATATCCCACCATTCCTCAAAACTGTAGGAATGTGTAGATGCATTTTCCCCATAAAAAAATCCAATTAGTAGGAGACATTATAGATTTTCAGAAGGGCCAATACCTATGAAATATGTGTGAGCACTATAACTATTCCTTTTCATAAGTTTTTGTCGCCTTGAAATATAAGAATATGTACATCAAGTTAATAAATTTAACAGTATATGTAATATATAGGACATGAAAAGTACATAAATAATTTGGGTTTTACCAAACCAAGAACCATTCATTATTATCAAATGAATGAAATTTGATGCTTGTTACTTTTAATTTGACAAAAACTTCTAAAGATCAAATCTGATTAAATATCAAGAGAAAATAAAGTTTCACATAAATAGACTTGTAAAAGTAATAAAAATGTAATTTTACTACACATTTTACACATCATACTCACTGAATTAGTGAATGTGACTCCTTCATCAGCTATAAACTGCTGAACTTTCTTCATTGGGGTCTGAAATAAAATAAAACACAACTCTCTCACTAAACTATTTTATTCATCACTTAAAATACACTCAATGTGTTCCAATATGTACTAACCATTCCTCCCAAAACAGCATCCTGATCGTCAGTGAGAATAACAACAAAATTTGGTCTCTTTCCTTCACCTTCACTATACGCAGACCCCAGACAAAGAACTAATAGTAAATAATTTAACATCTTGGCTATTTTAGCTTAAAATTACTGTTTAACACTACTTATTGAGGTATTGCTGGCATCAGCTCGAGGCCTGTGCATTCGCTAGCGACCACGACGCCGACTGTGAAAAATCCGACACTCTTCACAACTGACCTGAAAGATAAAATAAGGTCAGATGTCTAACATGTGTTTATGAATTTTTACACACATGTAAACACATGTCGATAAGGATTATGATGTGTGAATTAAGTGTTATTAACGCGCTTATCACCGTGAGAATGGTAAAACAATATAGTTTAAATGAAAGTAGATACTAAAAATGAAGTACACAATTTTATAATCTACAATTCGTTTCTGTAGTTAGGTTGTGTAGAAAATTAATAGCTGTAGTTAATTTTTTGCAGCTTTTATTGATTTATGTCATAACTGCACATACAGCGTCGTAAGCACGCGTGTAATTGAATAAATTACTAAGGTAACACCGCATTTCTAGCGTAGAGGTTATGTGCACTTACCATTTGAAGGGATCGTAATAAAAGTCTTTGATAAATGCAACAACACTTTTTTTGCCCATTATACTATTCTAATTTGAAGGTATTTTAAAATAAATGATAAATATGCAGGGTTAAAACAGCGAAAATCGATAAATCTCCAACAATCCAAAATTTTTGTGACAGAAGACAATGTCAATGTCAAATTGACATTTAATTTTTAATTATTGTTTACGGCTCTGGACACAGTTTCTATCAGCCCATACTGTTTATTTTTGAAAGCCAATACGAAAATTAAAGCAAAACCTTTTTGATCATCGTAGTATATTGAGCATTTTATTAATTAGGTGATAGAAAACTACGAGCACTCAAAGGGATTTTGTCTGGAGGGAAGGGTGGTAAGCTTAAAGCAAAATAAATAAGTGTACCTATCCGCCTAAAAGTAGATATATCCTATTGTTTATTATCAGACACAGTTTTTACAATCCAGTTTGTATACCGCGACACTTTCGTGTAGACACCGGGATAATAGTGGTTGCCGCAAGAGTAGCCGAAGGACACGAGGCCGACTACCAAGCCTCTGTAAATCAGAGGTCCTCCCGAGTCTCCAAAGCAGCCGTCCACTTCCCCCACGTCCATGTTGCCTGCGCACATCATGGTGTCTGAGATGATGGCGTTGATCGTGCTGTACCGGGCCGCGCAGATCGCGTTGTTTATGGTCAGTATGGCGGTGTGGTGGAGTTGTTCTGGTTGGGCGCCGTCTATCTGTAATAGATGGATAGAACACCATACAGTTGACATTAGCTATGTAAGTAGGTAGATGTGTTGGAAAGTCAATATTATCTTAACTCATTTAGTTATACCAATATGAGGGGATTGCGCTCACCCTCGTCACTCGAGTGGTTATACAATAGTACAGATCACCAAAGATGTACCCAAATTAGAAGTTCACTTCACAAATTGTCACGCTACGGTCGGTTTCACTTCGGTCTGTACCGCCTGTTGTAACAACCATGGAGCAAATGCTTCGTAGTCATCATCATCATCCGCCTATTGCAGTCCATTGCTGGATATAGGTAGGCCTCTCCGGCTGTTCGCCACTTTGGGTAAACATCTAGAGGCTTTACCCTCAATCGCCAGGCTGGCCAAGCAAGTTGGCGATTGCATCGTAGCTCCTCGCTCCTATGACGCTGCTGCCCGTCATTGGCTTGTGGTATTTAGCTATGCCTTCCGTCGTGATGGTTATGTCGTAGGCAAATTCTATAATTCACATTCGATTGTCAGAGTTTGTTATTCAGCAGAAGAATGCACCACGTTCAGGCTTAAAGCGAAAAGAGGAGAGCTTTAATTTATTACTAGCTGTGTCCGCAACTTATTTATTTATTTATTAAAACTTTATTGCACAAAATGGTACAAAAGGCGAACTTAATGCTAGGAGCATTCTCTACCAGTCAACCCTTGGGTCATGCAGAGAGCAGATTTGTTGTGCGGTGAGTGTACAAAAGGAAACACAATAAAAGAAAATACATTATTTATACAAAAAACTAATATATGGAAATATGCTAAATAAAGTAGGTATAATATACATATACTTATAAGAGACATATACATATCGTACATAAATAGACAAATATATACCATGTACCTACTAAATATATTACTTAAATTATAAACATTACATAGACATATACATACATATATAGACATTATATATACATATAGACTATATACATACAACTTCGTCCGCGTGGAGTAGAGTTTCATCCCCTATATTTCACCTTCGGGGTAGACCCTTTCTTAGCGGATGCCTACGTGATAACATCTACCCGCATGCTAATTTTCAGCCCGATCCGTCCAGTGGTTTGGGCTGTGCGTTGATAGATCACTATGTCAGTCACCGTTGAATTATATATTTTAGATTAATAAGATTTTACTCACTTCTGTGGCGCCCCATCCAACCAGCGAACAAAGCGCGTTAGGTCTCACATCTACATTCGGCTTTATAATGGTACTTTGTCTGACATTGTTGTTGAAGCTGAAGGGTTTGGTAACGACCACGACAGCTATGTCGTTGGTATAGAAATTACTATCAAATGCTTCATGAGGAACGATTTTCTTCACGCTGTGGATGGCACCACCTCTGGTGCGGTACGAAGATCCGACTCGAACCTTCCAAAAATTGGGCTGACTGTAACTGAAAAATAGATAGAATTAGGACGGCACCCACAGCCCCATTTTCAGCAAGTTAAGAGTTTCAACAGCAGGATTTAGTTGAAGGATTGATCTAGTCTGATTTACCCGCAGGCTAATAGGTATGGCCTAGGGCGCAATGACTAAGGTGCAGCGCAGACAGCACAGCCCTTCCAGCTTATGTGTTTCCTTCCTCTTACAATCCTGGGTTCTTTAGGCGGGGCGTGACACGGAATTTCAGTGGGCCTTCAGGGTGAGGGCGACAGGTACAATGGGTTTGTTCTATTATGCCTGTCGACCAAACATTTGGACCTCACGGCCGCTTACCATCAGGAGGAGTGAAGTCCTGCTCTTTTTATATAAAAAAAGCACTTACTTCTTGCCGGTATTAGGGCTGTACTGGAAGCAATGAGCTGTTGATATCAAGTGGCGAGACGTGATGATGACGCCAGCGCAGTGCTGGACGAACTGTTGCTTGCCCCACGCGTCGAGGAGCATCTGGGCCAGGATGGGGTACCGGTCTATAGTGGTGGGCAGCCCGCCGATGACTCTTAGGAACTGTGTCGCCACTGGAACTGAATTGGCAAAAGTGTAAGCCTTTGTTTGTACCCTGGACCTGAGGCCCCAATACATATAAGCACACGACCATTCGATGGATGGATCGCGAATTTTTGTACCAAAAGTCCCTCCTTCTGTGTTCAATGTTATCTATACTTATAATAAATCTGTAGAGAGGTCAATTCTGTACATTAAATATATTTCCAAAATAACTATCAGGCAAGGCTCGACCGAGATGGGTTTTTCCTTCTAGGTCTGCCTAATTTAGCTTATTTTTATATAAATACACAATAAGTCATAGGTAGGAATCCAGATAATCTATTTAAGTTGTTTAACACACCTGCCTACTTAGACTACAATTTGTATAAAGTCTTTTGTTATAGTCTAAGTAGGCAGGTGTGTTTGTAGTCTACAAAGTAGCCTTCAACCAATTAGTGTTTGCGGGACCTGCCTCCAACAAGAAACCGAGCTATGACTACTAATTATGAGTTATCTTGCAGATAAATATGCGGTTCCTATTAATTCTGCCTTGCTTACACTCTAAATAAACCTTTACGACTGGTCGTTAAAAAGTATGCCTGGACGGCGCTTGTGTAGGTAGGGCATTCATGGGGTAGGGCTTAATGCGGATAGGTACCGGGTTCGATCAATTACTGAATTTTTTGTAAAATCAAATATCAAACAGAATACTTCACATACAATGCTCCGATTCCAAAGTAAGTACCTAAATAACCCAAGATAGGTACCTATGACACGCTGGGCCACACATCGCCATCTAACCCCAAACTAAGCTTAAGCTTGTACCATGGGTGCTAGACAACTGATAAACTTACTTAGGTAGATATTTTATTTGTAAATAAATAAAAATTATAAGTACATAGCAAGCATTCAGACCAATACCTACAGACATATACATGCGCACAAATGTTTGTACCTATTTAGGTACTGTACGGGGATCGAACCCACGACCCTTGGCTCAGATGGCAGAGGTCACTACCAATTGAGCCACCGGGCCAATCGAATTAATATTTTTTTTTTAAATGGATCTTCGAAATGTATCTACATACGCCCATAACTTTCTAATGTCTGCACCAAATTGAATGATTGTTGGTTTTATGTATTGATTATTGTTATGACAAGGTTTGTATAAAATAAAAATTACATAAAATAATTTACCTACTTAAAAAACATGGCGATACTAAATACAATACACAAGTTTATATACTCGTAAAAAATAAAATGAGCTATAAGAGTAAAAGTACTGGCTGAATATCACTTACCCCCATTAAATGCTATAATCCAATTAAAAAACACAAAACTAATTTTCCAATACATTTCTTTGGCTCACGCTTCGGACCAGCGAACGCACTTGGATCACAACTGTTCCATAACATCAATCGTATAACGCGCCCGTTGAATGCTCGTTCAATGCTTACGGTGGGTCCAGTAGCGAGCTTTATCTGCACGCCAACTTTACGATCTTGATACTTGCATAGACACAGAACCTAAAAATTGATTCCGTATTCGATTGATGGGTCATTGACGAGAGGCAATTACTAGTTAAGTTAGTTAGGTGCCTATTGTTTTTCTCTCCTGGTCCTTGGCGTATCAGGCTAATTTTTTTCACTACAACGACCATTCGCTGCTACGGCGACCGATCACCTTTTCGCTCTAAGCCTTCACCTGCTCGTGGTGCATCTTGCTAAATAGCAGACGAAGCTCTGGCAATCAACTAGTAGCGGTATAACCATCACTATTGAAGGCGTAGATAAATACCAAAGGACGATGACTGGCAGGACCGTCACCGGAGCGAGAAGCGTGGGTACGCAGGGCGTACCTTGTGACCGTCAGCTCGTTTGCACAACAGAGCGGTTATAGGTAAAGCTTCCAGGTGTTTGCCTAAAGCGGCAAACAACTGAAGAGGCCTATGTCCAGCAGTGGACTACGACAGGCTGATGGCGAGGTTCCTAGGTCCCGACCTGGTAGCTACCGATAGGCGGTTCTAGGAAGCATCTAGTAAACTTTGTTCAGCAATTTATTATTTAATTTTTTTTCTTCTAAATTTTGTTTCACCGAACGAGTACCAATCCTCATAAGTCACAGTATGTAAAATGCAAATAGTCTGTCGTTGAATATTATGAACATCAATCATACGGAGAGTGCTTTGCTTGCTGGAGAAACTCGTTAAACCTAGATTAATGTTTTAGTTTCTATCAATTTACGACTGTGGTTTACAGCTATTACTCTGCCCGTGAAACGAGAGGGTCAAGTATTGATACTATTCTTACAAACAACTATTCTCTACTGTATGTCTGAGAGATAAGGTTCAAATTGAACTTTTTTATTTGTTTAACTGTTTAATTGTTAAAATGATTGGCTGCTAATTATTACTGACGAGTAGTCACGATTCGTATTGAAGTCTTACCGTAGTATACGGTATGGGCGTTGAACTTTGATGAGTAGTAGCTTAGGATATAGAAGAGTTTCCTACCTATAAAGTATTAAATATATAGATGGGATAGTTTGTTGGCAGACTTTTTTTAGGGTTCCGTAGCCAAAATGGCAAAAACGGGACCCTTATAGATTCGTCATGTCTGTCTGTCCGTCCGTATGTCACAGCCAGTTTATTCCGAAACTATAAGAGCTACATTAACTAAAACTGAAAAAATATATCATGTGTATCACTATAAAAACTACTAACGAAATTTGGTTTGAATGAAATCTAGCCAGTAGTTTTTTTTAAACGTCATAAATCAAATTACCTAATTTTTTCATTTAATTAGCTTCAATATAATAAAACGTAAAGAAAAACATTTATTTAGCTGTAGCTGTGTGGTACGGAACCCTACGTGCGAGAGTCCGACTCGTACTTGGCCGGTTTTTCACGGTATGTTTAGGCAAGCTGGAAGTAATAGTTAGGGAAACGTATTAAAATAATTACCTAGTGGAAGAAGCAGAAATGAGAGAAATGTTTTTTTTTATAGGATCAAAAAAGGTAAGAGGGTGTGATGCAGTGGCGTAACTACAGGGTGGCATGTCGGCAAAATGCCACGGGCCCCCAGTCGTAAGGGGCCCCCGGTCAGAGGAGAATCCAAACTCCCCAACATTTATTATTACACATTTAGTGAACATCTGATGAATTTGCCACGGGCCTCGAATGGTATAGTTATGCCACTGGTGTGAGGAGTTTTAAAAGATGGCAGGTAATAAATGAAAGTTACTGTTTAATCTTAATAAAAAGTTTTGTAATTGTTTTTTAACAACTGCTCTGGTAACACAAATTGTACATGATGTCTAGCTACCTAAATAAAATATATAAAATGGTTTTTTACATATTCTTGACTATACATTATTTACATAAAATGGCCTTGCAAGATGGTTGTAGCACAGTTTAATTTAAAAGAGAAAATGACAATCATGGTACATACTCAATATAGAAATAATATTTCATATTTATACAAATGTTTCTTTGTACTTGAAATAATATGATACTATCTACAACAGAATTACATGATTAACACTTACATTAACGGAATCACACGCGTCATATACCTAATTTATGTAGAGTAGATCTGTCAGAGATTGCACACCAAAATTTTATGTAAAAAAAACAAAGTATCCCCATACAAATGTTATACAATTTAGTGTATGTATTTTATTTATATAGTACATTATGTAAGTACTTCCAGGACTCAACCATCCACTTGTAACCACAATTCAGCAGTGTTACTACACCACATCTGTCTGAGGCTTGTGGCAAATTCTTTGAATTTAGCTCTACTAGTAAAAAAATGATAGGGTTGACATTACTGAGGTCACAGCCACTTGGCTGGTCACAATTATTGCAACTAAGTCGAGAACTTAGTGTATTACATAGTAAATGATGCATGTGAGTCCCGTTAAAAAATGTTCATTATACAGGAACACAACAATATTACAAAGTTGCATGACATTCTGAGGGGAATATAGACAAATCATCGTATAATTCCTTTGGTTCTAATAGCAGCTTGAATTTGAGCGTCTATACTCGTGTAATATTTCATTCTTGCTAACAGTTTGGTGACCCTTTTCATGTCTCCGTCAAAAAATGCCATAGACAATTTTTTCTGCAGGTCTTTTATTATGGCCTTATTTTCTTTATTCAGAGTCATGATCTCTTCTTCTGTCTCTGCACTTTCTACTTCTTCGTTCTTCTCCATTATGTGCATAAGGAATTCTTGGTCTACTTCTGTATTTTCTGGTATTTCTTTGCCTCTTAATTTCAGCATGTAAATACCTAAAACAAAGGTAATATGAATAATGAAAATATATACTTGCAGACAAAGTCACTTTGGGTCGCTGAGCTAGCGCTGTAAGTAAGTAAGACAAAGTCATAGCTAGTTAGTTAATGCTATACAGATGACTGGCTCGTTGGATCAATTGGTAGTGACCTCTGCCTTCTGAGCCAAGGGTTGTGGGTTCGATCCCCACACATTACAAACATTTGTGTGCATGAACATGTCTGTTTGTATAAATTGGTCTGGGTGTTTTCTATGTATAATATGTAATATAAGTAAGTTTATCAGTTATCTAGTACCCATAGTACAAGCTTCGACTTAGTTTGGGGCTAGATGGCGCTCTGTGGCCCAGTGTGGCATGTCTTGGGTTATTTATTTATTTAATTAGTTTATATTATACCTCTAGCCAAAGGCTCCAAGAGTGTTTTATAAGCTTCATTCACTAAAGAAGAGTATTTGTCTGATATTTCTTGCTCTTGTTTGTCTCTGTAAATACAAAATTATAATAGTTACATGATAAATTAAGTCACAAATAGAATAAATAAATTATATATCGTTCATAAAGTAGGTATACGGGATGCATCAATATGGGTGGCAGCACCATTACTTTATATAGAAAAAAAAAATTACTTTGAAACTTACTTATTAGCAAATTTGTCTGGATGCAAATATTTCTGCAAGTCTTTATATCTCTTCGCCAGTTCGGTTTCGTCTTGATCGTAGGTTTCTTTCACTCCCATAATTGCAAAATAGTTTTCGTCTTTTTTAGGTTTCTGCAAAGCATTGCATGCCGAGCAAAAGAGGTTGGATATCAGTTTGGAATCGTTGCCACAAGACCAACAGGACGATAGCCTGTTTTGGTTAAGAAAAGGACTTCTTAAAGTCGTGTTGTACAGAAGACGCCGAAGACTCATAATTTCGTAATTATTTAAACACTGAAAAAATTCATAAAATAAAGGTTAGACTAATTTTAAAGCTAAAAAAACACGCAAATCTAGGCGGCTATGACTTCATGTACGTACGATTTGTAACCTACCTACATACAATTCCCAGGAGTTTTGTTAGTACGTTTCATTAACAAGTTCAGGCTCTTGCATAATATTTACAAAGTTTTCAACAACAACATTCGCGAACGAATTCTGGAATTTTTTCAACTCATTTTTGACAAACGTCAAATTTGACAATCAGCTGTTTGAAAATCGCGGACCGAACGCTCCTATCAGAATTCGAAGAGGTATTCAATTCAATTTCTTTATTCTTATTAGAACTTATTCTGATAGGAACGAATTACATAATAAGTCTTCATTAGAACTATAGAAATAAATTTTAACTTTTCACAGGTGGCCATAACAGATTTGTTTTATTTTTGTTTGTTGATGGAGAAATTATGATTTAGGTGATTTCGGACAGTTTACGTTCCGTTTCAAGAAATTATCTTAGAAAAATAATTGTTTTATCATGGCAACGAAGCACGTGGCATGTTGAAACCGCCGGTTCTCTCGCTATTTCACAAAAATAAAAAGTGTAATGTCTTAAGTAACAGCTGTCAATCTGAAGACTTGGCAGCATGGTCTCAGACCTTAACTGGTTTCATGAGGAACGAATTTATTAAAAAAAAAAGTAACAGCTGTCAAAAATGACAGTCTTCAATGTTTTTGTTGTTCTTTTTCTTTCGTTCGGACTTTCGGAGTCCTAAATTAAAAATTTCTAGAGAAAGCTGGAGCAGTTTTGCCGAATAAAAAATGGTGTCTTATTTTACAAGCGATGCCTCCAGTGAAGGCACCAACTTTCAAAAGGAGATTTCCAATATGATGCACGGTTTTGGCGACAATCCTAACCCGAACGCAGCAACAGTTTTGTTGGTTGAAAATATTGTGCTTCAGCAACTCAGAAGCATGCTTCAAGAAGCCCTGAATTATTCCAACATGAGAGGAGGGCCTGCCATATCGAATTACGACATAATCTACTTAATGCGCAAGAATTACATGAAACTGAAGAGGTTACATGATTACCAATTGAAGTTGGATAAAATCGACAAAAATCGGGCGGCTCTCAACGCAGATTCGATTATGGGCAGCAACATTATGTTGGAAGATGATAAGGATCCTACTATAAAGAAACGGAGAACACACATTGATGTTATTAAGGAATTGGATGAAGCGGACGAGGTGAGTGCATACAAATTTGATGTTACCGACTATTTGAGAAAGGTTAGAGCTGCAAAGATAACGGAATCGATGACATTTGACAAATACGAGGCATATCACAAGGCGAGGTGCACGTCATTTCGCTCGGGAACTATTTGCAAAGGCTTTAACAAGTTGGAGCGATGGATTAATCCAACGAAAGAGTTGAAGATAACTCTGCCAGCGATGGAAGTGCTATGCTTTTTAGCGTATGAAACGGTAGCGGAGATCGTTGATGCTGTTTTCCTGGTTCGACAAGATGCGAAAAAGAAGAGTGGGGACCCTTTTAGCAAATTTGAGGGTGGTTATTTCTGTAACCCTGTCAGTTTGAATAATGCGGTTTATATCAAGTCTGGGTATGAGGGAGTGCCTGCTATCACAGTGGCGGAGGTCAGGGAGGTGTTGAGGAGGTATTTTGCCCCGAGAATGGGTATGAATGGTTTGTTTTATAGGAACATGAGTAATGATTTACCAGTCAGGTATATTGCTATTTAGTTGGTTTGGTAAGTGAATAAATATATTGTAGAAAATTTGTATGTGTTCATTTTATAATGCCCTTTTTGTACACAACAGATACACACTACCTTGTGCGGTATGAACATCTCTTCAAGTTTGGTTTACATAAGTAAGTGAAATAAAAATGTTGATGTAGGTATATCATTCATTTTAGGGCCCTGTGTCCCATTTGTGTGACCTTTGCCTTCTGAAATAAGGGTTGTGGGTTTGATTCAGACCTGGGACAACATTAATGTAAAGAAAATTTGTGTTTGTTCCGAATCTGGATGTTTGGTCAGATTTGTATTATACATATATGTTTTTATGTGGTATCTGCATTATTCTATATCTATAACACTAGTGCTAAAGCTACTAACTTTAGGATTGGATATGTGTTATTGTCTTATCTTTGATTATTTATTTAGTGGTAGAAACTGCAACTTAGAAAAAGTATTGTTAGTTTATCAGTATGTTAAACAGCCTGAAGTTCCTTTTTATAAATGTTGGTTATTTACGAGTATATTTAAGCTCAGCAAGATCTGTATGGTGGACTATCTCTATATTGAAGTTTGAGGATTAGTCGGCTCTTTTTTAGGGCATTCTGGCTTAAGTTTGGAAGGGTCCGAAATCCAGATTTAATGTCTTTGTAAAATCGTAATGTTTCGTCCGGCGCGAGCTAATGCGGGTATCACTTTTAGTGTTCCTCTTGTAGTCTTGAAGTTTCCTCTTGAATATATACTTTAATTTCTATTGTTAGCTTTTTAATGAAAGTAGGTACCTATGTGAGAGTGAGACTTGCATCTTTTATAAAATCTAAAACCAAATAAAATTGGAATCAGAGTGTACCCACCTAAGGTTGTTACAAAACTAATTAGTTGTTCATTTCATCGACGACGATTGATCTGCTTGGGCCCTACTAAAAAAAACGAAAACGATCGTTCGTTGAACGGATCGCGTATTTTTGCACCATAAATCACTCTCATTTGTCCCTCCCGTGTTCTAATATATCAATCAAATTGTTGAAAATCGACGTTGGCGAATTTTAGTTCGTATATTCGAACACGGGAGGGACAAATGAGAGGGATTTATGGGGCAAAAATACGCGATCCGTTCAACGAACGATCGTTTTCTTTTTTGTAAGTACATAGTAGGGCCCCTGGTCTGGTAATAACCCCAAGAGTCCTCCATATGCGGTCACAGATAGCGTAGCGACAAAAACCCGCCAGTAATCAGTATTCAACCGATTAATCCATGCTAATTAATACAGCTTATTTCCAATAGCCGAACGAGCATCCAATAAAGCTGGTCATATTTCAGCAGCGAAATTAAATTTGCAACCGGCCGGTCACAAAAACTCGTGGGTAAACTTCGCCCTATGAACGGCAAATGTTGCCGAATTCTATGCGCGGAATTATTAAAGTGGGCCTCATTGTATCGTAAATACGAAGTACCTACGACAGTATTACCAATATTAGTTTTGTTGAGTTTCCCAATGGCCAATATTTGAAGACTTTCAGAAGTGACAACCTTACTGATACGAGTATAAAATAAATCTATGGGCTCATAGGGGAAATTGATATGAGGGTGTAGGAACAGACTTGTCCCTACGAAAAGTGGAAGTACTTCCGCCGAGCTAGGTCAGCGTGCTCGGGGACCGCTGTCCGATGGATCATCTTGGTTTTTCGAATATAATATACCTCTAGCTAGTCGTGATGAAAACTTCGTATGCGCGTTGTAGGTCTTCCATAGAACTTGTATGGAGCAATTTCAGTATAGAGATTGCGTCCGTAGTGTAGGACGCCCCGCAACCCGCTGGGCGGATGACCTTAGAAGAACTGCTGGCAGTTGCTGGATGGGGGAAGCCCGGGATAGGGAAATATGGCGCGAATTAAAGGAGGCCTACGTTCAGCAGTGGACGGACCAAGGCTGTTGATTGATTGCGTTCCGTGATGTACACCCATCTGTTGTATTTTTAGCAGGCGGAACTAGTCGTTGTATGGTGTAGCGATCTGGAGATAGATGTCGCAACGGCGTTACGCCGCGTCTTGGACGCCAGCGGGCAGAGCGCGTCTTGATCAAGTTCATAGATTTGTGTAAAGCTGTTCTTGGCGATAGCGGCGTGGGCCTCCACGTTCCCCAAGCACCCATCCTCCACATCGCCTTCAAAAATGTCAAACATCAACGTTGAGTGACATTATATACGAGGGCGATCTCTCTATAGATATCACTGTAGGTATGGTTTGGGGCGATTATAATGTACATTTCTAACGAACTTCGTGTTTATGATGCTTACTGGATTACCTACTTACAAATACATAATCCAATAAGCATAAGTAAATGTGCTTGACCAGAGTTTTTCACCCTTCATTACGCGAACTCTTTAATTTGAAGAACTATTCTGCGACCAGGGTAGGGGGTCAATCAGAGTCAAAGCGGCTGATGATGCAAAAGAAAAAAGGTTTTTATAAAAAATCTCAGGGGAAAAGCCTCTAAAAACAGCTAGGATGCACTGTTAAAATTTGAAGTTCATAGGTACTGTTTGACATGGAGTATTACTAATCATGCACAGTAGTGTAAAATCACATAGGTAATGCTGTTCTATCCTCGATAGGGTCATTTCTGACTCGATCTAGCGGGACTAGTGGCAAAAAGGTCTAAACGTCACCACACACTAACGAAACTTTTATTCCCATTCGTACCCAGTAGGAACAACAGGGAGGGTACGACCGGGAATAACGCTTATTCCTATATCTTAAAAAATAATGGAAATGTAATCAGAAAAACTATACGAAGTAAGCCGTAACGTTAACTGTACCGCATAGCTCCACTCGAGGCGACCTGTTACCGTCGTGTATTGGATTAAAGCGCCTGATTAGGGATCTGGTGGCTTAATGCTTTGATGTTTTATACAAAGGACATGGGAAAGGGCCCGCCATTGTTCTCTCCTAATGGAAAGTTCCGGGTAATGGTCCTTCGAGGGCGTATAGCTTTTAAGAGGGTCGAATTGTCGTTATGACTTAAGCTCAAACCAGCTTACATTAGCTTTTACAACTACTACAAAAATTAATTAAACGCGTGAAATGTTGGTCAAACGAACGAATGTGGCGAACATTAGGAGAGGCCTATGTCCAGCAGTGGACTGACACGGGCTGATGATGATGATATAATACACGATGAACAGCTATATACTAAATGCGTGCGTAAGATATGGGCTTCTCAGTCGGCGATAAGGTTTATCCGGCTGATGATGAAACTCTGTGTACATTGATGGCACCTAAGAACGACGTTCTGATTATAGTATCGTAAAAAAACCTCTACACCTGTGAAAACATTCGAAGGTTGTGTGAACCAGACCGCACTTGGCCAGTTTGGTTGACTAAGGGCTTATTGCCCTTGTTTAGGACAGGCTCAAGCCCCTCGGTGGGGACATATGAGTTGTTGGTGGCTGTCCTTCCACTCTGAACAACTGAAACGACCATGAGATAGATAAAAGCGCAACTTAACGCTTAATACTAGTGTCAAGGTAAGCTTAACACTTGTTTTCGAACTCGCATTGGTACCTAGTTGTCAGCACCCTATGCCTTTCTGACTGCTGCACTGAAATTGCTGTCTAAATCTTTCCATGGTTCTCGAATTCGCTTACCTGGCTGTTTATATTCCCAAATCTTTCCATTCCGAGGGCTGTATGTTGAAATAATAGTAGCATTATCTACTCTCGTGAATCCCCCACGTTTGCTGTGAAGGAAGTTAGTAGAAGGTAGATACCGCACTAATTCCTTATTGAATATCGGAGCGTTATCTCGTCCGCACGCACATTCGGCACAAGAGGCTTGGTCGACACTCGACCCGACTTGAGTGTCTGCGCTGGTAGCGCAGTTGAAATAATATCAGTGAAGATGCTATTGAATAACAATAAGGAAAAGTTTCGGCACATAATAATAATAAATAATAATAAACGTTTATTTCCAAATTACAATAACATTTTGTGAACTTATCTAGCGGCTCTGCACTAAGCATAATGCTTGTGTCGCAGTAACCATAACAATTACCAGTTACAATCATCGTGGACACGGTTCGGTATTGTAGGTAATTTTAATCTCAGAATAAGTTTGGAAAAGTGTAAGATACAATAAAATGTGTGATAGTGTGTGTGTGTGTGTGAGAAAGGTTATGCTGAGAAAAAGAGCACAGTCAAGTCTGCTATTGCTATATTATATGACATGAAATCGCCCACTTACTAAGAAAGAAAAGAATGTTTCCCCTTTTCTTTTCTCAGTAAAGATTTCGATGACAACTGTCAAATTTGAATTAAAGATTGAGATGTCTCCGCTCGGATATTTTGTCTTAGAGAGAGATATTTCCGATCGATTCCTGAATGCGCATTCTTGATTCCATAAGACCTGTTATTTCAGTTCCGGCACTTGAGATAAGGAGGCATTATAAAGCCTATGATACATGCATCACACTTACCTACATAAACTCACATTGTGTAACTTATCCCAAGTAAAGATATACGAGTAGGTAGGTCCATTTGCACAACGATTGACCACTGGTGTTGTCTCTCAGAACACCCTGATCTACGCTTATGTAAAGTAGTGTAATGTTATTTTCTTTGCCAAAGCGTACTAAAAGGTCGCTCTTACAATATCATACGGAAGAAGGCGGTTATTTTGTTTACCATCCTTGCTAGACTGTGGCTTGGAGTGCGGTAGGCCAATCTTTGCGATTAATTAAGTGGCCGGACGGGGCAGGCGCAATTGGCGTTCGACTCTCGCCACACATTGTTACGCTTACCCTGACGCTTACTAACTGTACGTATGATGTACAGAAGCTTAAGTACTGTACGTACGAAGTATATTTGTATATACTCGTATGATAGAAGCTTTGTTGCAAAAGGACGTTGGTTTCAGACTTGTTACTATATACTTAAATACAAATATATACACCCAGACACGGATCAAACACAAATTAATGTTCATCACACGAATATTTGTCGCGGGTGGGGATCGGACCCACGACCCTTAGTTCAGAAGGCAGGAATCACTACCAATTGAGCCACCGAGCAGCGGCGTAGCGTAGTGGGGGCGGGGGGGGGGGGCGGCCCGCCCCGGGCGGCACGTTTTAGGGGGCGGCAAAATTTCACGATTTATAATCTGTCCATACTAATTTAAATAATAAAAATATTTGAACCATTTCATATTTTTATCGGAACTACAAATTCGGACCGATTGAAAAGAGCATGGAATTTTTCATTATGTACTTATTCTGTAACGGATTCGGGGAATCCCTTTTCTTTGAATGATATTTTGTAGCGACTGCTGCCAATACCGTCCACGACTTGCGGGGATTCCCCGTATTTTATTTTATGCTTTGTTTATGACTAACAAAACAACAGCGAGAATTACTGACGATTCAAAATAAAAGGGCGGCAAAATTGCCTTCCGCCCCGGGCGGCAAAATTGTCTTCCCCCCCCCCCCCCCCCCGGGCGGCAAAATTGTCTGCCGCCCCGGGCGGCCGACACCCACGCTACGCCGCTGCCACCGAGCCAGTCAGACAGTAATCAGTTTACATACAAAGTTGCCAAGCAAAATGCATTGTTTTATGTACGAGTAGCAAAGGTTATGATGAGGAAAACAGCTCAATCAAGTCTGTTTTTGCTATATTATATGTTAATACAGGAGGATGAAGGACAAAATGAAGGAATTTGACTGGTTTCCACTGTGGAAAGAAGCATTGCTGCAGAATAAAGTTGGTATCTGACTTTGTAGGGGTAGACTGTGTAGAAGCGTTGGTACAGAATTATTTTGGGATTTGAACATTAATTTCTAAAGTGTGTACACGTGTCTACCTGCCTGTGGTCTCAATCCAAGAATTTCCTTTATTACAAGTACACATTGAGAACTACTGATCCTTCTAAGAACACACTCAATTTCGTGCGATTTCCGACAATTTCGTTCCCTAAATTCCCGGACTGTAAAAGAGCATGTTTACTCCCGGTCTTATAGCTACAATGCTGCTGACGTCGACAATGAATTGTACGAACTTCTATAAGTATTACCTAGTACCAAAGTGCCGTACCAAAAGGGCATTGTAATGCACTACCTTAATGCAATTTCGCCGTATACCTAGACAGACGGAATGCGGAGCACTTTTGAACGGAGAGATAATCCCCTGGCTTTTGCACCGAGGAATTCGGTGCATGGCCAATCTGAATTCTGGTTAGATGAGTAACCTTCCCTTCTTCCTGCATTGTTTGTACCGCGTTTAGTGTTATACATATTTTGCTATTTTTCATCATCGTACATCTCGCACCAATTCTAGATTTCATCCTTATCATCTTGATAGTTGGAGGTCTTCCACGGTGCGTTTTGCGCGCAATTTTCTGCCTCGTGCAACTGGTCTTTGGAATCAGCTTCCGGCTGCAATTTTTCCGAGTGGATATGGTGACGCTGCTGCCCGTCATCGGCCTGTGGTATTTAGCTACACCTTCGTGATGGTTGTACCGCCATCCGTCAGTTGCCAGCGCCTCGTTTATTATTCGGCAGGATGCACCACGGCCAGGTGAGGTTCGCTTGGAGCGAAAAGACGATAGGTCACTCCCTTACATCCCGTGGATATCTACTTGTTGATTATAGAGTTTTTTGTTTAATTTTTAATGGGGTTTGTCAGGGCCGTCTCTACCAGGGGGTGCAAGGGGTGCGCCTGCCGGGCGCTGCCCGGCGGCGCGGCGCAGGTCGGCGCCGAATATACTTAAGACGGCCCTGGGGTTTGTGCGTGATTGAATTATAAGCGATTTTGTTATACCCAGCAAAAGTCGGTTATATTTCTAGAGGACCAAAGAGCCTTGTAAGGAGTTCCACAGTTTGGCGATTAAGTACACATTATAAAAGTGGAGGCGAATCGTACCTACCTGCTGTGCAAGTTTTTGGTAGTACCTACTGACGTTGGTGTTAATATACACACTTAAAGGAAAAACAGGAGTGTTATAGGGGTGTGTGGATTTCGATATAGTAGTTTTGTTTGAAAGGTTTACACGAGTGTTTTATCGTCGTATTTAAACGAAATCTGTTCAGCTGTTTGAAAACCGGCAGATCACTTCCTGATTTTAAATGATTTTTGTGGACGGATCGGGAGGGTTATATATTTTTAATTAATTACAGAATTTACAATTTATTTTAAAGACACCAGTAGGTAGGTAGGTATTAGGAGCACACTCCAGGCAACCTTTACCCAGAGAATTATTAAATTGAAATAATACATTTATGATTAACGTTGTTGTGTATATAGGACGTTGCATATAGGTATCCTACGCAAAAAGTAAAACTTAGGTCCCAAAAGATATATCCTCAGAGTTATGACACCGGCATCTCAGTCAAAGACACCCAACTGTCTAAGTGGCCAACTCGTCTGCAAACCAGTTAGCGCACACAAAAACGCCAAGTTAGTTTGACTAGTTCTGACCAGGGCTGTCCAAATTGCGGCCCGCTATTCATGTCGGCGAACTACGAGTAGGTAGGTACTTTTGGCGTGGGTACACCTCAAAACGGAGTTGAATTGGAGTTTCGTATGTTGGCAATTTCAGTTTGAGTATTACGATTTGTCGCTAGAAGCGTTACGTGATTAGCTATTACAGTGTGCCTAGCACGAACATTTTCGAAAAAGTATGCGTAACGTAACCGTAAACAGGGCGATAATTTTCACTACTATAATAACTTCAATCTGTCGAATGATACAAAGATATCACAACTTATCACATCACTACCTGAACTATAAGACAACCGTCGAACATAGATTTACCTAGACGTCTGTCCTCGGTCAATGCTGCTAATCGACTGCCGGCTTGCTTCGTCCATCCCCCCAGCACAGCTTTCCCCTCCATTTTTTTCCCGCCTATTTTGCCGCCAGAGAGGCGCGCTGTCAACTGTCACATTAACCCAGTGTTGCCACTTAATTCTTACAAAACATACTAAATAATGAGGGCGATAATTAGACAAATATTAAAAATCATGACACTACGTAAACGTAGTAGGTACCTCTTACGCACGATATGGGCGCTGTACCAAGTTTCATACAAATGTTTACGGTAACGTTACGCATACTTTTTCGAAAATGTTCGTGCTAGGCACACAGTTTTAAGCCCTGACGAAAAAGAGGGGTGTTATAAGTTTGACACCAGCTGTGTGTGTCTGTCAATAGAATCGCAACGCTTAAAAAAACACTTTGGTTTTAGTTTTTTTTTTGAAAATTGTTTCCAATTTTGCGGTATCTAGGATGCAAACCCTTGGTAGCTATCATAACATGGATTTGATAAGTGAGTAGTTATATTCAATGGAATTATGAATAATTTCAAAGTTGATCGAAACAGGCCATCTCACGATCTGTCTCTAACTTGTGATTTTTGTATAGGAACTTCTTTGATCATAATTTATTTATTTATTTATTTAATCTTTATTGCACAATATAAAAAATAAAGTACAAAAGGCGAACTTAATGCCGCGTAGGCATTCTCTACCAGTCAACCTTTAGGCAAAACAGAAACAAATAAGTGGGTAGTGTGCTGCTCAATTTATGTGGAAACATTTGATAAGATATATTAATATTAACATGCCCCAAAATAAAAAAAAAATAAATAATAAACATACTTGATTGTTGGGACAATGCATAAAACCATAATATATATTAATTAATAAATAAAATACTAATAAATACAATATAAATCAATAAATGAATATAAATATAGATAAATAGATATATATATATATAAATATATAATAGGACGACGACTAGATGTAAAAAAGGAAAAGAGAAAGGAACACTATTGAGCGGAATATTGGAGCCGATAAAACTTTTGGACTCTCACTTTAAAAGATGCCCTGCTTGGAGCACTACGGATGCTTTCGGGTAACTTATTCCAGAGTCTGATGGATTGCACGCAGAAGGAGTTGGAGACGAAACTAGAGTGGTGCAGAGGAATGGCTAAGAGTGAATTGCTAGAAGAGCGAAGCTGCCGTGTGTGAGTCGAGCTAAGAAATTGGAAAATGGATTTGAGATAAATAGGAAATTTGGGATTGTGGAGAATCGTGTAAAGCATACATAAAACATGGATTTCTCGTCGTAAGGCAATAGGGAGCCAGTGAAGCTGTATACGGAAGGAGGAGACATGGTCGAATTTACGAAGGCCAAAGATAAAACGTATACAGTTGTTCTGCAAACGATCCAACTTGTTAAGAAACCCTTGATTGAGATCAGGATAACACACATCGGCATAGTCAATAATTGGAAGGATCAACGATTGAATAAGAGTAACCTTAGTGTTTATAGGTAAGAAGTGCTTAAATCGATAGAGGGAGCATAACGCAGCGCTGACCTTACGGCTAACTTCCTCGACGTGCTTAGACCAACTTAAGGTGGAATCAATGTGCATACCAAGATCTTTGACGCTGGTGTAATAAGGAATAGTTTCACCACGGTATGTGACTGGCGGAACAGTTGTCAAGTCCAAATTGCGCAATTGGTGCGCGCTACCCACAATGATAGCTTGACACTTATTCGGGTTGACAGCAACGCCAAAACGATCCGACCAGTCTGCGATGAGGCGAAGATCATTGTTCACCCCTGCAGTAGTCGCACTGATACTACCCATTGAACACATAATGTGTATCGTAACATTCGCCCTTTTTATATTAAGTCAAAATGACTGCATCCTGCCCCGTGTTAAGCAGGCGATGATGTCCAAAAAATTTAAGTGATCCGCATCACGCTTAATTTGTGCGGCATAAGATTATATTGGATTCTATCCAACCTCCTATCATTTTTTTTTAATTCACAGGGAGCAAAAATAGGACGCTACTGTTTTTTTATTTTCGCGTAGGTAGGGTCTGAGCCCTGTCAGTAGACAACCCTATTTAACTATTAAAACTTAAGAGCAATGAAAGATTGGCCAACAGATAGCGTCTTAGATCAAGACAGATGATGACGCGGTGAATTTGTGAACATTCAGCGAAACTACCCCGACGACTGTAAGCGATTAAGGGCAACGTCACATAGCGGGCGTGGCGGTACAAGCGACGTGACGGTAGCGGGATCATTGTTCAAACAACAGCCCTTCGCAGTTCACTGCTGGACATAGGCCTCTCCAATTGTTTGCCATATTTCACGATCTTGGACTTCTCGCATCCAGCACTTGCCAGCCTTCTTGCGCAAATCGTCGCTGCAAATGGCTTGAGGGCGCCCTACACTACGTTTGCCGAGATGCGGTCTCCAGCTGATTTGGCCAGGCCACTGCCACTTCAGCTTACTAATTTGGTGAGCTATGTCGGAAACTTTGGTTCTCTGTCGGATCACATCATTTCAGATCGGATCCCGCAGAGAGACGCCGAGCATAGCCCTTTCCATAGTTCGCTGAGCAACTTTTAGCTTGTGGACCACACGTACAGAACATTGGAGTCATGTAATTTGTGCATTGCAGGGGTATGCAGGCTAAATATCCTCGATTACTGTTGAGAAGTCCTCTTCAGAATTGCGGTAGAATCATTTTTGTTGTGCTTGACAGAAGCGCTTTCTAGAAGTCAACATTCACACACGGGCGCATTCTTGCTTAATTAAGTAATAGTAGCATTTTTTTTATTGGTATGTAGTCAGAAATAGCAACCCTTTAGATTATTTATGGTATGTTTTAGCTAAGGTCAATGTTAAAAACAAGAATATTTTAGAAAATACTTGAAGGAGACAGAGAGAAGGAAAATACTTGAAGGAATACTTGTGAAATACTAGAGAATCTTAGAAGATTATAGGTACTCTGAATCTATCGGGGAATACGAATTTCTGGTCAAGAAACTTGCGTAGGTACAAACACAAAATTGCTTTGAAATCTACGACATGGCAGCGTGACGTCATCTCGGCTATCTCAACGCTTTCTATATGTTCACACCTTTAGCAAGATGGCCGGACGCCCACTGAAGTTCACCGTTGCAAACTCTAATTTTGAATTTGCCCTTTACGACATACCTACCTATTAGTTTGAGTTGAGGTCCCGGGAGTTTGAGCGATTGGTCGACTTGACCTCTGAATTGTTTAATGAATATTTTGGGTAGTTGTTAAAAGAGCAACCAATTAAATAAATTAGAAGTTTGTGGTAGTATTTTGGTAGTATTTTTTTACCACAATACATAGTGTGGTAAAAATATTTAGTAAGTAGGAATTAATAATTGAAATTGTTTTTCACTTAGATACTAGACAGATAGATATTTCTAATTATTTGATTTTTAAACATTTGTGTTTGTTTCGTGTCTGGGTGTTTATATTTGTATCTATCTACTCGTATTTGTATTTATCTCTCTATTTAAGTATATATTTGTAGAACCTTTGTTGTTTTGATACATCTAACACAAGTGCTTAAGCGGAGCAATGTATGTGATGTTGTGTGATATTTTTATAGTTATAGCGCATCAACCAGTATGGCGTTGTGGCCGTTTTTTTAGTAGGTATTCCTCGCTTTACTTCCATCTCAAGGCGGATCGAGTCCCACATACCCGAGTAGCAAGGATGCGTTAAGGCATTTTACCCCGCCGAAACAAAAAAAATCTATCTTAACAAGCTTTATCACTCCTGAGTTACAAGAAACTCTGTCTTCGCGGAACGTATAGTCCCCTCCGTGCTTCTCATAATTTCTCTTTTAATATATTTATAAGGGATAGCTTCCCAGGCCGCAATCTGTTTCCGAAATTGGAATATTTTTTACTTTAACCCGGTATCAGACGAGGCAACATAAAAACGCCGGTGACGAATTGAAATGTGACTCTAAAGTGGATTGCCTTAGGTTGTTTTTCGTTTGTTTGAAATGTTTTTAGTGTGTTTTTATTTTACGTAACTGATATGATGTTGGCCTACGGGTTGGTTTGTTTAATCTGCGCACATTGGTGTCGATACATCAAGTGGCGCTAATGAAACGGCTTCAATAAAACGTATCGCGTATCGGTTTTTATTTTATTTTGTCGTTGCGGTTAACCGGTTTTAATGTATTGTTGTGTGGAATAACGAAAACAGAAGCAGCAGTGTATCTCGCAGAGGTCTATGTCCAGCAGTGAACTGCGATAGACGTCCTATCATCAGACGATGATGTCTCTATAACATAAAAATCATTCTTAGTGCAAACGGCTAAACTGTGGAACCGAACTCTTTGCCGGAGTCCGTGTTCTCTGAAAGGCATAATCAAATTCAAATTCTTTATTAGAGACTTAGTAATAATCTACAGATTTTCAAGGCCAGAGTGATCAAATCGGTTTTTGTTGGGTAAGCGCGCTCCATCCTAAACTCTAACATCGATAAACATCAGTACTATGTTTTGTCTGTATTATGCACGTATTATGTTTTCCTGTAATGTCTGTGTTTTGTGCAATAAAAAGTATCTATCTATCAGGCTAGTTTGGGTATGTACTCGTATTAGAGATCACTCATGCAATAGGTATTATTGATTTACACAAATGAGTCTTCAAGATTGTCCAGTTCTAAGGTTCTATAAGAATCGTCGCAAGCTATGAAGCTCATTAGAATAAGTGCTCTGACGGCCAGGACGGAGACGTGTAAGGAACGCCTGGCTCAGCCAAGAAATTTTTCCTTGTAAGCGCGGTGAGCAATGGATATAAAATTCGCAATTCGCGTCGCCGGTCGCTCGTCTCCATGGCCTGGTCGTAAGGGGGGAGTTCTCTCCTTGCATATACCTGGCTACACTCATGATGATTGTGATGTATAGAATACTACCTTTACGTCAGATTCGCTTGCGTTGCTTATATCATACTCGTACATACAATATTGTATCTATGACCCTCTTTACATACATATGGGCAAACTTTGGACAAATTGACGAGGGTAGGGATGTCGAGTGCCTCGTAGGTCTAGTGGTTTCAAGCGTCGCTAAGGACTTAGGTAGAGTCCGGATCCTAAAATATTCTTGAATTAAGGGGAATTTTCTAATTCAAATTAATTTATTACCTACTTCTAATTTAGTAGCAGCTGTAAGTGAAGAGTTGGTGATGTACTTGGCTAGTTTTCTCCGTACGACCACTTAGCTCAAGCTAAAGATTTAGCGTCCTCTCTTCAATTGCGGTACCCTTTCAGGGTCTATAATGATCCAACTTACCTATAACATCTTGTAATATTTATGTACCTACATTATAGATGCAATAAATGATTGAGTATTGAGTATTATCAGGAAGGTTGGCAATATAGGCATTTTGTGTATCGTCTACCTGCCTGCCATGGGAGGTAGAGAATAAGACATCGCCAACCCGCCTGCCCACGGTTGCGTTTATGAGTACCTAAAGCTTTCTTATGTTTAACCAAAGTGGCGAAAAACCAAGGTGGCTGGAAAGGCCAAAGTCCAGCAGTGGAGTGCAATAAGTTGATGATGATGATGATATCATTTTACGTGCAAATCCGCGGTCTGCAGCTAGTATTTACATAAAACTATTTATCTATCTAAAGTTTACGCGTGATACTACACAACACAATTATTAACGCGGTGTTACAACATATAATCCATTTAGAATTAATTGCTACATAGTCTACATTCGCATAGGAATACATCGCGATATCGAATTTAATTACAAATTATACAATTATAAATTTATATTATGATCTGTACGTGAATTTATATTTCTGAACCAGTGGTAAAGGATGATGATGATGGATTCCCCATTAGGCATATTCACGCCGCATCCGGGGGGATTCGGTGTGGTGTGTGGGATTCATACCTCCCAGGATGGGAGACCATATCCACTAAAACCCCCAGTGTTGCAAGTTTAAGAGAGGTAGGGCATAGCGAATCTTCGCTCGAATTGCGCTGCCCGTCCGGGGAAGGACCTCCACCGCCAATACCGCAGCCAAATGACTTCCGGGTAGGGTTTCTGCTGGTGAGTAGGGTCTCTCGTGGGGGGTTAGGGTTGGGCCGGCATGGCAGTGGCAACTGACAGGTAATTAACCAGTTACTTGCCAGTTGTCACAGCGACTTGGGCTTCTCTTTCGCTTTCCATCAGGCGTAGGGAAGCCATTATGTCGAGCTACTATAAAAAAAAGTGTGTAGCAACTTGCATAGATACGGGTAGCACAGAAGTATGCACCTGGCTTGGACAGCCGGAATGAGTAAGCACACTTCGAAGTGTGTTACTGAAGTTTACGGTCGCCACGAGGGTATTCAGAACTAAAGCTAATACTCATCATCATCATCATCATCATCAGCCTATCGCAGTCCACTGCTGAACATAGGCCTCTCCAGTTGTTCGCCACTTTGGGCAAACACCTTTTTTTATTTTTTTTTTTATAGTGGCTCGACATAATGGCTTCCCTATGCCTGATGGAAAGCGAGAGAGAAGCCCAAGTCGCTGTGACAACGGGCAAGTAACTGTTTAGTTACCTGTCAGTTGCCACCGCCATGTCGGCCCAACCCCAACCCCCCACGAGCTCCGGAAACCCTACTCACCGACAGGAACATGACGAGGAGGTCATTTGGCTGCGGTATTCTATAAGGTGGAGGTCCTTCCCCGGACGGGCACCTCAATTCGAGCGAAGATTCGCCATGCCCTACCTCTCTTAAACACCTGGAGGATTTACGCTGGGGTGACGGGCTGACTACAGGGCATAGCTCCTCCCTCCGGTGACGCTGCTGTCCGTCATCGGCCTGTGGTATTTAGCTACACCTTCAATTATGATGGTTATACCGCTACTAGTCGGTTTTCAGAGCCTCGTCTGGCTTTCAGCAGGATGCACTACGGGCTAGTGAGGCTGGCTTGGAGCGAAAAGATGATGGGTCCTTACATCCTGCTAATACTATTCCAGGGTTAACCATCAAGCCTCAATAATATCTATCCATATATCTAAGCATATTTAATCAATCCATCAATATTTTCAATCAATCAATCGTACAAACCTATCAATCGTTTCTGTCAAATAATCGCTTAGATCAATGAATGACTTTGTACAATAATTATATTCCAAATTTCCAATTAACAGGTTGAATAGCGGTATACAAACAGCAAACATTTAACAGTAGTTTAGGTTGATAATAATAACTCAATTATAATTTTATAAAAGATTTTTTTTAGTTTTGCGAAAGGCGTGATGCGGCACTTATCTACGCAGGCCGTCATAGTGTGATCGCAACGTGTTGCACTAACCATGTGTGATGCACTTACATTGTATTTGGACTTCGTTTTAAGCTTAACATGAGGCGAGACGCAGTCATTTTGACTGTTTATTATAATCATCATCATCATCATCATCAGCCTATTGCAGTCCACTGCTGGACATAGGCCTCTCCAGTTGTTCGCCACTTAGGGCAAACATCTGGAGGATATACCCATAATCGCCACGCTGGGCAGGCGGGTTGGCGATCGCAGGGCGTAGCTTCTCGCTCCGGTGACGCTGCTGCCCATCATCGGTCTGTGGTATTCAATTGTGATGGTTATTCCGCCACCAGTCGGTTGCCAGCGCCTCGTTTGTTATTCGGCAGGATGCACCACGTGCAGGTGAGGTTGGCTTGGAGCAAAAAGATGACGGTCGCTCCCTTACATCCCTATATTATCCCTTTAAAGTTGTTTATAAAGCCTTCTGCCCACTACACCGTATCATACCATGGCCGTGCTATGAACGTGTCAGACAAAAAAAGTATTCTTTGTATTAAATACTATGAGACGATGCCCATTAGACCGTTCCGTCACCGACCAACACCGTCGCGTGCCATGCACGGACAGTTAAGAATTGTCTTACAAACGGGTAGAGAACGCCGTCGATCCGTTCAGTGGGCAAGGTAGACCGTGCCGTATTATTTTCGTGTCTGACACGTTCATAGCACGGTCATGGTATGATACGGTGTAGTGGGCAGAAACCTATAACAAAAAACAACTTTAAAGTAATATAATGAAGGAAAAAGAGATTAGCCCAAATCGCTTCAAAATTCTCTGAGATATCGAGTGTTACATACAACAAATCAATCGAATTAAGAACCTCGTCCTTTTTAGAAGTCAGGTAAAAATATCGATTTCAAGTGGAATAAAGAAATGTTCTTAAAACACGTGTAGTATGAAGATCAATCCCACTCTCAGCGTAGACTAAAACGCTACGATTTCGTAGCATCCCAGCTCTCGTAGACACGTAGCTCGACATATCGTAGCGCCGTAGCATACGATCTACGAAGCGACAGCACGGGAAGGTATCACAAAGTTTAGATTGAAGACATGCCAATTTAGAATAACGCTTTTTGAGGTAATACTGGTTTTGCTGGAAGTTTGTCTGCATACATAATATTACTGATAACTTAATATTGTCGTAACTCAAAGAGTGACTTCTTTCGGAATCGGATTTACCTACTTATTACATATTTACTTTTTATGAGGGATTATTAAGGACATATAAGTTATTTATCACTAGAGTCAATAACCTTAAAATAATTCTTGTAACGATGTGTATTGTAGTATTTAATTATCACTTCATTATCATTATTGAAATTTATTTCAGCCATTTCTTCAAACACACACGATGACAACTTTCTAATCATTTTTTACACTGCATCAGTAGTGTAAAGAGTTCTATTTGCCTTATAATTTTACAGTTTTTAAATAAGGGTATTCCAGACAGAATTGATAAGTGATTGTGTCACGACCGTATAAGGCCGCATGACCATCGTGTGATTGCTTACAACAAACAGTGTTTAAAAGTAATGACTTTTTTTTTCTCCATGACCTTCAATCATCTTACTTGAAATGTTAAATTACTAAAATGGCGGTTTTTACTGAATCACGATAAACTTTAACTGATATTCTTCGACGACTAGTGTACGTAACTGACCTACAATGTTCTATACGATCCTTGAATCCATTCCAAATAAGTTTTCTCGACAACAACCGCACGCATTCACAAGTAATGAGCGCCTAAACTAAACCTCTCCTTGACCCCGAACAAGACCCAAGACGTGGCCAGCTCTGAAGAACGTCCAACATTTACAATACCCACCTTCCCGTCACTTTAGAATATTAACAGTTTTTATTGAAAAACGTGGACACGAAAGAGATAGGGCGATTTCGTTTGAGCACGCTCAGTGTCGAACGAGCCGCGGGGACGAGCGCACGTCTCTCCGGCGCGATACCTCACAAATATATACGAAATTACGATAACTGTAGTGTTGTGTAGTGTAGTGGTAGTGCCATATATATTCTGTGGTTGTGAACCGTGTTTACCGATAAAACAAACACCACCAGTGAAGTGACTAAGATTCAAGACTTGTGCACGACTTTCTCACAGCGTTTTCGGTAAGTTGTTTAATTCTACCCCCCGGCATGTTCTGTTTTACTGCGAACCTTTGTGACTTAGGCTTAGCATTGTAAGGTTCGTTGGTCGTAAAAGCAAGTTGAGTTACGGTGAACGGGTGATATAAAAAAAGTTTTTTCCGGCACATAGAGCGTGGTAGGTATTCCTGGCGGAATAAAAGGGGATTGAGAGATTGCGGCTGATCTACCCTAATAATTCTTTCTTTCTTTCCTCACCGATGAAAACTATTGATTGATAGGCAGCCTGTCTCATAAATCTCAGCTGATTTATGGACGAGGCTCGGTTCCTGGTTTTAAACGGTCATTAATCAAATTTGGTAAAATTTTGTGGACGCCAAAGTTGGATTATTTTGCCTACGGTTGGGCATTGTGTGTTTTTTTTTGTTTTGTATCGGTATCGGCAGGTATGTATGGTAAGGAAAAAATATTAATCTATGTATAATATCGTCATTGTATCGTAGTATTGATGATGATGATGATAATAATTCGCCATTGCTTAGTCAAAATAATATGCAGCATTATAAAATCTGGACACGGAATAACTAACTTGTTATAAAGATACTAGAACTATCAAACATGTTCAACAATATATAGATACCAAACTACAAAATTATACCTATAAGTGCTTTTAAGTTAAACGAAAATCATAGGCTGGTAAATAGACAAGATACTTTAGATTTTTGATTTAACTTATTGTTAACGTTTTCCGTAACAACAAGCCAGTGGTTAGTTTAATTAACATCATCAGCCCATATCAGTCCACTGCTGGACATCGGCCTCTGCTTTGGGCTTTTTGATCCATCCTGGGTTTCTCGCATCCAGCACTTGCTAACCGTCCTGCGCAAATCGTCATGTGGTTAGTTTACAACAACATATAAGTATTTTAGGCACATTAATAGTCCGAAAACATTAGTGGTTACCAAATTAACGCTTACACTTCTAATTGTTGGGTAACTGGTAATCTGTAATATGTTTCTTACCTGGTAAAGGCATCAATCTTATACAAACACTGGAACTATTCGTTTATAAGTCAATGATGTCATATTATGCTTATGGTAAGAATAATAAAGATTCAATCATTCAATTAACCCATTGCCGTCCACTGCTGGGCGTAGACCTCCCCCAGAAAACGCCAAGCCTCCAGATCCTGAGCACTCTGCATCCACTCTCGACCAGCCATCTTTCATAAGTCATCGTCGTCACTTCGTTTGCGAAAACAACAATAATAATAAAGATTCATCATCGGCCTATTGCAGTCCACTGCTGGATATAGGCCGCTCCAGATGTTCGCCATTTTCGAGCAAACATACCCATAGTCGCCACGTCGGGTAGGCGGATTGGCGATCGCAGGGCGTAGCTCCTTGCTCCGGTGACGATGCTGCTCGTCATCGGTCTGTGGTATTTAGATAGATATTCTTAGCTGTGCCTTCAATTGTGATAGTTATACTGCCACCAGTCGGTTGCTAGCGCCTCGTTTTTTATACGGCAGGATGCACCACGGGCAGGTGAGGTTGGCTTGGAGGGAAAAGATGATAGGCCGCTCCCTTACATCCCCATAATAGAGATTATTAAACTATCGGCCCGCCCTCGCTTCGCTTCGGGTATTTCAGATAAACATATCATTGAATTACATTTTCGTTTCAGTAAGGATCTCTAACTTTTTTCAAAATATAGTATTAGCTTATGTTCACCGGAGACATAGTAGTTTTCGAACAGTGAAAGAATAATTGAAATCGGTCCTGTAGTTTTGGATCCTATGCAATGCAAACAAACAATTAAAACTTTCCTCCTTATAATACTAGTGTAGAATAGTCAAGATTTAGGCTTTAAAATCGTAAACGGGTGAAAACCGGATACCCGGTGTTGATACCGGTTTAACGTATGATCTGGTTGAAGGCAAACGAACAATCAAATCTTTCCTCTATATAATACTAGTGTAGATTTAGGCTTCAAAATCGTAAACCGGTCAAAACCGGATACCCGGTGGTGATACCGGTTTAAACGTACGGCCGGGTGGAGGCCAAGGTTACTTGCTGAGCAACCAACTCGCCGTCCTTTTGTTAGTCATTGTCATGTTGTATACAATGTATATTGTATAGTAGAATCTTTTGAAGGGTAGTCGAGCGGGATACATGGGCGATCTATTTTGTTGCTTTCTTTTTGTTGCACAGTAAGCGTTATGGTATCTTAACTAATTTTATAAAGCTGAAGAGTTTGTTTGTTTGTTTGTTTGAACGCGCTAACCTCAGGAACTACTGGTCCAAATTGAAAAATGCAGCACACTACCCACTTAATTGTTTCTGTTTTGCCTAAAGGTTGACTGGTAGAGAATGCCTACGCGGCATTAAGTTCGCCTTTTGTACTTTATTTTTTATATTGTGCAATAAAGATTAAATAAATAAATGAATAAAAATTATTTTTGTGTTGAATAGACCATTTATCGAGGAAGGCTTTAGGCTATATAGCATCACGCTGCAACTATTGAGAGCGAAGAAATAATGGCAAATGTAAAAAAGAACGGGGAAAAAATAACTATTCCACGCGGACGAAGTCGCGAGCAGAGCTAGTTAAGTTATAAGTCTATAGCAAGTAAAGAGAAGTCGTAAAGATATTACGTTTTAGATTGCATCACTTATATCCACACCCATATATACCTAATAGTTATCTCTATAGTTAGTTAGTAGTGTACTATAAAGATATCTATATTTTTATGAACAGTATAGAACATATCTTTATTCATATAAACTTAAAGAACTTATGAATCGACAAGTACTTACAAATTTGACTTTACTTAACTATACACATCCATGCTTATCTAACTGTGTGGTTGGCTAAGTATACGTGTAATAAAGATATCTTCACTTAACTAGAGTAATTACTTTTCACAAGAACGCTCACTGTACAAGAAAATGAGAGATAAGTGTAACAAATTATTTAAATAAATCATCCTTAATCAAACGTGTATCAATAAGTAATTTTAAGAGAGGAAGGGCATAGCGAATCTTCGCTCGAATTGAGCCGCCCGTCCGGGGAAGGACCTCCACCCTATAGAATACCGCAGTCAAGACCTCTGGGTCGTGTTTCTGCCGGTGAGTAGGGTTTCCGGAGCTCGTGGGGGGTTAGGGTTGGGCCGGCATGGCGGTGGCAACTGACAGGTAACTGACCAGTTACTTGCCCGTTGTCACAGCGACTTGGGCTTCTCTTTCGCTTTCCATCAGGCGTAGGGAAGCCATTATGTCGAGCCACTATAAAAAAAAAAATACTCTTGTTGTATAGAAGAAACATGTTTACTATGGTAATGCTGTCCGTGTAGCAGAGTTTTGGTCTCGGAAAATCTGACGGGTTGTTATTGCCATCGACACGATAAGAAGAAGTCGCTGGGAATCTAAAAAAGCACTTGATTATTTTATGTCTATCACTATCGAACTGTTGTTTTATCGGATTTTATCAGAGGAACGAATAAGGATTGCACCTGTGTTTGCGCATACTCTCGCGCACTGCGTATTTGGCTAGGACTCTTGAAGATCATTGAAGGAGGTACGTAAACTCCTTACATACCTCCTACACGTAGATAGATAAATATCGTTTATTGCACAAAATACTTGACTTACGTTACGTTTGAGATACAGTAAAAAGTATTACAGACGTAGTAGTATCACATTAATTTAACATTCATTTTGACTGGCTCGGTGGCTCAATTGGTCCCGCCTGGCCTGCATTCTAAACCAAGAAACGTGGGTTCGATTCCCACTCGCGATAAACATTTGTGTTTGTTCCGTGTCTGGTGTTTATGATAATCGGAACAATGGACGTCATCACCATCAGCCTATTGCAGTCCACTGCTGGACATAGGCCTCTCCAGCTGCTCGCCACCTAGGGCAAACCTCTGGAGGATATAATCATAATCATAATCATAATATTTATTGCATTATGTGGTTACAAAAGATTACACAAATGGTTAAGTACCTCACATAAACCCTGCAAGGGCACAGCAAAATCTTAGGTCTATAAAGTGAGTAATTACATCTTAATATAAAACTTAATACTACTTAACTATCTGCTAATTTACAAGAAACTCTTTTACATTGTAAACACATTTATCTATTAAAAAGCACTTTAACCTTCTTTTAAATTCGTTGTTATTATCTATATTTTTAATTTCTATGGGGAGCTTATTATAAATTTTTATTGACATATGGTGAACAGCAGATCTAACCAACTCTAACTTTGTGTGTGGAAGTACAAGTCTATTTGCATTACGTAAGTTTCGGGTTCCAGAATATAATATACCCATAATCGCCACCCTGGGCAGGCGGGTTGGTGATCGCAGGGCGTAGCTTCTTGTTCCAGTGACGCTGCTGCCCGTCATCGGCCTATGGCATTTAGCTACGCCTTCTATCGTGATGGTTTTACCGCCACCAGTCGGTTTGCCAGAGCCTCGTCTGTTGTTCCGCAGGATGCACCACGGACAGGTGAGGATGGCTTGGAGCGAAAAGGTGATAGGTCGCTCCCTTACATCCCCAATGCACGTGATGTTGTCCAATATATTTGTATATTTAAATATTTTACTGTAGCGTATGTCTGTTATAAGAGTAAAATAACATTCATTTTATAAAACAGCTATCAGACTTAGTTCTATCTCTATTGTAGTATAAATAATGTCTATCTTCAGACGTATTCTTTACTACCAAATTGGAATGAACCACAAAAAGTCTTGCCAGTTTCAATAGAATTGTTTGCGTTGAATTCTCCATTTCGCTCACATACTAGTAATGGTTTACATACAATGTTTTCGTTCCAGCAAAGAGTATCAGTGGAGAGATTGCACTTTACAGTTTTATATAAACTTGCTCGTAGATTGGTAGCCGGCCCGTCTTTCTTTTTATGGGTTTCGTTTCAAGTGATGGTCAAGCTGTATTTACTTATTTTTGTAGATTAGAACTATTGTTTATGCAGTATCAAAAGTTTTAGAACATCATCATTATCATGAACTTTTCGCAAAGCACTGCTGGATTAGGTCTCTCCAATTTTTCCCCACTTTGCTTGAACCTGGGCTTTTTCGATCCAGCACTTGCCAGCCATAAAGTTTTTGATTAATTTCACTCTTTTGAAATTGATTCTTAGACAGTTATTACTATTTATTTATTTTTTAATGTGTCTATTGAAGTAATCTAATTTAATCATCATTGATGATGATGATGATTAAATTAGATTTGCAGTCCACTGCTGGACATAGGCCTCTCCAGTTGTACGCCACCTAGGGCAAACTTCTGGAGGATATACCCATAGTCGCCACGCTGGAAAGGAGGGTTGCAGGGCGTAGCTTCGTGCTCCGGTGACGCTGCCGCCCGTCATCGGCCTGTGGTATTTAGCTACGCCTATTAGAGATAGATATAAAGATATACTTTTTTGCTTAGCATACAATTGACTTAAAACTATAACCTTACGGCAGAGGATAGATATAACAGAAAGGATTGTTTGATGTTTATTTCTAAGCGCACGAGATAGCCTTAGGTTCGATTTCCTTCAACCCTGACGTGGGTCAAGGCTCGACCGTCGAGCGAACCAATATTATACAATAGTTCTATCTAAAACCGAATTGTACGACGGATGAATCAGCGTTCCAGTGAGGTGCTTCTACAATTAGAATAGTGTACCTCTTTTTTCTAGAGGGGAGGGGGGGGGGGGTGCATTAGGCACCGTCATTACACCTCCGGGGGAGGTGAAATGGTGTGTGGGACTCACACCTCCCGAAATGGGAGGGTATACCCACTATACCACCCTGTGTCGCCAGTGGGCAGCAAGTTGCAGGGACACGGGTAACGCCGAAGCATACGGCCACATCCCTGTCTGGTCCGGGGAGGGCAAATACCCCTAACCCCGTAGAATAGTGAACCTACTGTTAGAGAAGAATAATAATAATCAATCGCTACGGACAGGAGTCACCGCACTATCGTTGACAATAATTGACGTTTCACGTTACGGTGACACTGACAGCAACGTCGACTTCCCGCCAATTACTACTTTGACGTCTCTGGTTAAAGTTGTGATTGTAATTGGATTATGATAATAAATACTTTTCAGATTATAAAACGGTGTTTAAAACTACATTGCTACGTTCTACCGACGTCAGCATAGCGGGCGAAACCAAGCTTCAGATTTTACTTAAGTCTGCAGGCTCGTAAAGTGTTTTATTTTGGCAATTTCGGTCACAAATTAACATTTTAATAGCGCCTTCGAAAGCGTTCGCCTCTTATTCATCTGACATTCTTATTATCGAATTTTTGTGACATTAAGGAATATTAAAAATGTATGAGATTTGTTTAGTCACGAAATTCTTTTACAAAGTTGTTGCCGAGGGAAAAAATATATCCGGAAAATCTTGTTTAAATTAGAAAAGCCTAATCATGATATCTGTTTAGGTACTATAAAGTTCATTTATTTTGTTTGTAGAAGTAGAATAATTGTATATTTTCATAACAGAGGTTCGTTTCAACTTGAATCTACAATCCCGAGGTCATAATTGCTGTAAATCAAGAATCATTTTTTCACAAAAGTATATCAATATTATTGAAATACTTACAAAAAAAGTAACATTATTATTCTGGTACAAATATTGGATGATGATGATGATGAAGTAAGTATGTAAAGAGGTAAAATTTCCTAAGTAACTTTACTTTATACGAAGCCCATCACGAAAGTAGAGTAGGCAGCCAACGAAAATAGACCGATTTAAAATATGATGCCGTCTTTAATTACCAAAAAATAAAACAATTGACAATCGACCCTGTTCTAATTTCAAGAACATTTACTGACTTAATGCTCAAATACTCACAAAAGTACATGTAAATAGTTTTATCAAAACAAACACAATCGCAACAGTGTTCTAGAACACAGAAAATGTATTCTACTCTCCGTGCAGAGATTCATCCGAACAATGGACTGAGTTATTCCTCTCGTTATTAGAAGCATTAATTACCATATTATGTAATGTTAAATAGAATAATGATTCCCGTAACAGTATAATGATATCACATATCAAGGCAGCTGCTGGCACAGTTATTAATCTTAATTTATCACGTCGTAGGTACCCGTTTTCCAAACGACTTTGGTTACCAGCGAGACGGTTTAAATTAAAACTTAAATTAATTATTCAAAATTAACAATTCGTGCTTCGTTTTTAATATGTTTCGCTAAATGAAATATCCGAAACACAATGGTGTTTTGAAATCTTGATGTTGTTTAATAAACACCTTTTGACGGATCAAATTTTGCTCGTAAATAATTATTTTGTTAATGAAAATGAATTATAACGATTAATATTGAGCCTGTAGCTTTATGATAGCCACATTTTATCTGTGTTGAATGCTTTTTTGAGAAAGTTGTTGGCACAACCTTTCCTTAAAGACTGGTCCTGGGTTCAGATTCCAGTCAGGATACAAAATATATGTGCATTGTATATTACTAGATATAATTATAGCAATTGTTAGTATTCCTATTAATGCACTATATTTCAGTATTCTGGCCCGCCCAATGGTTGACTGGTTGCGAAAGCTATGCATGAATGAATCCACCATTTGTGCTCTCTTGTACTGGATTTCCTAAGTTTTACATACAATATGTGATGACAAGGCCGCCTTGTCAATTATCGTAGTCATTTAGAAATAAAACACTCCATACTTTAATAATGAATACAAAAACCATTCTTGCCTTTTTATCATCGGCCGAGCAGGAATACGTCGAATTAGCACCGTTATAATAGCGCAAGTTCCAAAAACTCGCACAGCGCATTTCGCCTTTACCTTCATACTTAGTGCAAACTATGGATTTTTCGCCGGGCTCCTTGTTCCTCGCGAGCTATAATCTCCGATGTTCAAGGCGAGAGTGAACCGGTTTTTGCCGGGTGAGCGCGTTCCATAGACTACGATATCTCTTACCATCAGACAAATCGCAGTCAAGCGCAAATCCATTTCATATAAAAATATACAAAATATCTTTACCTATCTACTTCAAAATTTATGTTTTGCTTATTACACCGTGTAATCATTGGAGTACCTTTACGCGTAACCTACTTATATTTTAACATGTTATATAACCCTTTTTGCTACTTAAGCGAGAGCCCATTAACTTCAAAAGACATTATAAACCTTTCCTCAGATCTGTATTTTGACCTTATTAATATTCCATTCGGCACGTTTGGTAAGTCTTATGAGAGTCACCGCAACATGCTCCGATTAATATGGCGGCGGAAATATCATTAATTATATCCTCTTGAGTTTCCTGTGACGTTGTTATCATGAAACATATAATGAACGGTAAAAAGTGTGTCTATACGTACAATACTTTTACAAAAGGATGTTTAGGGGGTAAATAAACAGTAACAGAGCAAGAATCCAATAAAATCTGTTTTGTTTGTGTCCTTGGTTTTGTGATCCCAGGGCAAAATTTGTTCCGCCTGATGAGCATAATTTTTATTTTTATAAAAATAGCTTTCAGGATGACCTCACTCCGCCGGATGGTAAGCGGTCGTGAGGTCCAAAAGTTAGATCGACAGGCATAATAGAACAAACCCATTGCGCCTGTCGCCCTCGCCCTGAAGACCCTCTGAAATGCCGTTTCATGCCCCGCCTAAAGAACCCAGGATTGTAAGAGGAAGGAAATACATGAGCTGGACGGGCATTCCATGTCTTAATGGCACGGGGCAAGAACGAGGAACTAAACCTCTTGGTGTGCGTCAACATTGTCTGTATGGTATGCGGATGACAACGCTGTCCAGCACGTGTTGTTCGGGAGTGGAAAGGAGAGGATTTGCTGAGTCATAACATTCAAAGATGACCTGATGTCATTATTACACTACACTATAACATATACAGGAATGATGTTTTAGCAGAAGTTGTTTAATCCGATAGGAATTTTATTAGGACCTATAAATACGAAGAAAACTTATAAAAAGTTAGCGTGATTGAGTTATGTTAATTAACATTTAGTCCACGCGTACGAAGTCATGGGTACCAGCTAGTTAGAAATACTTTGCTCGCATTAATATTCTGTG